>PITA01000851.1:37420-97420 GCA_004023965.1 Spilogale gracilis
CATCAGGCCCTCTGCTCAGCAGGGAGCCTGCTTCCTCCTCTCTCTCTGCCTGCCTCTCTGCCCACTTGTGATCTCTCTCTCTCTGTCAAATAAATAAATAAAATCTTAAAAAAAAAAAAATCAACACTTACTGGGTGTAAATTTATCTTCTCACAATTCCAGAGGCTAGACGCCTCATTTTAATGTGTTAATAGGGGTGGTTTCTTCTGGAGGTTCTGAGAGAAGATTTGTTCCATGCCTTTTTCCCAACTTCTAGTTGTTGCTGGCAATCCTTGGCGTTCTTGCCTTGTAGATACATCACTCCAGTCTGTCTGTGTCATCACATGGTCTTTTCCTCTTCGTGGGTCTGTGTCTGTGTTTCTCCACAGACAGTGGACACCAGCCACTGGTTGTAGGGTTAACCCTAATTCACTGGGATTTAACTAATCATATCTACAAAGACTATTTCCAGAAGGGTCACATCCTGATGTTCCATGAGGACATGAATTTTGGAGATGCTATTCAACTCACAAAATACAGAAAATTATCATGAATTGTTTTTTAAAAATGAGTTCAAAATCATGTTTTCTCTGTTTAAATCCCTACAGTAGATTCACTTGCAAGGGCTGCCATAAAAAAATCAACACTAGGGTGCCTGGGTGGCTCAGTGGGTTAAGCCTCTGCCTTCAGCTCAGGTCATGATCTCAGGGTCCTGGGGCTGTCTGCTCAGCAGGGAGCCTGTTTCCTCTGCTCTCTCTGCCTGCCTCTCTGCCTACTTGTAATCTCTCTCTGTCAAATAAATAAATAAAATCTTAAAAAAATAAAAAAACAAATAAATAAATAAAATGTTACTTAGCAATAAACACTAAAAAGCAGTAATATCCGTGAAAATCACTTTCAGAATACAAATGAAAAACTATAGTTCCTACACACATATATTTTCAGATTTATTCTTTCCCAAGATATGCTTCCTTCACTAGCCCAGCCATATACAAAAGATTTCTTTCTTTCTTTCTATTTTTTTTTTAAGATTTTATTTATTTATTTGACATAGAGAAACACAACTAGAGAAGGAACACAGGCAGTGGGAGTGAGAGAGAGAGAAGCAGGCTTCTTGATACAGGGCTCTATCCCAGGACTCTCGGATCATGGCCTGAACCAAAGGCAGACAATGACGAAGCCACCCAGGCGCCCCTATACAAAAGGTTTCTGAAAGGTATTTGTCCCCTAAGGCTGCTGGTGGGCTTCTCATTGTCACCCTTACCTTTTCCATCTGCCCCAGGTCTCTTATATTTCTTTCTCTTTACCTAAGAAACATGAGCAGAGGAGGAATGCCAACCATTCCAATATTCCCAGGATGTCCTGGGTTTAACATTGATAGTCCCACATCCTGGGAAACACCTCATGCCCTACCAAACTGGGACAGCTGGTCACCCTGGAAGGGGATCTTATGAGAAGATGACCGAAAGGGGTTAAAGTGATGAGGAGGCCTAACTGGTATTCATTAGTGAATTTATTGTATTTCTGAAAGTGCATGCTTCTGGGAATTGCCTTAGTTTATTTATATGATAAAACAATGATTAAGGGCGCCTGGGTGGCTCAGTTGGTTAAGCCACTGCCTTCGGCTCAGGTCATGATCCTGGAGACCCAGGATCGAGCCCCATATCAGGCTCCCTGCTCGGCGGGAAGCCTGCTTCTCCCTCTCTCACTCCCCATGCTTGTGCTCCCTCTCTGGCTGTGTTTCTCTCTGCCAAATAGATAAATAAAATATTAAAAAAAAAACAATGATTAAAATATTCAAGTGTGATTATCTGCAGCCATGCCTGGGCATCATTATAGGGCATAGAGTTTGAATCTTTCATCTAGCTGTCACCTTCAATTTGATTAATACTTTGTTCCCCCTTAAGCTGAAGAGACCTATGGCATGATACAGGCATTAATCAAGGGTGAGCTGAGGGGAAGATTTTCTTCTGGGTAAGATTGGACCAGGTTTCTTGAGTGGTGTCATTCTATCATTGCTCATCTGTTCCAAAATTGGGCTTATTACCCAAATCACTTGGGGGTCATTTTGGAAAAAAAAATTCTTTTTGACCCATATCTAGAAGTTTAGTAGGTCTCTGGTGGGGCTTAGAAATTTGTGTTTATCCATAGGCACTCCAGGTAACTCTGATAATGAACTGAATTCAGGAAGAACAGTTAAATGACTGAAATATTTGGCCTACATTTGAATTATTAACAAAAGAACTAACACCAAGACTGGACAAATAACTCTAATCACCAGAAGCATCACTGTATCAGTCCTTGATTTGTAGATACTCTAGAAGAAAGCATAAAAATAATAATAAAACTCGAATCTTATGACTTCTTTCTAGACTTTATTAGTGATATAGTTTGAGAACTCTCAGTCCATCACAAATTATGCTGTGTTCTCAGTGTTGGCAAAGATGTTTGTGATGAAAAGCAATAAAAAGTCAAATGATCTGTGTAAAGTAGCCAGGATCCCAAACAATTAGAGAGTGACTGAGTCCACTTAAGCCTGACAGTTTGTGTTGATTTCCCTAGTTCAGAGGGGAGAGTATTGTGATGGCAGCTAAAGGACAGTTTGGCAGTATGGAGGGAGATCTCTTAGATATTCAGAAAGGGTAAGACCAGATAAAAGACACCCGAGGTTCTAGGTCTGGGGAAATCACCTACTATAGAGCACATGGCTTCATGGGTATTGGTCTTTGTTGGCTCTGAGGAGGTGTATGGATACAGGGTTGGCTAGGATTAGAAGATCAAGTAGAGGTTTGAGTGTTAGAACTGGTCACCTTTTTGGTGAGCATCTACACCTTCTGATGGACTGTGGTTGCACCCTGTGGCAGGAAGGGGAGGGTTACTTATTGAAAGAAGATTCTTTGACCTCAGAGACATGCAGCACCTGAGACTCCAGGGTCCTGGACTATGGAAATGGGTGCAGAAGAAGATAGAAGCAGAAGAGCCTTGTTAGGGTTCTCTTGTTAGGGTTTCTTGCTTCTTAATTCGGAAAGATGATGTTTCAGATACTTTAGCTAGTAACTTAGAAAGAATTCCATTGGAATAAAATGTAGTCATATTAAGGGTGGGGAAAGCAAATACACAATAGAGGATGCTATTTCAAGGCCCATAAGGGGTTGCATAAGAAAGGTGCTACCTATAAGAAACAACCTGAATGTCACATTTCCTCTTAGAACTCACTGAAAAGGCGATAGCAGGGGCACCTGGGTGGCTCAGTTGATTAAGTGTCTGCTTTTGGCTCAGGTCATGATCCCAGGGGTCCTAGGATCAAGTCCCTTGTGGAGCTTCCTGCTTAGCAGGAAGTCGGCTTCTCCCTCTCCTTCTGCCTCCCCCCACTCCTGCTCTCTTTTTCCGTCTCTCAAATAAATAAATGATATCTTTTTTTTTTTTTTTTTAAGAAAAAGGAGATATCAGTTCATAACACTTATCTGGCCTCCCATGGGCCTGTTGACACGTAATGTGAGGAAACTTCAAGGATGTGGGGACATTCCAGAGACTAGTTTCAGAACTACCTTCTTAGCCCCCTTGTCTTGAAAATATTCATAGGTTGTTTTAGCCCAGGTACAATACATGTGGTTAAACTCGTATCAGTATTCTCTGTTTGCTAACATTTTATTGCGTATGTACTATGTATTAGGCTCTGTTGCTAAAGTTAGGACTTTGCAGGGGAGGAAAAGAATTTTTCTTCTGAGCTCTTAGCTAAGACTTCTATAATAAAAGATGCATTGAGCTCTTCTGAGCTCTTAGCTGAGACTTCTATAATAAAAGATGTATTGCCAAGAAAAACACACAGAAATGTTGTTAACATGCATCCTTCATGTGTATATGGGCAATCCAGGAAAAGTGAGTGACTCTCAAAGAGGTGGCTTTAGAATTGAGAATTAAATACCATCTTAATAGGGAAAAGGAAAGTGGGGGGGATGGTATGAAGGAGGATGTAGGTAGGCCTCTCAGGGGAGAGTAAATGACTTTTAGGAAGGATTGAATGAGCCCTCAGGGGAATAGATGGGAAGTTTGATCATTTGTAACAAGGTTTATCTGGATGTGTTTTGTGTCCATTTCTAGTCTCCTTTGCTGTGATGAGTTGACTATCTCTGGTTGATAAAATCCCTGGAAGGAGAATTTATGCCAATCGATTACCTTTTGGAGGATTTGTCTCTTTTGGTAGATAAGAGGAGTTCAGAGAATACTTTTTTCCACATATGTTGTTTTTATAGTGCTTAGAGCTCAAATAATCAATATATCAAAGTGTCATATTTCGGGGTGGTATGTTCTGAATTCCTACCTTCATATATTGGGGTGAAATGTTCTGCTTCCTTCGGTGAGCATCATTTTGTTTATTTTTTTTTAAGTTTTTATTTATTTGACAGAGAGAGAGATCACAAGTAGGCAGAGAGGCAGGCAGAGAGAGGAGGAAGCAGGCTCCCTGCTGAGCCCGATGTGGGTCTCGATCCCAGGACCCTGAGATCATGACCTGAGCTTGAAGGCAGAGGCTTAACCCCCTGAGCCACCCAGGTGCCCCATTTTGCTTATTCTTGACAACAAATACAGTATTTTTATTACTCTCGTTTTACCGATAAGGAGACAGAGAGAGGTGAGTTAAATTATCAAAGGTCAGTGATCCAGAGAAGGACAAAATTGAGACATGAATCCTGATCTATCAGACTTCAAACCAATTGTATAACCCATACTTTGTGGGTATAATGACAGAAGTTAGTGTACTATGATTGTATCATAAATACCCCTGAAAAAAAAGGGCAAATAAAGAGCCTGATAGCTGAGTTGTGGCCCTTGGTTCCGAATTAGGTTGAAAAGGGAAGAGTAAGAAGCATACTGAAGCATTGTGACATTACAGTATAATTTCCATGACTAATTTTATTTATGTGAGTGAATTACTTTACTTGCTTTGTGGGGTGAGAATGTACCTCATGTTGTTGACCATTGCCCAAATGATAATTTTGAAAATGGGAAGAGGTCTGGAGGTTATAATATTCAGACTAACATCCGGGTAACCAATCTCAGAGATAATTATGGAATCTCTAACTTGTACATCTAACTCATTAAAAATATCATCTGGGAGAGGGAAGAATGTGGAGTATAATCCATTTAGAATTCAATGAAGAGCTAATTGAACTATAAAATAGACCTTTTATTTGGCTAACTTTTTTTTCTTAAAAATCTTACATACTTTAATTCCACTGAATGACTAGAATGGGTTCCCTATTTAATACAGAAATTACATTAAACTCCAATTTCTTTATTATTGCCCCAGTTTTGCAGTTTAAATCACTGTTCTTCTAAAGATTTAGGAACATCTTTACTGGTTTTTAGCATGCTGTAGAGCAATTAAAAACTCAGTCACAAGTTTTGAACAAGATTTAGACAAATCAGAAACTGTCCTGTGTTTCAGATCGCTTCACTCACAAATGGTCTGGCCAAAATGTTTCCCAAAATTTATGAAATGGAGAGGGTGTGGCAGAGCCAGTGATGCATGGATGAGCAGTGTGTCTTGAATATCAGATGTCTCCATCCATGAAATACTCTCACCATTATAACCCCCGAATTACCTGTAATGCAGACAGCATGGTGGCATGGGTAATAAGTAGATGCATGTCTTAGGTGCTGAAATGTTTATTAATGTTTCTAATGATGCTTCGCTAAGTACCAAAGAATACCTTTGGCCTTGGGTAAATACTAGAAATATTGAAACAACTGTATGAGTTTTTCCTAAAGCAGAAGGAAAACACCAATGTTTTACTTGCAGTTTACTGGCTGACTCAATTGACAAGATGCTAATGGGATTTCAATTACCATTTAGAACAAAGTTATCTTTTTTGTATGGGAAGAAGTCTTCTCTGTATAATACTAAGTTATGAAGGAGTCTGGATACCATACTTGACTTTGCCACTTAATAGCAGTGCGTCATTGGACAAATTATTTAACCTGTTGTTTCTCATGTTTCCCCATCTTATAAATAGAAATAATAAAACTACGTCCTCCGGGCTTGTTTTAAGTATTAAGTAAGTTCATGTATGGAAAGGGTTTAAACTAGTGCCTGGCACACAGAAAGTGCTAGATAAGCATTGCTATTACTTTTCTCACCTTCGTTGAAACAGGGGTGCCTTTCTGCAGAGACATGCAATATTTTCCCACACTTCTTGAAGAACTGAAAAGAAATTTAAACATACCATGTCTGACTGAACGAAGGAACCAACAAGCATGTGATATATTTAATACTGTGCCAAATGCCTTTAGGAACAAGGAAAATATATTTGGTACAAATATTTTAATTGCCTCAAGAAATAGAACCTGTTACTGCAGCAACAGCTGTACATCTAATGACAATGAGTTCATAAAATAAAAGGGAGAGTCGTCATAGAAACCACAAAGACGAAATTACACTCTAAGAAGATTTTCAAGTCTCTAGTTATTAAATAAGAAACTGAGACCTCATAAGCATGGAAATATTTTCTAAACATAAAGGACTTGAGCTCTGCTCTACCAATTTAACCAGAGTCTAACTGTTTTCCCTATTAAACAGATAGCCCCTATTTTATTTCACCTTGCCACTTTTTTCTTCTACTGATGAATTATAATAAATAGCATAATTTCGGTCAATAATAATAAAAAAGAGACATTTGAACTAAGAAAAGTTTTCTTTTCTTATATGTAAACTCTGTTGACAGGTTTATCTGCTGCGGCTCCACCATAGCACCAATCTCAACTAGGAACAAGGCCATTGTTGCCTAGCACCCCAATGACATGTTTGAGGATATATTATTATTTTTTAAAACCTTAAACTTCGGGGCGTCTGAGTGGCTCAGTTGGTTAAGCGGCTGCCTTCGGCTCAGGTCATGATCCTGGAGACCCGAGATCAAGCCCCACAGCGGGCTCTCTGCTCGGCAGGAAGCCTGCTTCTCCTTTTCTCACTCCCCCTGCTTGTGTTCCCTCTCTCACTGTGTTTCTCTCTGTCAAATAAATAAATAAAATCTTAAAAAACCAAAACAAACAAAAAAAAACTTAAACTTCTTTGGATCATCTTTAGTAAAGATCTTTGCTTGACCAACTTACACTAGACAACTACGCAGGAAGGGGGGCTCCAAGGTATTCATTAGCACACAGTCTTACAGATAGGTCTTAAGAATCTCTTCCCCCCACATGCTTTCTACTCTGTAAACTATTGACAGACTTGCTCAGTTCTTCCTTTCCCTAGCTTTTGACACTAAACTCTAGCAGATCTTATCAACAGGTAAGACACAGCAAAAGCAAAGCTCCTTGACTTAGCTGCTGCCCAAGAGAATCCTTTGCTTTGAGGGTCAGAAGGGAGGAGCTTTATAGTGAAGAGCTAGGAAAATACTCATCTGGTTACAAGACCGAGGATATTCTCTCCAAAAGGCTACCTACCTATATTATTAACTGCTATTAATGATGTCTAGTTGGCTAACTTTTCTTTATGCCTGGAGCCTGCCATCCAATGATATGTTTGTTACAGGCGTTATTCTAGATATTTCTATCATCTGTAAAAAATACTGATTTAGGGGCGCCTGGGTGGCTCGGTTGGTTAAGCGACTGCCTTCGGCTCAAGTCATGATCCCGGAGACCCGGGATCGAGTTCCACATCGGGCTCCCTGCTCGGCGGGAAGCCTGCTTCTCCCTCTCTCACTCCCCTGCTTGTGTTCCCTCTCTGGCTATGTTTCTCTCTGTCAAATAAATAAAATCTTTAAAAAAAAATACTGATTTAGTTATTATCTTTATTTTGCTGGTAAAAAGGCTGAAACCTAGAGAATTTTAGTAACTTGCTCAATGGGGTTATAGACCGGTCATAAGTGATTAATACTCACCCCCCCTTTTCTGATACCAACCCCTATATTCTTTTTTTTTTTAGTATAATTTTATTTTTTCAGTGTTCCAAGATTCATTGTTTATGCCCCACACCCAGTGCTCCATCCAATACGTGCCCTCAGTACTCACCACCAGGCTCCCCCATCCCCCCACCCCCTTCCCTCCCAGTCCCTCAGTTTGTTTCTGAGTCCAAAGTCTCTCATGTTTCATTTCTCTCCCTGAATTACCCTACTTCCCATTTCCTTTCCTTCTCCTACTGTCCTCTATATTACCCCTTATGCACCACAAGTAAGTGAAATCATGTGATACTTGACATTTTCTACTTGGCTTATTTCACTCAGCATAATCTCTTCCAGTCCAGTCCATTGTGCTACAAAAGTTGGGTATTCATCCTTTCTGATGGAAGCGTGATATTCCATCGTATACATGCACCACATCTTCTTTATCCATTCTTCTGTTGAAGGGCACCTTGGCTCTTTCCACAGTTTGGTGATTGTGGCCATTGCTGCAATGAACATTGGGGTACATATGGCTCTTCTTTTCACTACATTTGTATCTTTGGCCAACTCCTATATTCTTAACCTGCCAGTAGTTCTTGAAATGCTGCCAGAAGGCAGCAACAGCCTGTCTTGGGAGTTAGAAATGCAAATTCTCAGTCTCCATCCCAGACCTACTGAGAGTTAGAAGCCCTGAGGGTGGGGTCCACCTCTCTGTGGATCCACTGTACTCCCAGTGATTCTGATGCCTGTTCCAGTTTGAGGACCACTGCTTTGTGCTGTACTCTCCCACATTAAAAAAAAAAAAAAAAGAAAGAAAGAAAAAAAGTGTCTTTCAATGTCAGAAAAAAGTTCAATGTCAGAAAATGACCTCAGAGATCCAGCTAAGCTTGCTGTCTGTTTTTTGTTTTTTTATAAGCCTGCAATTGTGGAATTTGTGTGGTTCCTTTGAAGAAGGAAAAAGTTGTCAAGAAAAACTTAGGAAAAACACACAAACCTTCCAAATTTTCCAAGTTACTGTCATCCAGTAACATGATACTTATGATCCTAACTATGTAGGAAGGCAGATGACGTGGGGAAAATTGGCTTCATCTTAAATGAGAAAGTGTTTTTTATGTTTTCTGACAGGAATTTTATGGATCAAGAAATTAAATTTATGTCTTTATTTCTCTAATGAAGTGCACTGAAGTAAAAAATAACCTTCTTTATCCTGAACAATTGTGACAGCTTATTCCCTTTCAAGGGACTAGAGCAATGCAAATGCTAATCAATCTATAGTGGCATCATTTTGCTTGCAAAGATGACAATATAGCAAATGCATGTTACACATATAATATTGCATGTGCCATGATAGGAGAAAGTAAAAGACATAATTTCCACCTAGGAAATGTCAATCAGTACAAAGTTGAAATTCAGTTCAGGGCAAGTGCCATTCTTGTAATGTTTTGGCAGAAGAACTGAGAAAAAATTCTTTGAGAATTTCTAGATAAACTAGAAGCTGTTCCACTGACTATGGATTTGATTTGTTGTTGCTAATCTGTCTTTCATGACTAAGTGTCTCTTGTAAATATGTAAACTGATTATTTCCTATTTTATTCAATGTTTTGGAATGTTTATGAGTAGGGAAGCGTTATCTGGCTTCTCCGGTCCTAGCCATGCCATTTTTAAAACAATGAATTTGCCAAGTTCAGGAATACCAGTCTTGCTCACCCACTGTATCCTCTGTACTAGGAACATAGCAATAGCTTAACCTCTGTTGGAGGGGTGAACGATGCTGCCCCCAGTGAAGTTATTCCTCAGCCCACTGCCCCTGTGTTGTTTTCATGAAGCCAGTATATCCTTTCTATGGCCATATTCCAAGATTGCCAGTTTATAAAGCATACTTACTTGAAGTTCAAGTTTAGTGAATCCTCTTATTTTAGCATTGGAAGGAAACTCAGAAATGTTCAGGTTCCAGCCTCTCTACAACATGGCTAAACGCTGATGACTCAGCACTTCTAATGGAAGCCTCACTATTCTGTAGTGGGATATATTTCATAACTTGATCTTCTTTTATCTCTCTCTAAAATCTTAGCCTGATTGCTTAACTCTGTTGTTTGGGGTCTCAAGAAAGACCCTGGTCCCTTGCTACTGAAAAGATTGTCCTGGGACTCAGCAATGTGGCCCTCAATGAGTATGATGCTAGGTATGCTTTTGGGAATGTGTCAAACCACTGACACTAAATCATTATTTTAAAAATCTTCAAATTCATAAAATAGTCTTTGCAATCTCTGACCTACTTTTAATTCTCTCCAGAGTATTTTTCATCTTAGAGATTATAATTTTCATTTCTAGAATATCTATTTGAATTTTTTTCCATCTTCCAAATCTCCACTTACCATGTAATATGTTCTTCTAGCTTCTTGAATGTGTAGAATATATTTATAGTACTTATTTTAATTTCATCATTTGTGTCATTCCTGAGTTTATTTCAATGGACTGTTTTTTTCTCTTCACTGTAGGTCATATTCCATCTTTTTCCATACTTGGTAATTTTTGTCCCATTTGTTTTTGTTGTGTTGCCTTCACTTTTGTTGTCAGATTCAAAAAACCATTGCCAGGGTTGATGTCAAGGAGCTTACCCCCTTTGTTTTCTCCTAGGACTTTCATGATTTCAGTCATATGTTCAAGTCTTTAATCCATTTTGAGTGGATTTTTATGTACAATATATGACAGTGGCCCAGTTTCATCTTTTTGCATGTGACTATCCAGTTTTCCCAACATTATTTATTGAAAAGCCCATTCTGTCTATTGTAAATTCTTGGCTTCTTTGTTGTAAGGTAATTGAATGTACATATGTGGGTTTTTTCCTGGCCTCTCTCCTTTGTTTTATTGCTCTTTGCATCTGGTTTTATGTCAGTATCATATTGTTTTGATTACTATAGCTTTAGAAGTTCAGAGTTTGAAATCAGAACGTGTCACTTTATTCTTCCTTCTCAAGGTTGCTCTGGCTATTCAGGGTCCTTTTTGGTTCCATACAAATTTTAGGATTGTTGTTCCATTTGTCTGAGAAATACCACTGGACTTTTGTTAGGGATTGCCTCAATAGAATACTCCAGATAGTGTGGACATTTTAACAAAACCTCCAATTCTTGAGCACAGAGTATCTTTCCATTTTATTTTCATCTTCCTCAGTTTCTTTCACAAATGTCTTATAGTTTTCAGTGTGTAGGCATTTTTCCTCCTTGGTTAAATGTATTCCTAGGTATTTGATTAATTAATTCATTCATTCATTCGTGGATGCAGCTATAATTGGGGTTGTTCTCTCAATTTTTTTTCTGATAGTTTTTTTAAGATTTTATTCATTTTTTTTAAGGATTTTATGTATTTATTTGACAGAGCGAAACACAGCTAGAGAGAACATAGCAGAAGGAGTGAGAGGGAGAAGCAGGCTTCCCGCCGAGCAGGGAGCCCGATGTGGGGCTCGATCCCGGGCCTCTGGGATCATGACCTGAGCTGAAGGCAGTCACTTAACCAACTGAGCCACCCACGTGCTCCTTATTTATTCATTTGACAGAGAGAAACACAGCTAGAGAGGGAACACAAGCAGGGGGAGTGAGAGGGAGAAGCAGGCTTCCCACCAAGCAGGGAGCCTGATGCTCGGCTCGATCCCAGGACTCCGGGAACATGACCTGAGCCTAAGGCAGATGTTAAATGACTGAACCACCCAGGTGCCCCTCTTTTTCTGATAGTTTATTATTAATATACAAACACAACTAATTTTTATATGTTGATTTTGTACCATATAGCTTTATTGAATTCATTTATTAGTTTTATCAAATTAGGGATACAGTCTTTAAGGTTTTCTGTTTATAATATAATGCCATCTGCAGATAGATATAGTTTTATTTCTTCCTTCCCAATTTGTATCCTTTTTTTTTCTTCTAGTTCTGTCTGGAAATTCCAGTACAACATTGAATAAAAGTGCCAAGAGTGAGCATCCTTGTCTTGTCTTGATCTTAGCTTTCAGGTTTACACTATTGAGTTTGATGTTAACTATGAGTTTGTCATATATGACCTTTACCTGGTAATTTTTTATTGTTTGTCAAAAATTGTGAATGTATTTGCTGAGTACTGGATATTTTTTGCAAGTATTCTTGTTCTTTGTTCTAGGGTGTATTTCAGTTACTTAAAGCCAGTTTGATCTTTTCTCATTTTTCTTTTAAGCTCTGACATATGGAACCAGATTGGTGTTAAGTAAAGAGCTAATTTTTGCTTCACTGCTGAGGAAAACACTCTTCTGAGTACTCTATCCGATGCCCATGAATTATGAGTTTTTCCAATTTGGACAGTGGGAACAAAAACTAGTTTTAGCTTTGGGAGACCTGCTATTATTCTTTCAGATACTTTGAAGTGGTTCTTCTTTTGGCTTCAGAAAATGACTTCATATTAATGAAATGAATAGTCTTCAGCTATGTACTGCAGTTGGGGAGTGCTCTGAAAATCTTCAGAGTTTTCTGAGTTTCCTCTTTTCCCTATGATACTCGGTCCTGGGAATTCTAAGAGCCTTTGTCCCTCTGGACTCTCAGTTCCGTCTCTTTACTTGATGAAGTCCTCTGGGATCTGTCTGCATTTCCCCTCTCTGTCATAGCTTGGAAGCTCTTTCCATCCAGTAAGCTGGGGCAGTCGTTGGATTCAATCTTATTTATTTTTTATCTTTCTGAGTTCATTGTCCTTCATTACCAGACATCCAAATTCTTGATGTCCATGTAAAAACAGTCCATGAAAAAATACTCCAAAGACAAATAAAAGAACAAACTAATCAAAAACAAAGATCACCTCTCTCACTGGCAGGAGACAAGTACAATTAGCAATTTCATTAAATCCACATTTTTATGCATTAAAAACACAAAATATTTCTGATATCATTTAGGTTTTGGTAAAGACTCAAGATATCTCTTTATATCTAATTGCCTCCTGGCAATAAGATGGACTTTATCTGGTAAAAATCACCCACACTCAAAGATCCTGATTCTTTCCATCTTTTCACTGGGCTTACATTAATATTTATTTTACCCAGTCCAGTTTGCAGGTCATTTTTTAAAATTATTATCATCATCATCATTATTCCTTCTTGTCAAGAATTTTTGGGTGGAATCAGTAGAAGCATTTCATTTCCATCCTGTTGGCATTTATTGTTGAAGCATCATCACAAAGTCCTGTTTTTTCTTTTTTTTTCTTGTTTTTAATATAGAAACTTGACTGCATACAAATAGATGATGTTTTCTAAAAGCTGTTCTCAGGTGTGAGTGTGCCTGTTGAAGCTGTGTGTTAGTGTGAGGGAAGATGGTATGCTTTTGATGTGGAGCCTGCCCTTGTTCATAATCATGAAGTGTTATATAAGGTTGAATTGCACAAGTTTCTGTGTTCGGTCTGTTGGCATCAGCTGTAATAAACCACATAAAATCTTCATGGTGAAGTGTCAAAGCACATACAATCTAATCAGATGTTTGGCAGTCAGCCTTTCATGGAAAGTTCCTTCCGCCTCATCCAACTTAGGAGCAATTTCTGAATCTTCTGCCTTTGCCTGGACAATAAGCAAAGAGAGAATGCAAGAAACATCACATTTCAACATCCTCCCCTCCTTGCATGAAAGAGAGTCTGTGACTTCTATCTTTAATACTGGGAGGGGAAAAGAGGAATCATAGAGCAACTAGCCAGATTTGACCACAGGAGAAAGCCTTTTTTAATTGTTCTCACTGGTTTGCACATGTCCTAGCAAACTGCTGAGAGTTTCTAACATGTTTCTATTCTTTGGTTGTAATTGCATGATTCCATCTTTTGTTCATCTCTCCACTCCATCCTGACACCATGCACGGAAGTCATCAGTATTTCTGATGCAGGTAGATATCCGCCTTAACTGTCTGTCATTATCCACTCTCAGTTGGGTGGCTGGACAAAGCAGGGTGTTACCCCTCTATTCAGATTATTTCTTAGGCTAATGTGAGCGAGGAATGCTGAACTTCACCTCATGTTATGGGAATGTCATAACATAACATAACGTAACATAACATAACATAACACAACATAACATAACAACAAGGTAACACCACACACACACACTCACACACTCATACACTCACACATCACTCTTGTCCATATTGCTACTAGCAGAGTAATGATGCTTTGCTCATGGTTTTTGATCACTTTTATTGGTAGTTTTGTTATAAACTTGCTTCTTTACAGAAAGATAGCAGGAGAAGCATTCTATTTTCTGACTTATGAGCCTCACTGTATATGTTTCTCAGGGATCTTGGGAGCTGGAGCTGGGCTCATTCTGAAGAACTTAACTGTTGCCCTGTTTATGGCTTCTTTACAAATATCAATATGTCTTCAACATGGTAAACCACACAAAGTTGTTTGCAGTTTGCTTCCTGTTGGTGGTTGACAGACTACTTTAAAAAAAATAAAATAAAATTGAGCTTAAGAGTTCACTGGGATCATCCAGGTTAACACCCTCCTCTCCTGCCTATAGGAAACCAAGAGCAAGAAAGGTGAAGTGAGTTCCCCAAGGTTGCACAGCAAGTAAGAGACAGAGAGACTAATTCTCCAGGCTGCTACAATTCCAGCCAATGCAGTTTCTAGAAATTGATAAAGAAGGCTTACATTATGAATTTGAATAGATACGTTAGTCCTGTTTTTGACATGAATCACTCACAGTTTGGGAAGCTGCTGCTAATGGAATGTTTGTTCCTGTCTCCAGATAGGATACGACCTAAAGACAATTTAGACAATTTAACCCTTGATAATAACAGGAAGACCTCACTATAATGTGGACTTGTTTACTAAGATCCAGGAAATAATTTTTGGGTTAGCATTATCATAAAGCTTGAGTGATCCTTCAAAGATTATTTTTATTGAGTCAAAAGATGATTTTGTTCTTTATTTTGAAAATTTCTATGAAACCTCAAATTCCCAGTTCTACTAATGTAATTCAGACCATGGTGCTTAATTATCTTTCTTTTCAGCTGTGCTTTCTTGATGAGAAGTATTGGAAATGTGAAGTTTTTTGTTTTTTTTTTTTAAGTTTTTATTTATTTGACAGAGAGAAAACACAGACAGAGAGGGAACACAAGCAGGGGGAGTGATAAAGGGAGAAGCAGGCTTCCTGCCAAGCAGGGAGCCCGATGTGGGACTCTGTCCCCGGTCTCTGGGATCATGACCTGAGCCGAAGGCAGTCGCTTAACCAACTGAGCCACCCAGGCGCCCCGGCAATGTGAAGATTTTGATGTTAAATAACTTCTTCTGACATGAACATAATTAATAATCCTTATTTGGAGTTCAACATTGTGACAAAATGAAACACAGCCAAATTTGTGCATTGAGTTCTTGGATTATTAAAGTCCTCCACAAAAGTTTGATTTCCTATATTTTTAATTATCTCTGACTTACATTGTCAAGCATAATAGATAAGCAAAGTAACAGATTGCATTCAAAGTTTTCTCTTCCTGATCCAAGATAACTGAGTTATTGTCTTTTTATATGTCAGAGCACATAACTCAGAGTTGGGTTAGCATCTGATGTGAGAGAACTGAATAGATTTTTCATTCTTATTGTGATTTTGTCTGCATTGAGGTGTACATATAAAATCAATACTTTGTTATTAAAATCAGTGTGTGAAGTTTTACTTTCAATAATAGTTCATTGAATTTTATGCTAAATTGATGTTTGTATTTTTATTTTGCTGGCCAAAGGAAGTACAAATTATCATGTTTAAAGAGAAGGAGAGAAAAAGAAAGAGAGAAAGAAAAGACATTGGGAAGAATTAACTTTATTAGAATTAAATGAGGCCCAGGGTTTAGAAAGACAATCCTTGCTCTCTCCATTTTTTTTTTTTAAGATTTTATTTATTTGACAGAGAGAAACACAGCCAGAGAGGGAACACAAGCAGTGGGAGGGAGAGAAGGAGAAGCAGGCTTCCTGTGAAGCAGACAGCCCGATGTGGGGCTCGATGTGGGGCTCGATCCCGGGACTCCGGGACTATGACCTGAGCTGAAGGCAGAGGCTTAACCACTGAGCCACCAGGTGCCCCTCTCCATGTTTTATATAATATCTTTCCCTTAGTTATTCTGTTCCTCATCTAGATAACAGAACAGGCATCTCTGGAATTTAAAAAGTGAATTGTCATAGTGTTATTGCTCAGCGATAAAATGAATATTAAAACCTTGAAATGAAGCATCTTACTCATCCAGGTCCATTTGTTCTTCTCACACTTGTTTGTTAAACAAGTATTTATTGACAGTTCCCTACGCTCCTACTCTCTCTTAGGCACTTGAAATAAATGGCGAGACAAACCAGACACTTGTTCTCCAGAGGCATGTAGTATTATAGTGAGGGAGGCAGCTGTTAATAAAATTATCCCACAAAAGTAAATGTAGAGTTACTCCTTGATAAAAGTGTTATAGAGAAAAATATAATACTTCTATGGTCCTGTGAAAAACTATACAAAGGAAACCTGTTATAAACTGGAGATTCAGAGTTTATTTGAGCTGAAAGCTGACTCATAGGCAAATAGTTAATTCAAGGTGGGTGGAGGACAGAGGGAGAATGCCCCAAACAAAGTGAGCTGACTGTACAAAGACTGTGTCAAGGAAGAGAAAGGATGATGGCTCCTTACAAAGGGTAGAACACCAACCTAGTTCACTATAAGAGGAAGTGGATGTGGAAAATAGAGACCACACCATGCCTACCACACTGAATAATTTGGCTTCACTGTAGGAATACAACTGGTGAAGGGTTCACTAGGAGGTAATGTGGCTGTATTTAAGAATTAAAAATACCACTCCTGGTGCTAGGCTCATAATGAATTGGAGCAGAGCTAAGAAGAAAAGATACAAGACTGGGGAGAGGTCTGTGTTAAGTGACTTGTGCAATGGGATATCTCTATGCTCCACAATTTTATAAGTATGGAGTTTTCTGTGGAATTCACCCATATGACTATTTGTGAAATAAGCAGGTTTATTTGTTAATGAAGGAGGCAGAATGCTAACTAATATGAAAGTCTGCTCTAAATCAAAAGCCTTATATACATCAAACTGTTGAACATCAGCTTCTCATATATAAGAGAATCTTATTCTATATGTCAAGCTTTACAAAGCTTGAGTGACTCTCAGGGGTGCCTGGGTGGTTCAGTTGGTTGAGCGACTGCCTTCGGCTTGGGTCATGATCCCGGAGACCCAGGATCGAATCCCACATCAGGCTCCCTGCTCGGCAGGAAGCCTGCTTCTCCCTCTCTCACTCCCCCTGCTTGTATTCCCTCTCTGGCTGTGTTTCTCTCTGTCAAATAAATAAAATCTTTAAAAAAAATAATTAAAACAAAAAACAAAAAACAAAAAACAAAAAACAAACAAAAAAAAAAACAAAGCTTGAGTGACTCTCAAAGTCACACTGCTTCTTACCATGGGAACAAAATCTAAATCCATGGCAGCGTTACCACTAAACCCATGTTTTATCCAATACAGTCACCTTAGAGTCCTCTCCTAATGTAAATATTTCAATAAGGATCAATATTCAAGCAGATTATTTAATAAAGTGTAATGAAGTTTCAGAAAATAAATTCATGTTTCTTTCCAGAGGTAGAGCTGAGAACCTAAATGCTAAGTTAAATCATAACCTATATAAATTCAGGGGGAAATCTCAAAACTTCATTCCAGGGGTGTAGAAAAATGGTTTTGTGGGGCGCCTGGGTGGCTCAGTCATTAAGCATCTGCCTTCGGCTCAGGTCAGGATCCTGGAGTCCTGGGATCAAGCTCTGCATTGGGCTCCTTGCTCAGCAGGAGGCCTACTTCTCCCTCTCTCACTCCCCCTGCTTGTGTTCACTCTGTGTTTCTGTCAAATAATAAATAAAATCTTTAAAAATAAAAAAAGATTAAAAATGTTTTTGTTTTGAATATGGCTTATGTAATATGAACATCTACTAGGATTTGGAATTTTGTGTATTGAGAAGCACCCATAGTCTCTTATTGTGATAGTAGGATTCAATTTATAAATTCTCCTTTCCATACAGTTTTTGATCACCAATTAGATGCCAGTTGAAAGAAAATTTAGTTATTCTGAATTGGAATTCTGTTTCTTTCACATTTGATTAATTTAGCATTCACATGTGAAAACTCCTCAGGAAAGTGTGGCAAAAAGTATTAGAACTTTATTTTCCCCAATCTAAAAACAAATTCTCGTATGTAGGTACACACACACACACACACACACACACACAAATGCAGGTATGCATTTTTTTGGAGTTTGGAGATCAGTGCTTTAAGGTAAAAATCTGACATTTATTTGCAGTAAACATGGGGTTTACATTGTAAGGTCTGGAATCAGAAGCTTTATCTTGTAAGGAAAGTTCCTTATAAAAGCTTGTGTGAACCTTAAAAAAATTCTTAAACTCTTTCTCATGTAATCTTCACCCAACCCAATCCAATCCAATGAGATAAATTCATTAATTGAAAACAGTGGCTGTCCTGAACTTGAGATAGTTCAAGTACAGTGACTGCAAGAATATAAATTTCTGCTCAGCATGATGGGACCATGGAGTTCCTAATGAATTGTAAGGGTAAATAATTGTGAAACTGAACCCAAGTGGCTATCTATGGGAACCTTCACTTCTATCTTTCTGTCTCTCAGGTAACATTTCTCCCGTCTGAAGGGAGTCTAGCTACAGAACATATAAGCAATGACTCTTGGACAGTTTTTTCCTTTTAACTGAAACATGTGGAAAATCTTCTGAAATCTTTGAAAAATTTGGTTCAATCCCACTTGACTAAAAAGTGTCCAAAGGTATTAGGTAAATAGGAAGCTTTCTCTTTTTTACCCTCCTTGTGCCTGAAATTTAAAAGATTGTTTTCTGTTTTTTAGAGATTCAAATGAAGTCAGCAATTTAAAATGCCTTTTAAGGTGAAGAACATTTCTTGTACTCTGCAATAGTTTCTATTGATTTCAACCAGAACAATATTTTTAGAAGGATTCAGCGTAGATAATGACAACAGGAAGAGAGGCTGACCTGTCAGATTGACTATATTCTTTATATCAATGGCCAACTTAAATAGTTTAGAAACTAAATAAATTTGATTTAATAAACTTACTAAGCTGTAAAAGATATTGATGTGGATTAATTTTTAATTCTTTGTGCCAGAAGTCAAGACGATACCAGCCCCCCCCTTCATATAAGCACAGTTTTAACCTATAAATTAATAAACCATGTTAGCGAAGTCATCTCATTGCTTTAGAAATTCTCTTTTTTCTTATACTTTGCTCCAGGGGTCTATTTTTGGAGTTTTCAGATTACAAAGAAGTAACATGATATTTGGACCAAAAATGTTTTATGAATGAATGGTTGTCATTGAGTTTCATTATCTTGATTTTTAATCTGGGAACTTCATTCCCTAGGAGATGGCACTCTGGTCTAAACTATTCATCCATGCTGTTCAGTTTTATATTAACAACTATATATATATATAAACTTCCCTGTACTAATCTGTGCATGGGACTCTTTGAGAATTATCCAAATTGAAGCATTTAAGAAAAATTAACTTTTAGATGTTTTTTTCTATTTTTAGTTTAACTGACGTATAATTTAGAGACAAAATTCACCAACATACATGTACAATTTTATAAGTTTTGAAAACTTAAATCACCACTACAATCAAAATATTGAACTTTTCTATCATTCCCCAAATTTCTTTATCTTGTATTCCCTTTGAATTCAGTCTTCTGCATCCATAGACCCCAGTAACCACTGGTTTGCTTTCTAGTGCCTTTTAACAAACAGTAGGTAGTCTTTGTGTCTGGCTTCTTTTCTTCAGTTTAATGCTTTGGACATTTATTCTTGTTATGGAAAATACCATTTCTTTATATCACTGAGTAGTTTAGATACATCACTATTTGTGTATCCCCCAGTTGATGGGTATTTATGTTCTTTCTAGTTTGGGGCTATTAAGAATAAAGTTGTTATAAACACTTTTGAACAAGTCTTTCAGTGGACTTATGTCTTAATTTCTTGGGTAAAAACCTAGTAGTGTCTTGTGGAGTTTTAAGTTATGTGTATGTTTAATTTTGTAAGAAACTGCTAAATTGCTTTTCCTTTTTTTAAAAGATTTTTAAAAATTTATTGTCAAACTGCTAAATTGCTTTTTCTTTCCTTCTTTCTTTTTTTTTTTTAATTGTCAGAGAGGCAGAGCATGCATGAGTAGCAGGGAGAGCCAGAGGGAAAAGCAAACTCCTGGTGGAGCAAGGAGCCCAATGTGGGACTCCATCCCAGAATCCTGGGATGATGACCTGGGCCACAGGTAGACATTTAACCAACTGAGCAACCCAGGTGTTTCAGAAACTGCTAAAATGCTTTTCCAAGTGCCATACCATTTTATATTCCAGCCAGTGTTATATAAGAGTATAATTATTCTGTATCTTCGATGACACTTTTTTTTCCCCTTTTTAATTTTAGTCATTTGCTTTGGTGTGCGGTTTTAATTTGCATTTTGCTAAGGTTTTACAATATTAAGAATCTTTTCATGTGCTTATTTTCCACTCATATATCTTTTTACTCTTTCCATAGTTTCATCTTTTCCAGAATGCCATACAATGAGAATTACACAGCATGTAGCCTTTTAAGATTTGCTTCTTTCATGTAATAATATGCATGTAAAGTTTATCCATATCTTATTATGGCCTGATAACTCATTTTGTTTTAGAGTTGAGTAATATTCTGTTGTCTGCATGTACCACAATTTATTTATCCATTCACCTACTAAAGGATATCTTGGCTACTTTCAAGTTGGGGCAATGATTGAATAAAACTGCTATAAACGCCCATGTTCAGGATTTTTTTTTTTTTTTTTTTTAGATTTTATTTATTTATTTGACAGAGAGAGATCACAAGAAGGCAGAGAGGCAGGCAGAGAGAGCTGAGGAAACAGGCTCCCTGCTGAGCAGAAAGCCTGATGCAGGCCTCTATTGCAAGACCCTGGAACCATGACCTGAGCCCAAGGCAGAGGGTTAACCCACTGAGCCACCTAGGCACCCCCATGTTCAGGATTTTATGTGGAAGTAAATTTTCAACTTTTTTGTGTGTAAATAACAAGAAGTGCAGTTGCTGGATCCTATGGTAAGACCATGTTTAGTTTTTTTGTTTGTTTTCTTTCTTTTTATTTTTTTTAATTGAAGTATAGTTACCATAGGACATTAACAGACATTAGTTTCTGGTGTGTAATATAATGATTCCACAATTCTGTTTCTCATTGATCACCATCAGTTACCTAGCAGAGCTCATTTTTCTAGGAAACCATCCAACTGCCTGTGAAAATGTCCCTACCATTTTGCATTTCACCCGTAATGGATGAAAGTTCCTGTTCATCCTTACCAGTGTTTGGTGTCATTAGTGTTCCAGGTTTGGGACCCACACTAATAGTTGTGCAGTGAAATTCATTGTTGTATTTATTTGCCCATCCCGATGGCATATGATGAGGAACATCTTTTCATAGGCTAATATGGTATCTATAGATCTTCTCCTGGATGATATGTGCTAAGGTCTTTTTTTGGGGGGGGGCTCTTTTTTAATCAGGTTTATTTTATTTTTATAATTTCAGCTTTATTGAGGTATAATTGACAAATAAAATTGTAAAATATTTAAAGCGTGCATCATGTTGACATATGCATACATTGTGAAAGGATTTTCCCCTTTATTCAACACTTCTATTATCTCTTATAGTTACCTTTGGGGTGTGTGTGTGCATGTGAAAACATTTCAATTTTATGCTCCCAGCAAATTTCAGTAACAAAATAGTGTTATTAACTATTGTCACCATGTTTTACATAAGATCCTCTGAACTTGTTCATTTTGTGGCTGAGAGTTGACATCCTTTTACCAACCTCTCCCGATTTTCCCCACCCTCCAAGCCCCTCAAAAGCACTTTTCTTGTTCCTGTGTTTTTGAGCTTGAGTTTTTGGTTGTTGTTTTTTCAGATTCCACAGGAAATGATACCAGGAATGAAACCACCCAGTATTTCTTTGTCTTGCTGATTTCACATAATGCCCTCAGGTTCCATCCATTTGTTAGCAAATGGCAAGATATTTCTTTGCAGTGACAGATTAGATTTAGTTATTTTAGTGAGCCTACACTTCTGGACTGCCCGCTTCACAAGAATTCTCAGTTTTTGTTTTTTGGGGTTTGTTTGTTTATTTTTGTCACTTTTTATTCTCTCTCCTTTAGGTGAGACAGGATAGCTAGAATGGGCTGTATTTGTTTATTTCCCTTCTCCCGGGTGAAATAGGCTCTGATGATAACCCCAGTAGGTCAGGCTGTGTTTAATTAGTTTCCCCTTAAAGCAGGAATTGTTAAGGAAAGAGGGCTCAGGTAGATCGCAAAATGGTTCCCTTCCTCCTCTCCCTGCTGGAATTACTAGGGAATTTTTTTTTCTTTGGATATTTACCATGATGGTGTTACTGATATTTAACTTAGTGAAGCTCCAAGAGGTAAATCTCACTATATTGTGGACTTCCTCCTCCTTGTCTCTGGGTTTCCTAGAACTTTTAGTTCTGACTTGCTTACAGTGATTCTTCAGCTACAGGGTAGATTCTCCTACCCTGGTCCAAGTTACCCATGTAGTTTCATTTTATGAGTCTCTGCTCTCGGGTAAGTCATGACTATCTGTGTTTGTTGTCTGTCTTTTTAATCTACGAGGTTTGGGGCCTTGTCTGTGTCTTTCCTTTGCTTAAGGATCCAAGGAGAATTAGTGACTTGGTCAGCCTGTTCAGGTTTTTTGCTGATTAAGATAGTTGATTACTTCCAGGTTCCTTACATGTGGAACTGGAAACTGGCTGAGAGTAGGTTTCTTTTCTTTTTGATTTGGAGAGATATTCAGATTGTTTATTTCTCCCTTGAGTGAGTTTTGTTTTTTTGGATTCTTTTTTTTTTTTTTTTAAGATTTTATTTATTTATTTGACAGAGAGAAACACAGTGAGAGAGGGAACACAAGCAGGGGGAGTGAGAGAGGGAGAAGCAGGCTTCCCGCTGAGCAGGGAGCTGATGCGGGGCTGGATCCTGGGTCTCTGGGATCATGACCTGAGCCGAAGGCAGTCGCTTAACCAACTGAGCCACCCAGGCGCCCCGGTTTTTTGGATTCTTTAAGAAATTTGTCCATTAATCTAAGTTTTTCCAGTAATTGGCATAAAGTTGTTACTATGTCCTTATAATTATTTTAATGAGATTAGTTCACAAATCATTAAACTCTTTTAAAGTTCAGTGGGCATTGTGCATATGTCATTGCTCTTTTAATATCTGTAATCTGTATTGACATTGTCTGTTTGATTCCTAATATTGGCAATTTTTGTCCTTCTCCCACCTCCCCCTCTTCATTTTACTGAGGTTTTATCAATTTTATCTTCTCAGTGAACAAGTCTTTAGTTTCATTAATTTTCTCTATTTAAGTTTATTGATTTCAGCTTTTATTTTGTTATTTTCTAACTACTTTTCTGGAATGGAAGGGTTAATTTGTTATTTATTAATATTTTTTAGTTTCTTCTGATTGAAACTTAAATGCCATATTTGATACTTTTCTTCTTTTCTAAAATAAGTGTTTAATGCCATAAAATTTCCTTCTATGCATTCATTAATTTGCATGTATCTAGCAAATTGTAAATACAATTAAATTCATTTAATTGAAGGAATTTTATAATTCTCATTGTGATATCTTGGTTGACTGTAATATCTTTTTATAATGTGCTATTTACTTCTAAATATTTAGGTATTTTTCATTTATCTTTGTTTTTTTTCCAATTTTTTGTATATTCACATATTTTATATGCCTTTCATCTTTTCAAATGATATTTTGCATTGACCCTATAATTACAATTTTTAAAGAAGTTTAAACAATGAAAAGCAAGCCTTTTATATTTTCTCTTAAATTTTTTGGTGCACTTTATTAGTGTATATCTGGATTTCCATTTGGTCTCATTTTTCTTCTGTCTGGATTACTAAGAGTTAGCTATGGGGAATTAAATCTCAAATTCAGTATGTTGAAAAAAATCTTTTTTTCACCTTTAGTTATGAAAGATATTTTTGCTGATGTAAATCTCCACTTCCTCCCCAACACACACTATGTGTGTGTTTTAAAGATTTCACTCAATAACCATCTGTTTACTGAAGAGAAGTCTACTAGTATCATTATTATTTTTGTTTTTCTGTACATATGTTTTCTAGTGCTGCTTCAAAATTTATCGATCAGTAGTTTCAGTAGTTTGCTGATGATGGGCCTCTTTTTGTTTGTTCTCCTTGGCATAAAGTTTGTTGTTGTTTCTATTTTATAGTTTTTACCAAACTTAAAAAATATATATTTTTTTTAAGATTTTATTTATTTATTTGACCGAGAGAGAGAGAGATCACAAGTAGGCAGACAGTCAGGCAGAGAGAGAGGAGGAAGCAGGCTCCCTGCTGAGCAGAGAGGCCCATTCGACCTAGATCCCAGTACCCTGAGATCATGACCTGAGCGGAAGAAGGAGGCTTAACCCATTGAGTCACCCAAGTGCCTCCCAAAATGATCATTTTTATCATTTTTTTTTCCTTGCTGTGCCTCCTCTTGAGGAGAAGAAAGACATCACTTAAAGACTATAGATTTGTATTTGGCCCAAGCAAAAAACAAATAAACAAAAACCAAACAAACCTTATGAGATTCTAATAACCACCATGTTAGATTGCTTGGTACTTTCCCACAGCTCACTGCTGATAAACTCTACTTTTTTTCAAATCTTTTATTCTCTCACTATTTAATCTTAGTTTTTATTATAATGTGTTTATTGTCATTAAACTCCTCTATGCTTTTAATTCCATCCAGTGTAGTTTCCATTTTAGATACTATATTTTTTTTATCTATAGAAGTCCCATTTAGATGTTTTTCATAGAATTCCATTTCTTTCATCTCATGGGCATTCTTTCCTCTATCTTCTTGATTATGTGAAGAATATGTATAATAGGCTATCCCCTTGTCTTTATAACAAGTCCCTCCCTGTCTCCTAGATCCATCATTTCTACATTTGTTTCTTTTGAGGTTTTTCCTCCTAGTTTTGGGTCAACTTTTCCCTGTTTTTTGTTTGTTTGTTTGTTTGTTGTTTTCAGTTTTGATTGGATGCTTAACATTGTGTATTTTACTTTGTTGGTCGCTGGGTTTGTTATATCCTCATTACTGTAGGTTTTGTCCTAATGCACATTTAAGCTACTTGAAACACAGTTTTATTCTTTTAAGGCTTGCTTTTAAGCTTTGTTAATTCAGATCCTGTCTTGCCAGTTTCCACACATTCATGCACAGATCATTATTTGGCTCAAGACTCAAGGGGACTCCATTGTCTTTGTCAACTACTTGCCTTTCTTTGAGTCTCCCTCCTCTTTGTGCCAACTCCTCCCTTTGGTCTTGACTTTCTAGTCATCTTGGCTCCCTGAAGCTCAACATCTGACCCTTCAACTCAGGAAACCCACCGGGCTTTGTTTAGATTACTCCTCCATATGCTGTATCCTAGAATCCCTGTCAAGACAAAGAGCTGGGGTGACTATAGGGCTCATCCAATTTGTTTTCCATCTCTGAAGGATCACTGTCCTCTTCCTGCCTGTATTTAATGTCTGCAAAAAAAAAAAAATATATATATATATATAAGTACATGTATACATATTATATAGATGTACACATGTGTATTTTATATGTAAGTCTTCATATTTTTAAGAATTATATACATATCCTACTCTCTCCCTTTGTTTAAAGTGAGCATATAAACTATAAATCAGGCCTCTGTTAGCTCATTGTCACCCCAAAGTATAAGTTTATTTATTGGTTTTGTATCATTTTTTTGGTCTTTTTCTGTCTGTCTGTTTTGTTTTTTACTTGGACCAAATAAAAATCTGTAGTCTTTGAGTGATGTTTCACTTCATCAAACTATATATTAAGATAGTCTTTCTCTTGCTTTTTCTCTTTCTTTCTGTCAGCTGGTGAAGGTTATTACTTGTCATTAGCTATTTCTCAAAACTGTTTTTAAGCCATTTTTTTTAATAGGTGATATGTATATATGTGTTTTCATGGTCCATTCACTGTTAATCATGAGAATCATTAGACTTTGTTAAATAAATCCCCTCTGACACTCAGAACAAGTGTTTTCAGCTATTCACATGGGAAGCAGCCTGGTAGTTTATCAGTTTTTGAAGCGGCTATGGAAGATGACAACTTATTTCTTTGAGGTCTCTTTATTACCTGACATAATCATAATGGAGTCCTCAAAGGAAACTTTGTGTTTACCACATTACCTATATTTATTAGATATATAATCCAAGTTTACTGAAAATTTCATGTCTCTTTTCAGATAGTGGGACAATAAAGAGACAAAGGTCTTAATGATTTTCCTCCTCAAATTAGTATTGTATTTCATCATATCATTAACTTGTATTTGAATTACTAGATTACATTAATATTATAATTTAGTGCTTGATTTTTACTATAGACCTCATAGATGTCCTTATTTATTATAAGGTTTTAAAAATGAAATTTTCTTATCTGATTAAAATTTCTAAGTCATTCTAGTATAATTAAACTTACTAATTTGGAATTTGTAGGGGGAGCCTGTATAAATATGGTGTGAATTAATGAAAATATCAAAAGAAATTCAGTGGTGGTAATTTTAAAAATATGTGGTGTGAAAAGCTAGGCTGACAAAATAAGTGTTATCAGTGATAGATCCCTAGGAAACTTGTTTGAATTGGTGCTTTCTATGCAAATAAAGGCTTCTCAGTCATTTAAGGGAATGTTGGGAATGTTCATTTACTGTAGTTGCTAGTATTGCCTCTGAAATCTGTTTACCCCTGTATTTATACATATCTTTTGTTTACAAATGATCCTTCCTTTCAAGTAACTTATTTTAAATTAGTATAGTACAAAAGTAATGCAGTGGTTTTCTCTAGGTATAGGGATATGGGTCATTTAAATTTTCCTCTTTAGATGTTACTCTACTATTTTTTTTAAAGATTTTTATTTATTTATTTGACAGAAACACAGCTCGAGAAGGAACACAAGCAGGGGGAGTGAGAGAGGGAGAAGCAGGCTTGCCGCTGAGCAGGGAGCCCGAGGTGGAGCTCGATCCTGGGACCCTGGGATCATGACCTAAGCTGAAGGCAGGTGCTTAAGGACTGAGCCACCCAGGCGCCCCCACTTTACTATTTTTAAATATCTCCCTACACAATTAATTCTGATACACCTTGCAGATAAAAATACCCAAGAGCTTCCTTTCTAGTAAATCAGACATTTTTCTTTTTCTTAATTGAGTTGTGGTAGGTCATTGCATTTTGAAGAAAAAAAAAATACTTTTCTAAAGAGTATATAATCCACAGCATATCTGCTTTAGAATACTAGGATGTTTGATTAGATGAACTGATATCTAAAATCTTTTCTAATTTGAATTTTCCAGATGGAGAAATTGAGGCTCAACAAGATTTTAGAATGGATAGTGTGTAGTATGTGGTTTAATGGTTCACAATGTCATGAGTTCAGTCACTTCTATATCAACTGCATATTTTATTGCTTAATATCTTGTTAGTCAATTGATCTGCGTAGACAAATGAATGATACATAGTAAAGCCATGGATTCATCAAGTATCTAGATAGGATATGTTTTATACAATATGTGACTTTTAGTTCTTAGACATTCCATTAGTATTTGGTCAGTGCCCCCTCTGTGACCTAATTAAATTTCCTGGGGATATTGTGATAGCCTCATTTGAGTGGTGTGTAAAGCACTCTGACTTTAACTTCTGTAAGAATAAGCAACTGAAGCATTCTGCATTTTGTAAATTCAGATACCCTTTTATTGAAATTCAGAAGTTGAGATTTTTGGCCTTTGTGAGATGATTGATCATATCAAATTTTCTTTCTTTAGACTACCCATAGTTGTAGGTAACTAGCTCTAGGAAAGTCCATAAACTAATTCTAGGAAGTGTGAATTAAATAATATTCTGCTTGCATATTTATGTGTATGCATTTTACAATTGAGTAGTGTTAAACACAAACATATTAAAGCTTTCTGTTTCATCTTAATTAGTTAGTTTGGAATAGCACATTGATAATATTAAAGTACAGGTTTGGAAAGAGTTGGCTTAAGTTTGTTTCACTGATTTTTGTTATTTCATTTTTCATGTGTTTATGATTTTAGGTGCCAGTTGCACTGAAATTTCAATCGTCATTTATTTGGTTAAATTTTTATCTTTAATTACTTGTGTTTTAATAATATTTATTTTAAATAGAACAGAGTGAATCCACATAGGACTGAGAGACTGGGTTTTATTTTTTTAATGTTCCAAAGCAAAAGTTTTCCTACCAGTGAACAGGATCTAAAAAGCCACTATATAATTCCTCTTTTTATACTCTCTCTCTTTCTCCTTCATTCCCTGCCAGAATTTTATAGCTGGAAAGGTCTTTAGAAAAGTTCTTATTTAATGTTTGTCTTTCTGTAAGATAAGAAAAAGAACATCTCCAAAGACTAAGAGATATGTCTATATTAGTTCTGTTGATCATTACTAGTCCTAAATTTTCCCTAGAAGATTGCTAGAATTCTTGAAAGGAAACTTAAATCTTCTAAAAATAGTTATTTTTCCATTCTTAGAAGGGGGTAGAAAGTATATATGCTTAGAGAAATTCAGTCTTAGTTCCCTCCCTGTATCCGGTGATTGATTGAGGAACCAGAAGGAGGAAAGTGAACTTTTTTGTTGTTGTTGTTAAAGATTTTATTTATTTACTTGACCGAGAGAAACACTGTGAGAGAGGGAATACAAGCAGGGGGAGTGAGAGAGGGAGAAGCAGGCTTCCCACTGTGCAGGAAGCCCTATGTAGGGCTGGATCCCGGGTCTCCCGGATCATGACCTGAGCCGAAGGCAGTCGCTCAACCAACTGAGCCACCCAGGTGCCCCGAAAGTGAACTTTTAAGAAGGTGGATCAAAGTTTTTTAGAGGGTTTCTTCCAGTTGGCCTTTATTTCTGTCTTTTAGCGTAAATGCCTTAAGATGATTGGCAAGGCCCTTAGGTTCATAATTTCAAGTGTAATTGTGGAAAAGAGACCAGTGTTTAGCAAGCTTCAGGCTCTCTTTGCTGTGGTTTGGTATAAAGCCCCTGGAAATGGCTGTCCAGGAGCCAACTAAATTTAACCACCACCACCAGGGCAGCAAACTTGCCTTCCGGTGGGACTGTTTGACTAGTTTTTGCTAACTGCCTAAGAGCAGAAAGGACACATCATTGTAGGGACAAGATGGTGAGACAGCAATGTGCCTTTTTTCCCTTCCCTCTAGTCATTGACTGAGGCACAGTGGAATCTTTGGCTGCAGGAGTCACCAGTGGACAGAATGGAAGGAATTACTTTGGAGAAGAAAACTGCCTATGAATCAGGAACATATAAGCTGTTAGAAGAATGATAAATAAACCTTTGTTATGTTAAGCTACTCCAGTTTTGGTGTTCATTTGATATAGCCACCAACATTACAGCAACTCAGATGGCCTTTCTGGATTAATCATGTCAAATAAAAATAATGTGCTCATTCCTTTTACTGCCTAGATGTTTCCCTGTGTCTATAAAGGAAGAAATAGCCTTATTTTTAATGTGAAAAGTAGGAAAGAAAAAAAAATGTTATGAGGAAAGATAAAGGCAGTGTCTTTGAAGCATATGTTTGTATTTATAAGGCGTATCATTGTTTATCTCTCAAGCAATTTTCCCATCTCACATGAGATGTATCATTCCCTTTCCCATACCTACTGTCATACTGGGTGACTGATTTATAGAACATGCTGCCATTGAATCCATAAGCTTTCTCCCAAGCTATTTCTGTGAATGTGATATAATACCCTTTAAGCTTTATTTAGAATTCACTGTCGTGTTAGTACAGGCACTTCGTGACATGCTTTCATAAAAATATTAAGATTTATATGCAGGGCAGACTCCTAAAAAGCACATCCCTCATGTTAGGATTTGGGGTAAGATAAATCACATAAGGCTGTGGGTGAAAATTCCACATAATGTGAATACATCACTTTTATATTGGTTGAATTGTTTTTTAGGTACTTGCAGAGTGACTGTTGGTTAGGGAACATGGCAATATAATATTAGTGGTAGTAACAATATTAGTAGCCAGCGTTTTTGAGACTTCACTGTATATTATATACTGTTCAAATTTTATAATGTATTAACTCATTTAATCTTCATAGAAAATGGATGAAGTAGGTTACTCTAACATAACCTCACTTACTGATGAATAAAAAAGAGCTGTTAGCTAACTTTTCTAAGTTTCCACAGAAAGTAAACTTGAATTCAGTCTTGGAGCTGATCCTTGTTAGCCACTATACTGTAAAACCTCTCAACTGAGACTTGGGAACTGTGATAAAAAAGAATAAGTTTTATATCTCAACCTTTTTTCACTGAAACAGCCAGGCATGCACATGAATTAAACACTCAGTGAAGAAAATGATTTAATATAGAGTTAATGAGAAATAGTGACATTTGATCTGTGTGCTAGATGGGATAAGCCAGACTTGACACAGAAAGAGAGGAGCGGGCACTAACATTATTGAGTCCTTTGCATATATGTTCTCATTTAATACCCCCTCCCCCAAAAGTCAACCCAGCAAAATAGGTTTTTGTTGTTGTTGTTTATTTTTTATCATTGAATTTTAAAGCAAGGCAGCTGGGAGTACAAGGAAATTAAGTAACTTTCTTGTCAGAGTAAGAGTAAATGTAAGAGTTGTGATTTAAATTCAGTCTTTTTAAATACAAAATAGCAGATTTCTGGGCGCCTGGGTGGCTCAGTGGATTAAAGCCTCTGCCTTCCGCTCAGGTCATGATTTCAGGGTCCTGGGATGAGGCCCCCATCGGGCTCTGCTCAGCAGGGAGCCTGCTTCCTCCTCTCTCTGCCTGCTTCTCTGCCTACTTGTGATCTCTGTCAAATAAATAAATAAGATCTTTAAAAAAAAAAATAGCAGAGGTCCCACTGCTATTATCTATTCACTAAAGGGTCTTGCAAGAAGGAGAATGGTGTGGGAACTCTTAGAGATATTAACATGGTGAGAATCAAGTGTCTTGAGTGGCTGAGAGTATAGGGATCTTAGTAGATGAGGGAGAAAGGAACAGGAATCAGAAGGTGGGTTGGTTAATGGATGGGGGACATTATATTGAAGAATTTATGTTCAGTGGACATGAAAGAGATGCTGTGGAATTTTAGGCAGAGAGTAGGGCTGTGGGTTAAATTTGAGAGCACCCATCCACAAATTAAGGAAGAAATGAAGAGCCACCAAAAAAAAAAAAAAAAAAAAAAAAAAAAAAAAAAAAAAAAAAAAAAAAAAAAAAAAAAAAAAGGAATTTTATTCCAAGAAGAGAGAATCAAAATAAATCAAGAAATAGAGTACCTATGGAGCACCTGGGTGACACAGTCAGTTAATCCCTTGGTTTTGGCTCAAGTCATGATCTTAGTGTCATGAATCAAGCCCTCTACCAGGCTGCTCAGTGCAGAGTTGGCTTGAGATTCTCTCTCATTCTCCCTCTGCCCCTTCTGCTTACACTCTCTCTCTCTTAAAATAAATAAATAAATCTTTAAAAAAAATGTACAACATTAAACTAAATTTTAGACTCAATACAAAGAAATATCAGATAAGGTTTCTATAATTTAGTATCTTTAATTGTGCCAATCAACCCAGGGTGTTTGCCATTTGAACAAGTGTGCCCTAGATAATGGGTCAGCCCATCATTTGGTATTGATAATGAATAATGGAAAATTCCAAGTAAAAAGTTGACTTTTAGCATACTTGTTTAATCTCATCTTTTCACATCTAAATTCAATTAAATTATAGATATGTAAAAATTGAGACAATATATAGCAGCCATAGATGGTTGTTATCAACAAACTAAAAAAATCTGGGTAATTTCTGACAAATATGGTGCATAAGAGATTGAATTTCAAAAAAAAATATTTATCTGTGTCTCTTCCTACATAGTTTTAAAGAGAAGTAGTTCTATAAGAGAGATAATTCATGGTTGGCAATATCAATAGAAGAACTATACTAACAGTCATAATTGAAAGACATAGCAATTGTCTGAGAGATCATCTGCTTCTTACCGGTGTTTTGGAGAGCCACGATAAACACCAGCAAGTCATATGAGGAAAGAGTACTTGGAAACATTTCATTCCTGCCTCCCCTCACAAAGTAACACAGTTACTTCATCTGGCTGCCATTTTGTTCCAAACATGTTTGCTGTTGTCTTTCTTAAACCTGCTTCCTGATACATGAGTGTGGATCTTGTAACCCAGCCATCTTTGGCCATGACTAATTAGTCTAGAGAGTAACATATTACTAATCTAAGGACAGTTAATACCTAATTAAGATGTCTTATGTAAGATTCACTGAATGAGCAATTATCTTAATTGATCAGCTCCAGTCGTATCCACTCATTTGCCTTCTGTTAAGAACTCAGAGACTTGAGCTATGTTGGTAAATGTTGAGTTTGTGGCTATGTTGGACCCTGAGTCTAATGAGTAAATATTAGACCATGAGTCTAATAGCTGGTTGTTAAAGGATGAGATGGACATGTAGAAAGAGCAGAAACACAATATTAACTATATACCTCAGAGGCCGTAGGTTCCTCAGTTCTTGACATATCTTAACTTCTTTGCGCAAAGTTCATTCTCCATGAATTCATTCAGACTCTATACCTTAAAATAATCTTTCTTTGTGAAACAATTTTGATTGGTGTTTAATCCTTGAAACCAAAACTGCCTTAAAACATTATCAACTGAAAAAGAAACTGCTTGGTATATAGGTGAAATTTCCTGCTGGAACACCCCCCAAATTGTTCCTTATATATTTTAGTGCTGGATTACATGCAAAGTAACCAAAAAGTTGGGGGGGAACAAAACAAACCACCTCTTTCCCCCCATCTATCTGGGTCTACAGTTTTTGAATAAGAATCTAGATGATGACCAACAGAAGCACTATATGTTAGTTAAAACCACACAAGCTGCTATCATAGATGAATCTGGAAGGCTCTGTGACTTAACACAATGGAAGTTTGTCTCTTTTCCATATAGAATGGTGTCTGTGTCAAGTGGAAGCCTCTGACACACCCAGTCATTCAGGGGCCGAAGCTGGCAGAGGGGCTCCCATTTTTAGTGCGTGACTCTAAAGAATGTTCTGATGATTGGCAAGCAGTCAAGAAACAAGGGAAAGAGAGAAATGGGAGACCAGAAAGGAGCTCCGTGGTTCGGTTTGGAAAGATATTACTCATGTCTAAAGTCCATTGGCTGGAATTTAATGGTAAGGCCATACTTGATAGCAGATAAACTTGGGGCATCATTTAGTTGTGTGTCTAGGAGGAAAGGAAGTAAGTTTTGTTAACAACTAGTTTTGTGCTGTAGTATCTCAACTTCCAATATTTTATTTCCTGAAATACCTGCTCTGTCAAACTGCAGTGTAATACTGATCCTATAAGTACTAAGGAATTAAGCCCCATCCAGCCTATTCAGAACAACTGCCACCCCATGATGTGGGTATTAAAGAAAAATAGAACATTTTAGATAAATTTTAATTCATAGTATATAAAGATATTGAATCTGGATGCTGAAAGAAGTCTTTATGACAAATCATTGAGGTTGGGAGATTGCATGGAAATGGAAAACATTCAGATGTGTTCTTTGAAAACTTAGAGGTAATTATTGATAAAATAAATGGCAACATGTGCATCTTTCTAAATTAATGGACTGAATGAAGGAAAAAAAATATATAGTTTTACAGGCCTACCATGTATCCTGGGACAGTGCATGCTTCAATAGTTTGAATTAATCCATCTGTTATTTATAAATAGAATAATGATGTCAGCATAACATGGAAGTCACACTAATCCATACACTTTTTTTCTCTCAGCCCATTAAGGATTTTTGCCATCAAGTAACAATAGTTAAACACAAAAGTATATTAATACAGCTGGTTGCAGTAAACTGTGGAACAATATTCTATTCAAGACACCCAGGTATTTCACCATCTTCTGTAAAGACTGTTTTGTTTTTTTTTTTTAAGATTTTATTTACTTGAGAGAGAGAGAGTGAGAGAGAGCATGAGAGAGGAGAAGGTCAGCGGGAAAAGCAGACTCCCCACACAGATGGGAGCCCAATGTGGGACTCGATCATGCGACTCTAGGATCATAACCTGAGCTGAAGGCAGTGGCTTAATCAACTGAGCCACCCAGGGACCCCAGGACCATTTTTGACCTCATACTCTATATTTTTAGTGTAAATTGCTTTTTGTGGCTAATTTTGCTGGAAATGTAGTATGTCTTTAAAAAAATAATAAAGTGTATTTTTATTAGGATTGTCTGAGCTAGTGAGTGAGATACAGAGCTGTAATTGTGGAGGTTTTGAAAGCTCTCTCAAACCTACTTTTTCTCTAAAAAACTATATTATTTTATTTGGTGTTGCAGAATGTGAAGTTCTCAACACTGCATATATTCGACTACAGAAAATACACCACTCTTTTCAGTTGCAAGTGTCAATGACGCAATCAAAACTACCTCCAAGGAAATGGAGATTATTAATTCATGTAACAGGAATGCTCAAGTGTTTTGCTGGCTTCAAGCACATCTGTACCCATGACTTAAAATAGAACAAAACAAAACAAAAACCAAATAGGTTTTAAGGTATTCATCTCTTTTCCTTTTCGCTGGACTTCTCTCAATGGACTTTAGTTTGAATGCAGGCTTTCTCTATGAGGCAGATTAAGGGGGTTTATTCAGACTAAGGTTCATTCATGGTGTGATGATATCTCAATCAGTGTTAGCAAGAAAAAAATTGCATAGTCTAAGGGATGATCAAAGAGAATTAATATGGAAGATATTTGAAAGTTTCAGGCAGGTCTAGAGACAAGGGATGGTGAGAATAATTGCATTCCTAGACTCAAGAAATAAGTAGAAGGATGAGTTATCAGAACCAGTGATTTCTGTAGTTATAAGAGAGGGCCCCAAACAGGAATTGTGACCTTCGGTAGAAAAACACAACTGTTGCCAAACTGCAGACCAATGGGAGAAAACTGAGGGAATAAATACACCAAAATTTCTTTCTCTGTTAGTCTACAAGTGTCTCCCATGAGCCAAATCTAACTGAATGCAAGAGAATCCAGGTGATGCGGCCATAGAGGTCAGCTTCCGAGGGTAAAGAGCAAGGTGGAAGTTTAGTACACAAGGAAAGATGGGGAGTATCCAACATGCCCAATTTACCCCCTTGAGTAAATGGATAAGAGTTTCTTCCCATGGCCAGATATACTTTTTAGGGAAATTTCTCATTGGCCCTCCATGGACCATAATATGTCCACACCAGGTAGCCAGGGGAATGTGGTGTTCTGGTTGTACAACTTTGTCAGTGTCAGGGTCTAGATAATATGGTTAACAACTGGCCAATAACTCATATATGAGGAGGAGTTTTCAAACAAAGTATTTTTATAGATCCAAGAAGCTGGCAAAATAGGACAGCAGCACAGTAGATCCTTTGTCTGGTTCTTAAGACTCACATTATCCCCTACAAGTGAGATAGCCTAGTAGATCTCAACTGCTTTGTACTTTACAACAATTAAAAAAATGCACTTTTCCACAGAAAAGGAGGGAGAAGTAATACTGAGAGTGAAGCAGTGTGTATTAACCATAGTACTTTCCTTTGGGAAGATGAGCTAAGTTTGTTTTTTAGGGGAATGTATGGAAGAAGAGGGTAGTTCCTCATACTTCCAAAAATATTCATATCCTTAAAGTACCAAGACCTGAGAAAGACTAACTGGTCAGTAAATGTTTTATGAAATGGCTAATTGTCTGAACAACAGTTTCTAAACTGTATTATGTTTGTAGTCCCCCAGGTAGCTGAGGAAAATGAAAGTTGCCTGCTGTTGACCATGAAGGATCCAAATCTACATTCCAAATGCCAAACATTTTTTCCCTTATGGAATGGAGATTTACATTAATTCCAAATTAATGTTCAACATAGAAATTGTGTTCTGCTAAAGCCTTTGTTTTAATAGTTAACTGTACAGAAAAATGTAGTCATTTGTGAATACTCTTCCAGTGTAAGGACTTAAACTCTTTTTCAAGTAGATTTGTTCCTTTGGTTTGGTGAAAATTGCCATATAACAACATAAAAAAGAAAACAAAGAAACAAACCAGTCACTGTGGGAATATAATGGGCATCAAGCTGGTTTTTCTCCCTGTCCATTCTCTTTTATCACAATAATTTGTACCTTGAGGGCTTTTGCCTGTCTAGATACAATCAGTTACTCTTAAGTTCTTTTTTGTATTATGGGAATGCAAGTTGAAATGATTGATTAAGTGGAAGAACTAAGAAATATAGGCAGGGCTAATGGAAATTATGTATACCCAATAGATAGAAACCTACTGATTTATATATGTATATTCAAAGTATCCTCCTGTGACAACTGGTTCATGAATGGTCAACTGGTTTAACATCACTGAAATTTCCCTTTAATTTACGTTTTAAAATTGTCCAAGACTTAAATTTCAAGAGTGCTAAGGATTTTCTGTTTGAGAGCCTTTGGGAAGACAGAATGTTCATTCTCCATACAAGAAAATAGTGACTGTGTGTTCATTTGAAAAACTCAGCCTCCCATTGTGAGGGGCACAAAACTCTTAGGTTCCACTCGAGTGAAGCTTAGCAAGATGGTGACTTTGTTCTGTTTGATTCTTACCTACAACAGTTTTCCTGTGTGTGGGCATTTGGTTTTATGATGCCTTTCCAGGATATACTATTTAAGTCATAAAAAGAGCCTGGAAAGAGTAGAAAGAGGTGACATTTTAAAATTTATTTTATTATTATTATTTTATTTTTAAGATATTATTTGTCAGAGAGTTGGTAGGGAGGAGAGAGAGAAGCAGACTCCCAGCTGAGGAAGGATGCCCGATGTGGGACTCAATCCCAGGACCCTGGGATCACAGCCTGAGCTGAAGGCAGATGCTTAACTGTCTGAGCCACCTAGGCATCCCCTAGGAGGCATTTTTTAAAGTCACTGTTAGAATAACTTTTAACCCCTTTCAATAAAACATCCAAGACTGCAACACCAAAGCAGTTTCATCTGCACAAAACTTCCAGGTTCTGTCCCTGTTATTAAGGAACAACATACTCTAGACAGTCTAGAGGTGAGGACATACTTTTTAAACCTTTTTTTTTTTTTCCTTTACTCCACTTTCTTTCTGTTTTCTCAGTTATTGAGATGCTCTAATGACTTATTGTCTTTGCATTAGATTGATCAGTGTCCAAGAAATAAATGAAAAACTACTGTTCCCCATACTGAGGAGAAAAAAATGTATCATAAAAGGAACCATAGGACAAAAAAAAGACTCTTAGTGAGGCTAGGTCCTTTGCAATATGTTTGTAAAATACTTACTAATCAAAGTCACACAATATTTACTTTCTTGACAATTATTTTATAATTTTTGGTACCAATGAGTGACTAAGGAAAATTCCTCTAAAATCAGCTGATTTGTCAAGTTAGTGTTAGAATAATATGAGAATGAATTCCATTTGGTCATGTTAAAACTACAATAGCATTACCACTGATTTGTCATAACATTTAATATTTACTAACTATATCTAAATCTTGGAGAACTGTCTACCAAAAAAATTGCTTGAGTAAAACGTTAAATTCAGTCCCACTGTTACCATGACAACTGCAAGGAAAGGAAGAAGTCTGTCTTCCCCTTTCATGGATGAATTCATATTATGTTTCAGTATTTGCTCCCCCTGGTAGTCTTGGATAACTCCAGGTGACAGGAAGCTGCTCAGTTTTTACTGAGGAGAGATTCCTGTGTGGGAATAATCTGTAGCTTAATCTCTTGTAGGAGAGAGTGGTATATATTATACATGTGTAATCCCTTCCACTCAGGCTCCATTAGCTATTTCAGACTTTCACAGCAGAGCTGGAAAGGTCATCTACTGTAAGTTGGGTTCGGTGAGTTCATGGACCCTTAAATATTTTTAAGTTGTTTTCTGTACATTCCTATATCTGCCAAATTATATCAGATCTAAAGTTGTTACCTCAAGTTAACTGAGTTGTAAAATTTCCCTATGTGTCTAGAAGCTCTGTGAAAGGATATTGATGCTCGAAGGATTTTTAAATATTTTTTTAAAGATTTTATTGATTTATTTGATACAGAGAGAGATCGCAAGTAGGCAGAGAGGCAGGCAGAGGGAGAGGGGAAAGCAGGCTCCCTGCTGAGCAGAGAGCCCGATGTGGGCTTCAATCCCAGGACCCTGAGATCATGACCTGAGCCGAAGGCAGAGGCTTAACCCTCTGAGCCACCCAGGCACCCCGTGTTGTTGTTGTTGTTGTTTTTAATGAAGGATTGCTGTTTTCCTGAATCATACCATCTTTGCTAAAGTCTGACTAAATTTAGACCATGATATTGAACCTTCTTCAGTGTGCCTGCTGTCATATCCCTTTTGGCAGGAACTGTAAGAAGGATTTAAGGGTTCACAAGTGGAACTTGATGGCCCCTCTGTCAAGTAATCTTTACGGTAGTTAGCCTAATGAGGGAGAGGTATATTTTCCTGTGATAGCAAGGACTACATATTTTTTTTCATATTATTTTTTCCATGTAATGAATGGTCAGGTGCTGCTGTTTTTAATATTAATGGCAAATATACAAAGTGCATGACCAGTGTGGTAAATCCTTTCAGATTCACATGGTGATAAAATAGTTAAGTAGATCCAAGATATGAAGAAAGCACTTAGAATACTTTGTCTCCTATCTCAGAATAATTCCTCTTTGTACCACACCTCATGCCTTGTCAAAATAGATGCTGATTAGCTAATGGCAATGCAGTTTGAAAATAACAGTTCAGGTACTCCATGAAATCCTTAGAGCTGGAAGGAATTTGTAAAGAAGGTCTGATTAATCCCCTTGTTTCAAGACAACATTTGTATCTTAGTATTACTGACAAGTAGGCTATCTTCTTTTATATTTGAAGATAAAAACACTTGTAGGGGTGCCTGGGTGGCTCAGTGGTTAAGGGTCAGCCTTCGGCTCAGGTCATGATGCTGGCCTGCCTGGATCAAGCCCCTCATTGGGCTCCCTGCTCAGCGGGAAGCCTTCTTCTCCCTCTCTCATTTCTCCTGCTTGTGTTTCCTCTCTTGCTGTGTTTCTATCAAATAAATAAAATCTTTAAAAAAAAAAAGTAAAAACAGTAATCTTCCACTAATAGTTGATTGTTGGGTCACATTTCAAGAAATCCTTGATTCCCAAATGACTGTTGCGTAAGCTAATAGTTCATTGGAAACAAAGAAACAAGCTGTGCTCATCTAGTGTAAAAAGAATTATTGCTGTTGGTGAGTTTTGTCAAGCTTACATGATAAGTAGTGTAGATAGTTTATGCTAAAATTTCCAGGTTTGACTGGTTATCAGGACTTTACTTCAGTATTTGTTGAGCTCTTAAGTTCAGGGTATATTAGGTTCTTCTGATGAAAGGGAAGAGGTCATGCTTTCTCTGCCCTTACGTACAAAGGCCTGAAGCAATAGAAAATAACATGTAAGTAATGGCTTAGACAAGAGCCCTCTGCCCTGAGGGAGGTAAAAAGGAAATGTCACCGAAATGAAATATTTCATAGACATTTCCTTATTGTGGGATTTTTTTTAGAAAAAAATCTCACAGATATGTTTAAGGATATAGATTGTAGAGACTGAGAAAGATCACCAGATAGTGTTGTTATGCTACATAGCAGGGACTCAGGCCCTGGGAAGAGCAGGAGAGGAAGGACAGGGATAAAGATAATTCTGCGGTTGTGTTTAGGTATTTCTGCAGTTCTGTTTGTTATTAAGAGTAGCAACAACACATATATGAGTTTTTCCAATGGACTAAAATGTATTCTAAGCATTTACATGCATTGACTCTGTCAGCAGAGTTAGCACTATGAAGTTGGTTCTATCATAGTTCCACTTTTGTAGCCAAAGGAAGGTGAAACTGGGCAGTTGAAGCACTTGACTCAGGTTGCACAGTGGATGAGTGGTAGAGCGCACCTTCAGATCCGGTAAATCCTGTGAACATCAGCCTGGAGTTAAATGCATTTTGCCTGAATCACAAGATACAGAGAGGTTACCCAGAGGAGCTGAAGGTGGAAACATTCTTTGTGGGAGGGTGTATCCAACACCGAACACCGCTCTCAGATTTGTGGGATGTAGAAAGCGCTACTCCAGGTGTGGTCAGTGGATTTCTGCCAGTTGTATCTATTACTGTGCTGAGGCAATACAAATACTAAATTTAAGAATCAATACTTCAAAACCATTTGGCAGTAATTTTATGTGTATTGAATCTAGTAATAATAATAATAAATCAAGCTTGCATCTTGTACTTTTATTTCTAGGACTTTATTTTTGTTGTATGCTATAAGTAACGACCAAAAACAGATTGGAACTTTTAAAATCAGAACAAAACCAACTGGTATTTCATTGTATGTAGTTTGAGGCCATCCTGGTTTCTGTTCATTTCTATAATTCTTTCAGTGCCTTTAGTCCCTGCCTTGGAAGACTGCTGCAGAATGTAAAAGCGGAAACATAGTAGCTAGCATCTAGCAGTGTGTTTAGCACATGGTAGATTTTCAGTCACAGCCAGCTAAGCATGTTACCACAAGAAGAAAAACCAAGCATTGCTTAACAGCTTTTTTCATTGCATCTCACGCCAGTGAACATTTTGGTCAGAGGAAGGGTCCTAAAGCAGAACCTCCTTTTCTAACAGAGCCTCCAGTAGCCAGTCTGGTTTTGTGATTTGATCCTAGGGGAGAGGGGCAAATGAGAAGAAAAAGACCCACGTAAGGGATTTATGCCGAAAAGAATTTGTAACGAATTTAGAATCTGGTTGGACTCCGATCTGTCTTCTGTTGTTTACAGTGAGAACTGGTGCTTTAGAATGATGACTAGGGCACTGGGAGAGTTAAGCTGCTCAAGGGAAGTCCCCGGTGCTCCATGGCCAGACTTCCCACCAGAGGCAAACAGGAAGATTTTGAGCAGTAAGGAGGCAGCATTGGCTGCTGCATTTCGGAGATTTCAACCTCATGTGCTGTTTCGCCCGGTTCACCTTTAAGGTCTTTCTTCTCTGTGACTTGTATGCCTCCCAGGCTTTTTTCTCTCCTCTCCTTCGAATCCACAGGGTTGTTTCCTCTTCAGTCTTTCTCCCCTAGAAAACTTCCTTCTTAAGATCTGAATTTCCATATATCTTTCATAGAATGTTATAGAGTATTTCATAGAATTTTTGGATCTGAATGCCACCCTATTTAGGTAATCCTCTGTGCCTTATGAGTGGAAGATTGAATTTTTCCTCCATGCTTAAAAAATGAGTTTTTATTTTATGGCTGTAGTCCTCTATCCCAGATTCTGTAACCATATGAAAACATCTAGGATTTTAAAATTAAAGAAAAATCATTTATTAAATGAATGTGTACTTTCTACAGATTTATTGTGTACCTGCTATGTGCAGGCCTCTCTGCTGGACATGAGGAGCGTGCAAATATAGGTCACTGACTCAGCGTGTAGGGGGAAAGTCCCTGTAATATACATTAGGAATAGTTCTAAAACCTACACAAGTAAAAGCAGAATAAGACAAAATAAATACAGATAGAAGTTCTAGTGTTTTCTTCTTTCACCCTAGTGGGTCACCTGGAATACTCCTTAGACAAGTGGACTACTGTGAAGACCACTGTTCAAAGGTGGGATCATACAGGTATTATGTAAAAACATCACAGAGTAGAATATAATGTATCATAAGAGTTAAAAAGTAATGATACACAGTGATAGATGGGAGCTATTATTGCAGACTGAATGAATTCTAAGCATTTATTTCACAGTTCTCTATGCACCCAGATCTGAGAATAAAAGATATGTATATATATATATCTACATATATATATATCTACATATTTTACTTATTATATATATATGGAGTAAAATGAGGAAGAGCAGAGATCAGCATACTTTCTCTAAAAGGTAGCCTGAAAGTAAATACTTGAGGCTTGCAAAGCTGATTGTCTTGGTCACAACCAGCCCAAATTTGCCTTCAGTAGTTTGAAGGAAGACAGCTCCAGGCAACACTAAACCCACTTAGCCTGGCTGTGTCCCATCACTGCCTGCAGCCTATAGCTCCCTGAACCCTGATTAAGAGAACCCTTTGCAAAATTAACAGAACAGAAAATAACAAGTGTCCGAGAGGCTGCAGAGAAAGGGGAACCCTCTTAAACTGTTGGTGGGAATGCAAGTTGGTGCAGCTGCTTTGGAAAACAGTGTGGAGATTCCTTAAAAAAATTAAAAATTGGGCAACCCTATGACCCTGCAATTGCACTACTGGGTATTTACCCCAAAGATACAGATGTAGTGAAAAGAAGGGCTATAGGTACCCCAATGTTCATTGCAGCAATGGCCACAATCGCCAAACTGTGGAAAGAGCCAAGGTGCCCTTCAACAGATGAATGGATAAAGAAAATGTGGTCCTATATGCAATGGAATATTATACCTCCATCAGAAAGGATGAATAACCAGCTTTTGTAGCAACATGGAAGGATTGGAGGAGATTATGCTGAGTATAATAAGCCAAGCAGAGAAAGTCAGATATCATGATTTCACTTACTCGTGGAGCATAATGAATAATATGGAGGACAGTAGGAGAAGCAAAGGAACTGTGATTTGGGGCAAATCAGGGAGGGAGATGAAACATGAGAGACTTTGGACTCAGAAACAAACTGAGGGTCTTAGAAAGGAGGGGGTTGGGAGTGGGAGGATGGGTGAGCCTGGTGGTGAGTGTTAAGGACACGTACTGCATGGAGCACTGGGTGTGGGGCATAAACAATGAATCTTGGAACACTGAAAAAGTAAACTAAAAAAAAAAAAAAAAGAGCACAGGCTTTGCAGTCACACCAGATAATGAGTTCTAGTACCAATAGCAGATGTGTAGTGATGTACCAGTTCCATCAGCTCTCTGAGACTTGATTTCCTCAGTGAGATCCCAGTAGGTGTCACCCTGGAACTAGTGGAAAATGAAGAATCTCAGGCCTTACCCCAGGGGATGAAGATCCAGATTCTGCTTTTTACGTACCTTAGGGTACTTTTTTTTGCACCTTACAATTGGAGAAGCTCTGTAGTAGGTGATTCCAATGATTATAGCACCTGCAGGTTGTATGAATAATTGAGATGATACTCTTGAAGTACTTACCATAATGCTAGGACTAACATAATCACTTCCTCAGTTGTTTGGGTTTTTGTTGTTGTTGTTGTTGTTGTTGTTGTTGTTTACTCAGTCCTACTTCTGCTAAGATTTTCCAGAGAGCTCAGAGTCTGGTGGGGTTTAGGAAGGTATTATATGAAATTGCCCTTGAACGATGAGTGGGATTTAGTCATGGAGTGATAGGAGCTATAGCATACTAGTGCCACTGTTTAACCAGTAAGTCATGGCTATATTCTCTGTAATTAGTAAGTCATTTTGGGAAATCAATTAATGGGAGAAAGATTGGCTTACCTCTTGGCATTTTCTTAGTCCTCTTGGAATCCTGATGTATTTTTTTTCCCCCATCATTTGGTTGTGGTAATTAGGATTGATAGATGTCATCAGAATGAGGTAGCTCTGATCTTTGAAGTGAAAAAGGCAATAGAGATATATTAGTATGTTTGAGAAACTTTGCTTGAAAGACTAAAACTGAACAAAGCAAAGTTAATCAGAATTTAAGTAAACATGAATATCACATTATGTTAGTTTTGTTATGTGATGTGTAACAGTCATAATAAAGTGACTTGTGTTTTCCATATAATTTAATTTGGTGGTTTATGTTAGAGTAATGATCCAGATCGTAGCTTGAATGCCTCTTTTTTCCTAAGGAGTGTACATTCTATAAAGACTTTCACGTGGTCAGTTCACAGATAAGCCGGGGGCGGGGGGGAACATAGGCAAACAGTCCCTATACCTGCACAGTGGCTTTGTTACCCTTTAAATGAGAATAATGCCTGCTCTTCCACAGATATGGTTGAGGACAGATAATAAAGGTCACTATGCTCTCTGAAAGGATGGTACTATATAAATCCAACATAGCATTAAAATAAAAATATCTAATTTCAACCTTTTAAGCAAGCAGCTATGACTATTAGAAGCAAAAATGGGGACTTGTCTAAATAACCTGGAGGCTGAAACAAATCCCCCCCCCCTTTTTTTTTTCTTTAAAAGTTAGTCCAAGGTGACTGGAGAGAATTTTCTAGTCAGAGTTGGAGGGTCAAACATTAGACTTAGTGGGCATTTAGTCAGTGATTGAGTGCGAGTACCAAGGAAAGGGCTGTGAGGGAGCAGGAGAAAAGTGTAACTGGTGTAGAGAGGCGGATTGGGCTAAACCAGCCTGTGGTTTTAGAGTTGGTGGAGCAGGAGTTTGGAAATACATGTTAAATAGACGCTCTGGAAAGTAATTTACACACAAAAAAATCATCACAATCAAGTCATTGAATGGTTTTGTTAACTGTCCATGTTGGGGTATTGGGAGAATCCCCGATGGTCATGAGCAAAGGAGAACTTTAACATGATTCCTGATAGAGAACAAGTGTTCAAAGATGTTTCCTTTGTTCTTACAGTTGGAAAGTCTGTGCTAGTGTTCATTTAATGAATGGCATTTGTGTGAAACAAAGAGGTATGGGGGCCGCCTGGGTGGCTCAGTGGGTTAAGCCTGTGCCTTCCACTTGGGTTGTGATCTCAGGGTCCTGGGATCGAGGCCTGCATCAGGCGCTCTGCTCAGCAGGGAGCCTGCTTCCCCCTCTTTCTCTGCCTGCCTCTCTGCCTACTTGTGATCTCTGTGTGTGTCAAATAAATAAAATCTTAAAAAAAAAAAAAAAGAGGTATGGGTTTCCTTAGGAGAGCCATTCTACTTTCTCCCCATTCCAGTGAAGCTTCTGGGAAGGCCTATCCAGCACATCCCTCAGCTGTCCCTTTATAACCTGCTTCATGGTGTCTCTATTCTTCCCCTTCCATTCACTCCACAAACTTCCCCAAACTGCAGCTTCTCCATAAAACTCTGAAAGTGGGATCACCAACCACTTTGGTGCGTTTGAGGCCAAAAGACATTTTCTTGAAGTCTAATAATATCAAGTCACTCAGGATTTTTGACTCTGTTAAGTATTCCACTCTTCATAGAACACTTTTCCATGGACCCTCCAAGTCTTAAGACCCCAGAGTCTCCCTTAGTCATGTTTGGTCCCCAGCAAACTCACTGTGTACACTTTGCTTTGAAAATAGCATTTACAGTCATGAAGTTATTGGCCAGTTATGTTATGACAAACCCAAAATGTGGATCCCTCCATCAGATGCTGTTTCTGAGCTTCACAGTGATGGACAATGCTACCTACTCAGCCTCTTAGCTGTTTCCTAGGCAACTGAAATATAACAAGTCTGTTCTAAATTCCTGAATATAACAAGATGCTCTTTGTTATAAACTGAACTTTCCTAGGATTCTAATATTCCATTTTGCTTCCTCTCCTCTTATAACTAGATATTAAAATATATAGTGATTATATTGTCTTTTCCTTCTACCAGACTATGAAATAGAGACTTCTTTGCAGCCACTGCCTCCTGCTTGCCTGCCCTTCCTTTTTTCCTTCCTTCCTCTGTTCCTTTTTTCCTCTTAAATTACCCCAATGTACCATCTACCTAGATAAAGACTGGCATATAATTGACACTCAAAATATTTCGCAAATGGACTAAACTGGTTCAATGACAAAAGCATAGGCAACATTCAGATTCACAGACTTAAGTTGGATTCCTAGACATCCATTCATACCTGTACAATCTGTTTATGTATCTTCTCCGAACCCCTTCTTGTCACATTATTATGTATAAAAACCTCACATTACCTTACTACCATATATAAAAACAACTATAGTACAGAATCCTTGTAAGGCTATAAATGATGTCATATAGTAAGTGTCTACTATAATGCCTGATACAAAAGCATAGTATCTGAGCTTATGTTAATTTCCACTCCTTGCCTAGGCTTATATTCATTTTTTTTTTTTCACTTACTGACCCAATATTGTATAAGCAGTCATTGTATGTAAAGTTCTATTCCAGGTGCCAAGAATCCAGTGGTGAAAAAAATAGGCCACATCTCCACTCCTGTGATTACTTATAATTTCACAGTGGGAGACAGATACAAAAAAGGTAAATACATTTACTAAACTTTACCTATATTCTCTGTGAGTGCTAAGAGGAAATAAATAGTAGTTCTGATAAAGTGCCTTTGGAACATGCTGAAGGAATGGTCATGCTGCAAGGTGGAGGGTGAGTAGGGTAGGCAGAACCCAAAGCAGCCTAAGAAGCATTGAGGTGGGAAGGCATTTGGATGTTCATGGTGCATTCCCCCCAGTTCAACCGGAGAAGATTGGTGATTTTAAAGAAGGAGAAGGGGATATCAATGTTGTAAGGTCTTTCAAGTCACTATAGAAACTCTAGATTCCTCTCTGGCTAAGATGGGAGTCACGAGTGGATTTTAAGAAGAGGAGTGACATAATTTGACTTAGATTTAAAGCAAATTATTTGTTACACTTGCAGGAGGAAAACCTCAAGGGAATAAGGGTTGAAAAGGGGAAACAAGAGAGGAGTCTATGAAATAGTTTAGGCAGGAAGTATTGGTGACTTAGTACAAGACCGTCATTCTCATGGGTGTTTTCTGGAGCAACATGGACATTACTTAGGCCCAACCCCAGACTTTCTGAATTAGAGATCTTAGAGGTAGGTGGAGCCCAAACCTGCATTGTGACAAGCTTTCCAGCATCTGAGAGCCACCACTCTGGGGCATGAATAGCTTTGGAAGCAGTAAGAGTTCATCTCGTTCCTGACATATGTTTGAAGCTGGAGCTAATTGGATTGACTGATGATTATATGTGAGGTATGTGTAAGAAATGGATAATTGTGAGGTTTTTGGATTGAAAAACTGGTAGAATCAAGTTACCACATGCTGAAAGAAATCCTGAGAGGACCAGCTGGAATGGGGATCATTTTCATTCCAATATATTCTTTTCAGTGTGTCCATCAGGCGTCCTAGTGAAGTTGTGAGTAGGCAGTTGGGTATTCATGTCTAGAGTTCTGTTTCTTTTTAATAAGTCTATTTCAGTTGTTATATAGAGACTTCAATTGCTATTCTGGATTTTTTCTTTTTGTTCAAGAAGTAAAAGTAGATGAGGATCTATAGAAATTAAAGAACTATGTAGAGCAGCATTTTTAAAATTAGCTCCAAAAGAAAAGTGAGTTTTTAAATTTTTCCTGAGACTAATTCCTCTAACTTGTCATATGCTGGGGAACAGCTAATAGAGTCTCTTAACTGACTATTTTTAAAACTATTTTATTTTTTCAATATTCCAAGATTTATTGTTTATGCCCCACACCCAGTGCTCCATGCAATACGTGCCCTCAGTAGCCACCACCAGGCATACTCACCTCTTTACCCCCTTCTCTCCAAGACCCTCAGTTGTTGTGTTTTTTTTTTTAATATTTTATTTATTTATTTGACAGAGAGAGATCACAAGTAGGCAGAGAGGCAGGCAGAGAGAGCAGAGGAAACAGGCTCCCTGCTCAGCAGAGAGCCTGACACGGTCCTCAATCCCAGGACCCTGAGATCATGACCTGAGCCAAAGACAGAGGCTTTAACCCACTGAGCCACTCAGGCACCCCCATCAGTTTGTTTCTGAGTCCAAAATCTGTCATGTTCCATCTCCCTGTCCAATTTACCCCACTTCCCATTTTCTTTCCTTCTTCTACTATCCTCATATAACTGCTTATGCTCCACAAGTAAGTGAAATCATATGATACTTGACTTTCTCTGCTTGGATCATTTCACTCAGCATAATCTCCTCCAATCTAATCCATGTTGCCACAAAAGTTGGGTATTCATCCTTTCTGATGGAGGCATAATATTCCATTGTGTATATGGACCATATCTTCTTTATCCATTCATCTGCTGAAGGGCACCTTGGCTCTTTCCACAGTTGGGTGATTGTGGCCATTACTGCAATGAACATCGGGGTACAAATGGCCATTCTTTTCACTACATCTGTATCTTTGGGGTCAGTACCCAGTAGTGCAATTGCAGGGTCATAAGGTCACTCTATTTTTAAATTTTTAAGGAATCTCCATACTGTTTTCCAAAGCAGCTGCACCAACTTACATTCCCACCAATGGTGTAAGAGGATTCCCCTTTCTCTACAGCCTCTCCGACATTCGTTGTTTTCTGTCTTGTTAATTTTGGCCATTATGACTGGTGTAAGGTGGTACCTCAATGTGGTTTTGATTTGAATTTCCCTGATAGCTAGTGATGATGAACAGTTTTTCATGTGTCTATTAGCCATTTGTATGTCTTCTATGGAGAAGTGCCTCTTCATGTCTCCTGCCCATTTTTTTTTTTAATATTTTATTCATTTGACAGAGAGAAACACAGCCAGAGAGGAACACAAGCAGGGGGAGTGAGAGAGGGAGAAGCAGGCTTCCCACCGAGCAGGGAGCCCGACGCGGGGCTCAGTCCCGGGTCTCCAGGATCATGACCTGAGCCGAAGGCAGTCACTCAACCAACTGAGCCACCCAGACGCCCCTCCTGCCCATTTTTTGATGTGATGATCTTTATTTTGGTTTTTGAGTTTGAGGAGTTCTTTATAGATCTTGGATACCAGCCCTTTGTCTGTAGTGTCATTTGCAAATATCCTCTCCCATTCCATGGGTTGCCTCTTTGTTCTGTTGACTGTTTCTTTTGCTGTGCAGAAGCTTTTTATTTTGATAAAGTCCCAAAAATTCATTTTCACTTTTGTTTCCTTTGCCTTTGGAGACATGTCTTGAAAGAAGTTGCTGTGGCCGATGTCAAAGAGGTTACTGCCTATGTTCTCCTCCAGGATTTTGATAGATTTCTGTCTCATGTTGAGATATTCCATCCATTTCAAGTTTGTCTTTGTGTGTGGTGTAAGAGAATGGTCGAGTTTCATTCTTTTATACATAGCTGTCCAATTTTCCCAGCCCAATTTATTGAAAAGACTGTCTTTTTTCCACTGGATATTTTTTCCTGCTTTGTTGAAGATTATTTGGCCATAGAGTTGTGGGACTTTTTACTCTGTTTCATTGGTCTATGTGTCTGTTTTTGTGTCAGTACCATGCTGTCTTGGTGATCATGGCTTTGTAATAAAGTTTGAAATCAGGTAATGTGATGCCCTCAGATTTGTTTTTCTTTTTCAACATTTCCTTAGCAATTCGGGGTCTTTTCTGGTTCCATATAAATTTTAGGATTGTTTGAGCACTTTGAAAAATGTTGGTGGAAGTTTGATCGGGATGGCATTGAAAGTATAGATTGCTCTGGGCAGTATAGACATTTTAATCAATCAATGGGATAGAACAAATCAATAAGAGAAAGAGAAAAACCACATGGAACTCTCAATTGATGCAGAAAAAGCAGTTGACAAAATTCAGCATCTGTTCCTGATTAAAACTCTTCAAAGTATAGGAAAGAGAACATTGCTCAATCTCATAAAATCTATCTATGAAAAACCCACAGTGAATATCATTCTCACTGGTGGGGGGCCGGGAACTGACAGCCTTCCCATCGAGATCAGGAACAAGACAAGGATGCCCACTGTCACTACTATTGTTCAACATAGTGTTAGATGTCCTAGCAACAGCAATCAGACAACAAAAAGAAATAATAGGTATTCAGATTGACAAAGAAGAATTCAAACTCTCTCTGTTTGCAGGTGACATGATACTTTATATGGAAAACCCAAAAGACTCTATCCCCAAACTACTAGAACTCATACAATGATTCAGTAATGTGGCAGGATACAAAATCAGTGCACGGAAATCAGTGGCATTCTTATACACTAACAATGAAAATATAAAGGGAAATCAGATAATCGATTCCATTTACTATAGCACCAAAAACCATAAGATACCTTGGAATAAACCTAACCAAAGAAGTTAAGGATCTGCACTCAAACTACAGAACACTCATGAAAGAAATTGAAGAAGACATGAAAAGATGGAAGAGCATTCCATGCTCATGGATTGGAAGAATAAACATTGTAAAAATGACTGCTTTTTAATGAACCCAGGAATTAAAATTATTCCATTATTGCTTCAGAACACAAAGGTGTCATGAGCATTTCAGTTGCTCAGGTAGTACTCTGCATTTGACTGAACAGCTTGCTGTGAAGGGCTGAGTTGCTTTAGAAGTCCACAGAGTGGCATTTTTTGTGGAGATGCAACTAAGGATCCTAATAGTCTGTAAGATCTGTTTCACATCAGGTATTTTTGGAATCTGCTAGGCCTAACTTGCACCAATTCATTTAATTTTGAACATCCCAGGCTCAAAGTTATATTGGCTGATGATAACAGATGTCTGAATTATGTATCATGTTATCCAGTCTCCCCTTTTTTTGAAGTATAACACATTTTCTTTCTATTTAAAGAATCAAATGTTCGCTATGTTTCAACTAACAATATACCTGAATTATAATGGGATAGTTAGTTATATTTAGGACTGTTACAGAATTAGGAATCTGAAGTAATAGCATTCCTCTCTACCTAATTGTAAACAGTAGTTGCCTAATTCTGTCCTCAGTTACGGTTTTGATATATTTGGATGTTCTAGAATTTCAGTGTGGCAAACTTAGAAGAAAAGTGCTGGAAAATAGAGTAAACTTTCAAGCTAATTATTCTAGGCATCTTGGAGATAGAACACAGATTTGTTTAGTTCAACTAATAGTTTTGCTGAATAACCAAGAAAGAATTGAGTAGTTGGCATAGTAGGTGGAAGCTAGTAAGTTAAAAATGCTGAAGTGGCTTCCAAGGCCCGTTTGAGCCTCTTACAAGGAGACAGTAGCTGGACGGAATATCTACCTTCTCGTCTAGATGTAGAACTTACCCAGTCCCTGAAATACAGATTTTGTTCACTTGTTTAAATTTATTAAAGGCTATTCAAATCCAGTGGAATTGTCATCATTCTTTAATGATGCAAATGTATGAATCAGACATAAAAACAATGTGTGATAATTAAAAAAAAGCATGCGATAAAGATGGTGTTCACAAACTTTGAGCTCTCATGACTTAGTTTTGAGTTGGTCAGGATAAATTTGCTTCCTGTGTCAGGAACTTGCTAGAATTACATCTTTGAAGAGAGATCCATTGAACCTAATGTGTCTAGTAATGGGTAGGGGTGCGTGTTCATGGGTAGTCGCAGATCCTGGTTAGCCTCCCATATTCTGCAGTTGTGTTTCCCTGTATCCTTGAACATTTTCATTCACATCCAGCTTAGCTCAGAGCTTCTTCAACTTAACATTAGCTGGTTGGACATGCAGCTGGCATTCTGGTTCATGTGTTGCAGAAAAGATCACTTCTGTCCTGCTGAGCTGACTCTGTTAGATGGTTCTCTCTTGTCATTCAGTGTGCAGTGAGACTGAGAAGTGATTTTTGTGAAAAATGCTTCAGGTGATGGATGTCCCTTGCATACCTCTTCTGCGATCTCTACTTCTGTGGACATGGAAAGACTCAGGTTTAGGTTTAGTTGGAAATGTGAGCCAGGGCTATGGCAGGAGGGTTTTGTTTTAGAAGTGACTTGTCAGATATTAGCCTCTCTTGTTTTAGCCAAAAGGTGTGGTCTAGAACACATAAATATCATAATGCCCAAATGTCAGAAGAAGTTTTAAAATAATAACAGTACTAATAATTCATCTGCCAAAAAATAAGTATCTTATATTGGGTTTCTTACAGACTCTCCCATAATGTAAGGCTCTCTCTATTTAAAGGAACAAAGCGCCGCTTAGAGAATACACCATAGCCTGAAATTACCCAAATCAGTGCTTATTTTACATGCTTTAGGAGGTTATATAACAAGAATAAAAAGAAAAATTGGAAAGGAAAATTAAGACAGATTTGATATATACTCATGAAAATCTTACCTCAGAATTAGAGATTTTTTTTTTTTTGTCATTTGAAGTATGTCTTCAAATTCACTTTTACAAAGTATTAAGCAGTTGTCTTGTAGAAATCATTGTTACATACTTATGGAGTGGATACAAAAATGATATATTCTAAAATTATGGAATTCCATGTTTCACTTTGGGATACAGTTTTTTAGGAATAGTAGTATACTCAAATTGAATAAACATTGTGTTTCAAAAGCATGAAAGAAAGAAAATTTACTTCAGAAAAATGTATTAAAAGACATTGCTCTAGTGAAGATAAAGAGGTTAATGTTGAAGGCACAAATACTTAAAGTAAAATAGTTTCATGAGTCTTGGGAAGAAAAATAATGTATAAATAAATCTATATATAGAGACATGTAAAATTATATATAATATATACATATATATTTTATATATGTTTTAAATATGCAGCCTTAGGTAAATAAATACAAACAGGAATCTGACCATTTCATATATATGATCAAAACATTTCAAAACATATATATGTATATACTATATATTGTGTAGGTATGGCATATATAGTTGAGGTGACTAAACATACTTTGTTTTATTTTATTAAATTTGAACTCATAAGAAAAAGAGAAAATCACTTTAAATTGTGGGTGATTTCTTTTTCGTCACAGATGGTGTTTCCTTACTGCTTTCCACATTTTATCTATCAGTATGTATAGTTTATACTGCTGTGTTCCTTTTTAAAAACACATGTGTCCCTTGGGAGGACAAACATAGAATAGGTTATCCTTAAAAGCAGCGTTTTCTTTCTAACATTTAGTCGAACAGTGAATATGTTTTTTCTGGGCAAAGCAGAATGGGGATACGTGATATTTTTGGAGAAACATAAGGAATTAGAACTGAACATTAGCTTTGCCACTGTAGAGTTTGAGCCTTTCAATATTACTGTTGAACTCTTTCTTAAAATGTTAAATAAGAATGAAAATCCTAGCTCTTGTTTACCTCAGTCATTAGAAAACTCCAAATACATATATAATTCCAGAATCTTAGGAATGTAAGAATTACCTTGACCAATCCTTTCCAAATACCTTTAACACGCCTGATAAGTAGTTGGTAAGACTTCTTCCTTACAGTTTCCAGTGATTGGGAAATCTGCCCCTAAACATTTTATTTATTACATTTACATTTTGCAGCTACATTTTGTTTTTGTTTTTAAGATTTTATTTATTTATTTAACAGAGAGAGAGATCACAAATAGGCAGAGAAGCAGGCAGAGAGAGAGAGGAGGAAGCAGGCTCCCTGCTCAGCAGAGAGCCCGATGCGGGCCTTGATCCCAGGACCCTGAGATCATGAACTGAGCAGAAGGCAGAGGCTTAACCCACTGAGCCACCAGGCACCTGCTACTTGGGTTTTGGATTTACCTAGGATGATCCTCCAAGTTATGCTTTATCAGGATGAATTAAAAAATACACGCATGAGGTATGTGTGCATGTGTGTGTGTGTGTAAATCTGTGTGTTTATAAATGTTTATCTTAAAATTTAAAAAGCCCTTTGGGACACAAGTTAGTATTCCTTTTAACTGTACGTCAGTCAAACTAGGTTGGCTTTGAACATCCAGAAGTTTTGTTAAAGTAGAGGAATATGTGAGAGCATAGGGTTTCTAGAAGACAAAAGTGAGGGATATGAAGGAAGTAAAATACTTCCAAAGAAATATTTCACATACTTCATGACATTTGCCTAATATCTTGATGACTTCTGTTAATATAGAGGGCTAGGGGTTGGCAGCTAGATATTATTCTCTTGTTTAGCACTTTTGTTGGTTTTTTAAAAGGAGAAGTGGCCAACGGACCTAGCCAGTCAGAGGAACAGAAAGCCACCAGGCCTTAGCAGGTGTCAGTGAGCTGAAAGACATAAAGGATTAGTCTTAGTTTTGTCCTTTCTTGTTGCATTTGTGTAAGAAAAAGATAAAAGAATAGGAAGAGGAAAGATCCAGGCTCGAGAACTCAGGAGTGGAAATGTTGCTTCAGGTCGAGGTGACTCTCTGACTGCTGACTGTGGTCAGATGGCAGAGTCCATGCTACTATTTCTGAGGCTAATGAGGATTTCAGTCTGTGTAGCTGCCTTTCTAGTGCTTCTTTCCAAAAGTAAATAAGGGCTTGAAACAGACACATTTCCTGGATGAGGCAGTGAGTGCGAAAATAAAGGAAGACATTTCAGGAGGCCAAAAAGAAAGCAAATAGAAGAAAGCCAAAAATGCTGACTTTTAAGTTTAGGGCTGTTTTTAAAATCCCTAACATATCTCATTGATAGCCATACCTTTTCTTATGATTAATATATTTTTTTATTTTTGTGAAGTCACAATAGCTTACTTTTGCTTTTGTTGCCCTTGCCTCAGGAGACATATCTAGCAAGAGTTGGTTAGTAGTGAGGAGGTGGGTGAGTTAAACAGGTAATGGGGGTTAGGGAGGGCACTTGTGATGAGCACTGGGTGTTGAATCACTAAATTGTACACTTGAAATGAATATTACACTCTATGTTGCATAACTGGAGTTTAAAAACAAACTTAAAAAAGTTTAATGATTACAGTATTTAGTTCATCAAGAGAGTTATTCTAAGTTTGTTCGATGAAATAACCTTTCTGGGAGCTTAAACGTTGGGAAATATATGTCTCCCCTTTTACAAGTTAATGGTTATCTTAATTTCATTAAGTTTTGTTGTAGAGCTAAGGATTCTATCTGATGTGTCCCAAATTCTCTGCTTAGTGACTGCGTATCATTTAGGTTGGAATAGACTCCGTTCTTTCACCCTAACTAAATAATTATTTATAGCTATTATGACCATTTTCTAATTGATAGGACAAAAACAAGCTTATTTACACTTGAGAGAAAGACAACTTTCAGGGTCTGTGGACTTGGAGAGACCGTGGAAAGACAAGAAAGACATAGACTTTTCAATATCAGTATTTCCTGATTGAATTGATTCACACAATCAGAATTTTAAATGCTATTATGAGTCAGTACTCTGTTCTAAAACCCTGAGTAAAGAGATGAAATAAATTAAGTGAGTGAATGAATGACCTAAGAGTTGAAAAGCTCCCAAGAGACAGTGTTTTGTAGATGCAGTGCAAGGACTCTGTGACATTAGAGTTTATAAAATTAATTTCTTTAACAAACAAATAATACCTTGCCCACGTATTTCAAAGGGTATGGCAATTAAGTGATGTATAAATGTGAAATGGGTTTATTAGTATTGATATAAAAACATTCTGCTAGTTGGCCAACATTGGCTAATACAAGAGCAACAACATGGTTTAGTGCACAAAAGAATGGGATAAACCATAAGTTTTGCATTCAGACATGTATAGATTCTCTACTGCTTAATTGTGTTGTCAAGCAAAATAGTTAACATCTCTGATCCTCATTTTTCATATCTATTAAAATAATAGTGACATTCCCTAGTTAACAGTCATGCTGAGAAGATTAGTGTGGAGAATCTAGCAATAAACCTGTGGCTGATCCATAAAAAGTAACTATTTTGTCATTCATCACTCAGTTCAGTGGCCAAGAGTTCAGCACCCTTTCCCCACTCCTGGGGCATAGACCTGGGTAGTAGGGTACTCATGCTGGAAGAAAAAGTCAGTTATCCCTTTCTTGATGGTCACCAAAATCTGTGGAACTGATCACCAATTATGACTCAGAGATATGTTGAAGAAGCAGCTGAGAGATTCTTCAAAACATCTGCAAAGGGAAGTCATAAACATAAGATTTATGTGCAGTTAAAAAACAGCAAAAATGGCGCATGTGGGTCTTTAGCTAGAATAAGTGGTTTGTTTGTTACGGGCTGTGATATACCAGTAAAAGATGGAGGTTAGTTATCATCTAAATGTGTGACCTCAGAAAATGCATGGTCATAGCTTCAGGATAAACATGCATTTTTGAATGATTGTTTGGTTCATTTTTTCCTCAAAAGTCACCCAAAGCATTGGTAGCTCCCAGAAGTTTACTGATTTCTCATTCCTTGGGAAGACTAATGTGTTAAGCAGCAGTGCTATAATACAAATGGTTCCAGTGACAGTCACCTCCATGACCCTGTCCTTTTTTTTTTTTTTTTTTAAGATTTTATTTATTTATTTGACAGAGAGAAACAGAGCTAAAGAGGGAACACAGCAGGGGGAGTGAGAGAGGGAGAAGCAGGCTTCCTGCCGAGCAGGCAGCCCGATGTGGGGCTCCATCCTGGGTCTCTGGGATCATGACCTGAGCCGAAGGCAGTCGCTTAACCAACCGAGCCACCCAGGCGCCCCGACCCTGTCCTTTTGAGCCAAAGATTGAAGGGCTGAAAGCAGTTTTTAAAGCAGCATGTAAAATATGGAACAGGAGTTTTTCAAAAGACCTTTTTTTCAGAGCCTCGCAAAGCTGTTTGGTGAAGTTGATCTCCCAAGGAGATGTATTCCAGCCTTGACTTACAGCCCTTCTCTATACCATCACCTGTTTGTTGCTGTTCTCCTTCAGAAAGAAAAAGCCAGCTTTCCCCCAACCAAAATCAAAAGGAAGTGACAAAAACCATATGAAAACTTTTCTATTACTTTCAGTTTAGCTTCCCAGTTTTCTAATGTAGGTTTTAGTAAAAAAGTATATCTTTTGAGAAATTCCAGTTTCACTTGGTAGAGTTAGTTTGTCTCAAAGTGTTTATGCAGTGCCTCACAAAATTCAGTAGTACCAGGGATAGCATAAGAAAGACAGTAGGATGAAGACATATTATAAATACAACATCAAGTCAGAAAATCAGTGAGAAAAGTATGTATGTTTATGATATTATGCAACTTTCTTGTATCAGCTGTGGATTCAACAGAGAGTTTTGTATATCCAGATTTTTTTTCTTTTTTAAAGATTTTACTTATTTATTTGACACACAGCTAGAGAGGGAACACAAGCAGGGGGACTGAGAGATGGAAAAGCAGCTTTCTGCCAAGCAGGGAGCCTGATGTGGGGCTTGATCCCGGGACTCCAGGATCATGACCTGAGCCAAAGGCAGATGCTTAACGACTGAGCCACCCAGACGCCCCGTATATCCAGTTCTTTTGAAGGCTGTTTGTTTCACTTCCATAATTCTCCAAACATTTTTCCTCCTCATATAATAGTGTATAGTCAACCAAAATGCTGACCATGAGCTGTGAGGGCGTCAGAAGAATTATGTATATTATCTCTGTCCTTTAAGTAGTGTTGTGTTATTTTTTGGGGGCGGGGGGAGGGTGGTGTAGGCATAGGGAAATTAAAACTGAAGGCAGCAAGTGACTGAGCACCATGATAGTTGATAAAAGCACTGAATCATATAGACATTCAGGAAGGAGGTTGTCAATATGGATTGACTTGTAAACTTTAAGAGTTCAGGAACCTAAGCTACATCTTTGAAGACCTTTTGTTTTAGTTGCTAGAGAAAGAGGAAGACACCAATAAAGAAAGTGCTGGCTCTTGAAAAATAGCTAAATTTCAAGGGATGCTGAGATATGGGCCTGATCAGAGTAATGGTGGAAAACAGAGCTAAATATAATACTGGTTTAAAAAGAGATGGACTTCAGAGTTTATAAAGTTTGGGGATTTTTTTTATGGATAGGCATGCAATAAATAGAATTTGAAAATAGTAATGTAATGAGGATTTGGGATGGTGTGTGTTTGTGTGCGTGTGTGTGTGTGTGTGTGTGTATACACACATGTTTATGTGTAAACAATGAGCAGCCACTGAGGAAGATTAATTTGTAAAATGTAGCTGGACTGAGGATAGATCAGTATGAAAATGTAGACCCATGAGGAGGTTGTATGAGTGTCATATTGGCTTGAGTGAAGTGGCATTAGGATTGGTGAAGAGGGTGGATATATGAAACACAGAATAGTTTCCAAAACATGATGTCCATTCAAAATGCAAGAGTGTTCCCAATAGTGATGCTACTAGATTTCTCTACTTCTTAACACACTGAAGTTTTGAGCAAGTGCCATTCTACTCTGATAACTGCCTAATTTATTGATATTTATTTATTTATTTATTCTTATAATGTCAACAGCCAATTAAAACTTCTGATTAGTATGGCCATAGAGAATTAAACTGAAGATAAACAATTAGATTTAATTAGCTTGCAGAGAACTCATATATCTGCCAGTTATTATTTTTAAGGAACTTAGACTAGGACCCCTAAGACTGAGAAAGTGATTCTTTGTTATGCATGAGTAGCTAACCCAAGGTCAGCAATGAGTCTTTGAAGTCCTTAAGAAAATGATTTGGCTTCTTAAAAACATAAATAAATAAAATTAAATATATATATATTTATATAAAGATATATATATATATCTTAAACTATCATGAGATCCCATTATAGAGCTTTTTCAAACAATTACTTAAGAAAATTACATGGAGTTTAAAAAGTAGAATAGTGAAGACATGCAGAGCTGAACATTAAGAATTTGACTCAAAATGATTAGCATATTAAGTGTATCTGTAGTCATTTATTTGTCCCAAGATACTGACCTTGTATGTTTCATATTTGGGACCATCCTTTGGAATGTGTGTGATGTACAAATTAATTGATGCAAATTCTCCCGCTCTGCAGAGGGTACAGGACTTTTACAGGTTAATGGGTATCAAAGGGATTTGTGTGTGGGTCCAGCAGTGACCTGCCTAGAAGGACCTGTGAGGGAACAGCCAGGGCATTTATTAATTATTGAGGACTAAAGGCACTCTTCTGGGACTTAAACATCCTCTATATTTCTCCATCCTCAGAAAGAGATGCTACAGCAGGGCACAAAAACACACAACATCATTTCCACCTTTGGATATAAGATGTTTATTATTTTCATCAGACACAACACACAAAATACCTTATAAATGGCTATAGAGCACACTGTGCTGTGCCTCCTGGTGTGTTTACACTAGCCCATTTTGAACATTTTCCTTTGCTATAGGCATCAAAAAATGACCTTTCTGGCAGTGTCTGTTCCCTTTTGGATTTGTACTCTCATCTAGAGTCCCATTATCTCATTAAATCATTTATGTACGGAGGGAAGGTGCCATAATGAATGGCAAAACCTCACTACTTGTTTTTGATATGTTCTACATTTTAGACAAACACATTTGAAGTAAAGTCTATATAAATAACTTAATTAAAGTCAGGTATTTAAAGTCAGTAATGAATATTTTTGACAAGATGATGCAGACTGAGTTTAAAAACTCAGTAATTTTAGAAGCTGAAGTGCTACGGTAGCTAGTTTCTGTTGCTTTATACTTAATGTGAAGTTTTTGCCTTCACACAATGTAGAAAAGCTCTTTCTTGACCTATATTGCAATTATCTAACTCGAAGCAGTCACATGGTACGTGGACCTTCAATTTCCTTATCTGTAAAGTAGAAGAATATATTGAATAAAATAAAACTTCTTTTAAGCCATAAAATAAAGGAATCAATGATATAGTACTATAGCAAACCAGAATCTAGTTATGAATCCCTGAGTCAACTTTTTCCTTTGCTAATTGGACACCTTCAGAACAGAAATTCTTTTTTTTTTTTTAAGATTTTTATTTATTTATTTGACAGAGAGAGAGATCACAAGTAGGCAGAGAGAGAGAGAAAGAGGAGGAAGCAGGCTCCCCTCTGAGCAGAGTCCAATGCAGGCCTCGATTCCAGGACCTGAACCGAAGGCAGAGGCTTTAACCGCCACCCAGGTGCCCCAGTACAGGAATTCTTAATACATAATAGTTCCTTATTCAATCCTAACTTAGATGCATTTGTTGGTCTATCTATAATGTTAACAGGAGAGATTTTAGTTACAATTATAAGTTTTTGGTTTAATCTGTGATCCATTACTTTCTAGTTTCATGCTTTTATACAATTAATGATCATTTTGCACCTCTCTTTTTCTGTGAAATGGCTTATTGAAGGTTGGCATAAGAATTTATATTAAATGATTGAAGCTGGCTCTTTATGAACATTCACACATTAGGTCCTATTGATTGTTCTTTGTGTTGTTTTCAGTTGCAATACTATTCCTTGAATGTGGGCATCTCATATGTTGATAAATTACTTGGGATCCTGAAGTAGCAGGATCTCCGATGACTCCTATAACCAAGTCAGAAGGACTGTTAACATTTGTAACAAAGGTGGCTGTCATGTTGA
>PITA01000851.1:99920-231576 GCA_004023965.1 Spilogale gracilis
GTTATCTCTTCTTCTGTGTTCATTTAGCCATATTTCTTTTTTTGCTGATGGTTAAATTTCTTCATTTCTCTTTTGATCCTTTAAGATGCTCAATTTCTTTTTTTTTTTTTTAAGGTTTTATTTATTTGACAGAGAGAAACACAGCCAGAGAGGGAACACAAGGAGAGAGGGAGAAGCAGGCTTCCTGCAGAGCAGGGAGCCCGATGTAGGACTCGATCCCAGGTCTCCAGGATCATGACCTGAGCTGAAGGCAGTTGCTTAACCAACTGAACCACCCAGGCGCTCAAAGATGCTCAATTTATCATGGAAAAGTAGCAGACTTACTAAAATTGAAAATACTTGTGGAACTTATGTAAAAAATAATAAATAGTATTTGATTCCTTTTATAAAAAAAATCTACAGTATGCAAAACTAACGTATGCTGGAAAAAATCAGAATAGTTGTTGCTTTGGGGGCTTTGAAGAGAGAATCATGATGTTGGTGTGATTATAAGGTTATATATTTCTTGGATCGCTAGGTGTATGCATTTGTCAAAACTCAGCTGTCACTTAAGATTTCTATCTTCCAGGAGTACCTGGGTACCTCAATTGGTTAGGGCGACTCTCTTCAGCTCAGGTCACCATCCTGGAGTCCCAGGATCCAATCCTGTTTCAGGCTCCCTGCTCATCAGGGAGTCTGCTTCTTCCTCTGACCCTCCCTCTTCTCATGCTCTCTCCCTCATTCTCTCTCTCAAATAAATACATAAATAAAAAGATTTTTTGTCTTCCAGTGTATTTAAATTTTACATAAAATTTTGAAATTATTGAACACTAGTTAATTATATGCACTTCGAAATATTTAGAAAAAAGTGTACTGATGTTTATAGGTTACTTTAAAATGTATTAAAAATACTTTAAACAGAGGGTCACCTGAGTGGCAGAGTTAGCTGAGCATCCAACATTTGGTTTCAGCTCAGGTTGTACTCTCAGGGTTGTGGGATCTAGCCCTGTACTGGGCTGTGTGCTTGGCTTGGAATCTGCTTGAGGTTCTTTCTTCTTCTCCCTTTTCCCCTCATGCTTGTGTGTGTTCTCTCTCTCTCCCTCTCTCTCTCTCTCTCTCTCTCTCTCTCTCTCTCAAATAAATAGATCTTAAAAAAAAATTCTTTAGGCTGAGATGTGTGGTATGTGGTATAATAAAATGACAATAGTAGAATCTAGATAGTAGCTATGAGGGTATTCCCTGTGAAATTTCTTATACTTTGCCAAATGTTTGAAAACGCCTGTAATAAACTATTGGTTGTATATGAAATAAAACTGGAGAATGAGGGATTTACAAGAGGTTGAATTTCATGAGGACTCAGGATTCAGAAGCTATCTACTCCAACTATTTTATTTAACTTAAAAAAATTGCTTGATAACTGAAATACAGATTGTAAATTTTTGATTGCTTGGAAAAGAAACACTCATTATGTATAGGAAATTCTAAACTACATGAATCTTGTTTGAAGGAAAAGCCTGACTTCCAATAAAGAAGCTGAAATTGCTTTCCTGCTCTTTGGTTAAAGACCCTTGCAGTTTGATGATAAGAATTCAAGGCTCAACCAATCAGACTCAGCCAACCTTAGGCTTTCAAACTCAAGCTCACAAATCAAAAATGTAGTGCTTAGAACTTACTTTTAGCAGCAACAACCTGTTTCCAAAGACAGTGTGGTCATAGTGATAGACATCTGTGTCCTATGCTGGTGGCTACACTGGTGTAAGATGTTATTTGCAGCTGTTGGTAACCTTCCTCATGAGCTAGGTCTATGAGATAATTTTGACATGGGATTTTGACTGTTCATTTTCAAAATCCTGCTCTCTGGCTTTCCTGGCATTCTTGGAACTACTTAATATGTTTTGCCTTTTGCCTATATGCATATGAATATTGCATGTGTGCATTGAGTTTGTACATATGTGTAGGAGTGTGTGAATCTGTGTATGTGTATGCACATTTTATACATACATATACATATGTAATATATAGTAAAATATAGTAATATATATACTTTTTATAAAGTATTTGTGTCTGTGTGGATACACATATACATATATACTTTATTGGTTTTTTTTTTGCTAAAACTAAGAATCTTGAAAATAGTATATTGACTTTATAGTGTGAATTGATTATTTTTGGGGGATCTCTTTTAAGTACCTTCTCTATAAACTTCTATCAAGCCTGTAAAAATAGCCTAGTCTTTCCTATCCAAAAGGTACTTCAAGCCAGCTGGCTCCTTAAGGTTCTGTTCTGTACTGTCCCCACTGGACAACATCAGCTGGGTGTACAACAATACAATTATGTCAACCACCTGGAGTTAGGACAAATTCCGTAAGTTAAGGGCTTGGGATTCTACAAGACTGCTCTTACTTCACACACCAGCAACACTTGGAGGACCTCCAGGCCACCCACATTTCTTATGTACTGTCTATAAATTTGAGGGTTTCCATAACTCTGTCAGGTTCAGTAATTTGCTAGGGTGACTCACAGAACTCAAGACTGTGCTATATTTAAGATTACAGTTTTATTATAAAGGGTATACACTGGGTAAAATCAGGACGGGAGTATAAAACTAACATGATCTTTTCCATGGAGTCAGGGCATATCGTCCTCCAGGCACATTAGCATGTTCACCAATGAGGAAATTCCACTGAGCCTTGGTGTCCAGAAATTATACTGGGGTTTAATTCCCTAGGCATAATTGATTAAATCATTGGCCACATGATTGAGTTCAATCCTTAACCCCCATTGTCCTCCCAGGAGGTTGGGGTTGTTCAGTGGCCTAATCATATGGTTAGTCTTTCTGTTGACCAACCTTTATTGTGAAGCTGTCTAGGAGCCTACTTTGACTTCTCTCATTAGCAATAACTTTTGTTATTGCTACCTTTCAGGAAATGCCAAAAAGTTTTAATACGCTTGCTAGGAAACAGGGTTAATGATTATATATATATATATATATATATATATATATATATATATATATATGATAGATGATAGATAGATAGATACAAAATACTAAAAATTCTCTTTATCAAAATCAGCATTTAGTCAGGAAATAAAGGTAAAGACAAATGTATATTAATAGTGGAGTGACACTACTTCCATCTTTCCATCTAAATCATAAGTCGTGCCTAGATGGCTCAGTCCTTAAGTGTTTGCCTTCAGCTCAGGTTATGATCCCAAGACTCTAGGATCCAGCTCCAGATTGGGCTCCCTGCTTGGCGGGAACCCTGCTTCTTCCTCTCCCACTCCCCTGCTTGTGTTCCCTCTCTCACTGTCTCTCTCTCTCTCTCTCAAATAAATAAATAAAATCTTTTTAAAAAATAATAATTCTTAAGTGATGAATAAGAAACATAAAAGTCCTAAATGTGGAACAAATGAGCATACAGCATGAATCTGGGGCCTGATTTCATGTTTCCAAAACTTTTCCTTTACACTGAAGCCAGCCATGCATGCAGAGCAAAGCCAGTTGGATCACTTAACCAGTGACAGGTAAATAAGATGGATAATGGTAGATCCCCCCTCACCACTTATACTGCTAATCAAGGTGAACATTATACCCACACATAGGCAAGCCTAAAATGATGTGAAACAACCAGAAAATGACTACAGCTGTGGCATTCCATGTAATAACAATCTATCTTAATGAAAAAATATGAACTTTTGATGTTGATTTCTTTTTCCAATCAAATTCACTACTCTTAGAACCTTGGTCAGAAAGGAATATTATATGGATACCGTAATTAGTCCTTAAATTATTTCTTTCTCCTGTGGAGTAGTGTCCAGGTGTCCTCTACACAATGAAACCATGATACAGCACTGAACTCATCTACTAAGAATTGTCAGTAGAATGGTATGTAATATAAAAGAATTAGTGTCATTAAAGTAATTAATGGAATAAAGACTCCTCCATTCACTTAAGAGTTATAGATAGACAGATTTCTCTCCTTTTCTTCCCTTCCTTCATCATATTGCTAGAGCTTGGTCTCTATGCTTTTGATACTCTGTATTCTTGATGTATTCTGTAAGAGGTCTTCAGAACTTCCCAACTGACAAGTTCCATGATCTGGTCACACACTTCAAAACCCTGTCTCTTTTGAGTCATTTAACATTTGCTACCTCCCCCTTTGTATGGAAACTTTTTCTCTTGTAATTATTACTCAACATGGTTTGAGTTTATCATGCTTATGACTTATAGAAATCAAAAGGAGTCTTTGAGTAACTGATGAAAACCCAATATATTTTATATTTTCAACTGTTAAATCCTGATGACAAACATTAAAATGGCAAAGGAACAAAAGCAAAATAAAGCCTGAAGCATATAGATTTTGTGTTTTGAAAGCAGCTGTTAATTTCAAAAATTGAAACTGATTACTCAGAATAATTTTTAAATCTTTTATAGAGTTCCCTTATTTCCTCAGTAACAGCTGTTTCTGTCTTCTAGTGTTTCAACTTTGTGTGTCATGAATGTTGAAATGGCATGCCAGGAAATGGAATCCATGGCACTTTGAATGGCTTGATAAATGAATTACCGATTTATTAATAATAGAACTAGTATATTCTTTGGGTCTTTTTAATGTTAAAATAACAATAAAAGCTACATCTATAAATCTGGAAGGATTCATTAAACAACTTGGAAATCTAATTCACCATTTATATTACATAACACAATTCCTTCGATCAGCTGGTGGTTTCTAGGGTCATTTTGAGCTATTAAACAAATGAAGATGATGTCATTCAGAAATGTCTACCAACCCTAAAATTTAGAATCAGATATGACATTCTCTTCCTCATCTGTGAATTAATTTCCTACGTTATTTGTCACACATATTTATGTAGTTGACCAAATGGCAAGGAAGACATCAGCTAAAGAATAACTTAAAGGTAAAAATACATACTCCTAATTTTTTGTTTTATTCTTCAGTAAGACTGCAATTATAGCTCCAGTGAAGAAAGCTTTAGGAAATATTTTTGGTGCTATTCAAAAAGGAAAAAAAACCCCACAAAGACAGCTAAGATGGATAATACCTTCATTGGGTTTCATTTTTAGTGCTGTAAGAAGATGACACAATCTGGACTCCTTAGGTATGGGCTATGTGTATGATGCATTTTTCTATTTAAGGAAGAAATGACATTTGCTGTCCATACATGTTAGATGAACATCACCTTCTTTCTCCTGTTGAGACAGTACAAATCCACAGGCATATTTAAATAGCTGTGAAATATGCTCCCTGATGCTCATGGGCCTTTCTTTATTTCAGTGCTCATTATGCAGTTTTATCATTATCTTTTTAATTATCTTTCATTTCTTTTTTTTTTTTTTAAGATTTTATTTATTTATTTGACAGAGAGAAACACAGCCAGAGAGGGAACACAAGCAGGGGGATGAGAGAGGGAGAAACAGGCTTCCCGCGGAGCAGGAATCCCGATGTGGGGCTCGATGCCGGGTCTCCGAGATCATGACCTGAGCCGAAGGCAGTCGCTTAACCAACTGAGCCACCCAGGCACCACCTATCCTTCATTTCTATGAGACTTTGAGTTTCTTAAGGCCAGGACCTGTATGTTATTTGCCCTTGAATTTGTTTCAGACCTAATATTCTTTTATGATAATAGTTCAGTAATTGTTACGATTGTTAGAATAAATGAATGAATGAATGCATGTATGCATGTACAAGGAATGGAGAAAGACATTGGGCCTTTCACAGGTTTAAATTAAATTCACAGATTTAGTTGTGAAAAAAACAAATCTTTTTTTTTTTTTTTTCCCACAGAAAGCCATAGGCACTGACTAAGTTAAATCTTCAATGTAGATATAAAAATGCAATAGAAAATTGGGACAGAGTTAAAAACCTAAAATTTTATGACATACTGGGTTCATGAACTTTTATATTTTATATACCCATTGTTTCCTTTAAATGACTATTAAAATATATCAGCTTTAGGAAACAATGTGATGTTTCATGGACTTTGTACTATGTAATATGAGAATGTCTCTCTGGGATTTAAGTATAGATTCCTCCTGAAACTTTGTTAATTGACACCCTGCAGTTTTAAAGAACCTGATGCAACCTTCAAGGAGATCAGTTATTTTTCTTTTCCTCCCCCACAAAAAGAAGATGTTGCTATTAGAAAAACAAAAATAGGATAGTTTTTCATAAGCCAAAAATATCAACCGAAATCATAGTTTAAAATCCCTGACACAGCTTAATGTTAATGAGTGCAGTGTGGAATAGTGGGAAAAAACACGAGATTTGTGTTTAGATGAGCTTTAAAATTCCAGTTCTGATATTATTTGGAAATGTGATTTTTCCCATTGAAGTTCTCAAATTGTAGAAGTGTAATTATTTGAGTTTTAATAAATGTGTACACCCACAGGAATCATTTTTCCTATCAAGATAACCGCTACCCCCATGAAGATAAAGAATTCATCTCTGTCAATGGAAAAAATTATTTGTGTCCTTTTCTGACCACTTCCCACCCCAAAGACAAATTACGTTCTCATTTTTAGCAGAAATATTTGTTCTTAAAGTTTATATAAAAGTAGTGATACATTATGTACTCTTATCTGTCTTATTTTGCTTAACATAGTTTTTAAAGTATGTTTTTGAGATTCATTTATATTGTTTATTAGTAGTTTGTTTTCAGTGCTGCGTTGTATTCCATCTTCTAAGTAGACCACTTAGTGCATTATGTATTTGATGGACTTCTTTGCTTCTTTATATTGGTTATTGTGAAAAAAGCCATTACAAATATCCTTTTAAAGATTTATCTATTTTTAGAGAGAGAGTTAGCACGACTGGGGATAGGAGCAAAGGGAGAGAGTCTTTCAAGCAAATCCCACCGCTGACTCCTGTGTAAGTGAGGAGCCCGACATGGGGGCTTGATCACACAACTTGAGCCAAGCCATGACCGAAGTCGAAATCAAGAGTTGGATACCTAACCAACTTAGCCACCCAGGAATACCATTAATGTTCTTAATATGTCTTTTTATAGACAGTTGTTCATTTATTTGGGGAAAATACTTAAAAGTGGAATTGCTAGGCCATAAGGTACATTTATGTGCAACTTTACAAAAAAACAAAACAAAAAAAACAAAACAACTCTGAACCTATTATCCAAAGTCATTATTCCATTTTTCATTCCAAAAAGCAGTGCATAAGCATTCTGGTTGCACCACACCTTCTCAACTTTTGATGTTTCCAGTTTTTACAATTTTAGCTTTTTTGTATAGTGTATATTTATATCTGATTTTGGTTTTACTTTACAATTCTCTGTTTGAGAACTTATCAGACATTAATACAGCCCTACCAACTTTTGTTTGGTTATGTTTCACCTGACTTATCTTTTTCCTTTTCTTACTGTGTCTTTAGATTTAAAGTGCAGACCTTGTAGGTATACAATTGTGTCTTATTTTTAACTCAGTTTATTCTAGTGTTAAGGACAGTTGCATGCAGTATAATCACTGGTAAGGCTTACTCTACCATTCTTTTATGAGTCTAGGCTATATGTTTTTGTTTTTTAAATTCCATTTCCCTCTTTTCATACCATCTCTTGGGTGAACTAAATATAGGCATTTGGCTAAACTGTTTTCATGGCTTTTGCCTATAACTTTTTGTATGTGTTTCCATGACTTTTTTTTCTTTTTAGAAATAGCCATGTGTGTATCATATTCCATTTAGAGATAGTATTGTACCACTTCACATAAAATGTAAGAGACTTGCAAAATTAGAAATTCATTTAACCTGCTCCCATCCTTTGTCATATTTTTATCAACTACTTAATAGCTACATATATATCTCATAATATATTGTGAACATTTTTGCATTAAATATTCAGTTATTTACATGAAAAAAAAGTATTTATCCACCTACTTACCATTTCTCTTTCCATTCAGTCCTTGTTGCTTTCATCCTGAAAAATGTTTGTCTTCGCTTTTATTGAGTACACTTTTGCTGTAAACCAACTGTCCTAGTTTTTGTCTGGTAGTGTTTTATTTTGGTTTTGTTGCTGTTTTTGTGTGCGTGTGTTGTTTTTTGGACTTCATATAAATATATTGTTTCCTGAAAGTGTAATTTTAGTTTAAGATTTATCTTTGCAGCAGTTTAAAGATGCTGATCTGTTGTCCTTTGGCTGCCATTGTTTCTAAAGAGAAGTGAGATTTTTTTGTTTTGTTTTGTTTTTCAAATCTGTGTTCATTTGTATGTAGTATTCTGTTTTTCTCTAGCTGTTCTCAAGATTTCCTTTTTATCTTTGGTTATCACACTCAGGGCTATGATGTGCCTAGGTTTGGTTTCCTTAATAGTCTTCCTACTTGGAGTTTGTTGAGATTCCCGGATCTGTAAGTAAAAACATTTTCCTTGAATTGGAAAATACTTAGCTAATATTTCTTCAAATATGCTTTTCTAGATCATTCTCTCTTTCCTTTATTTCTGAGACTAATTACACATGTGTTTGGCTGTTTTGGATTGTCTCATGTCTCAGTAAGGTTTTCCTCATTTTGTTTTGTCAATTTTTTGGTCTCTTCCACATTTACATTGGATAAAGTCTATCTGTTTTCTAGTTGAGTGACTTTTTTTTTTTTTTTTTGGCCTGTGTGCATTGTTCTGTTAAGCCAGTCCAGTAAATAAAAATTTATTTAACATACTGTGTGTGTGTGTGTGTGTGTGTGTGTGTGTGTGTGTGTGTTAGTTTTAGAATTTCTAAATTTCTATTTGGTTATTTCATGTAGTTTTCTTTTCTTTTTTCTGCTGGATTTTTCTTTTTTCCTTCAGTTGATATATTTATAATAACTTCTCTAAAACTTTACTTGCTAATTCCAACAACTGAGTAATTTGGGGCATCCTCTTTCTTTCTTTCTTACTTTCTTTCTATCTTTCTTTCTTTCTTTCTTTCTTTCTTTCTTTCTTTCTTTCTTTCTTTTTTTCAGATTTTATTTATTTGAGAGAGAGAATGAGGGAGAGGGGGAAGGGTCAGAGGGAGAAGCAGACTCCCCAGCAAGCAGGGAGCCTGATGTGGGATTGGATTCTGGAACCCCAGGATCATCACCTGAGCTGAAGGCGGATGCTTAACTGACTGAGTCATCCAGGTGCCCATGGGGGCCTGTTTGTATTGATTTTGTTACTCTATCACATTCTTTTGTTTCTTTACATATTTTTTTATAATTCTAAACAGAAAATAAGAATAATATGTTGTAGGAATTCAGGATTTGATTATCCTTCTATTAAGAATATTGTGGGATTTTTTTTTTTTTCAAATATGCTTTTAAAAATCCTGGACAATTGGGGCACTTGGGTGGCTCAATTGGTTAAGTGTCTGCCTTCAGCTCAGGTCATGACCCCAGGGTCTTGGGATCAAGCCCTGCATTGGACTCCCTGTTCAGTGGGGAGCCTGCTTCTCCCTGTCCTGCTGTTCCTGCTTATGTTCTCTTTCTCTGTCAAATAAATAAATAAAATCTTTAAAAAAAAATCCTGGACAATTAACTTGAACTTAGAGGCTTTACTTCAATATTGTTTCAGGTTTGTTTTTAGTCTGAAGGTAAGCCCTTAATTTGTCCCTTAGGTGTTATCCTGAAGTTTTTTATGTTTTTTGTAGGATTCAAACTCTGAATTCTGCCTGCTCTATAATAGGTTGAAACTGAAATCTCTGTTCAGCTTCTTTAAATGACAAGCTATTGCGTTCTGTTATGACCTTTGAAGGTTGCTCCACATATTTAGTTCAGGGTTCAGTAAGGATTTTCGCTTCCAAAGTAAGACTGTTGTGGCCAATGTTCCCAACACATCTGGGCATTGCATCATTCTGGTTTTGTTTCCACAGGCTTTTGAGTTTCAACATTGGATTCATATGTTTGTCTAATTTATCCTTATTTTTTCTTATTTATACTTTTATGATCTCATTTCTTTCTTCTTTCCATATGTTTATAAACCTGTGCAGACATGGGGGCTTCCTAAACTGTTATTTATTCCCTCTTTTGCAAAAATCTTCCTCCCCACTCATTTTCCAGCCATTCTGGAACCCATGACTTCTAGTTTCTGACACCTCTAGCTGTTGTTCAGTGCAGTCAGGGGAATGCCTGCAGGTGGTAAAGCACATCAAAAAATGGTCTTTATCAGTAGAGTTCTCCTCTTTCAGTGGTATAGTGCTCTCTGGTTTCTGGTTTCGGTTACCTCAGGATAGTCAAATGTTTTTTTTTTTTTTTTTTCCTTAATATTTTGTCCAGATCTTATTTTACTTTTTTTTTAAGAGAGAAGAGTGCATGCATGTGTGTGAAGGAGGGGCAGAGGGAGAGGGAGAGAGAAGATCTTAAGCAGACTCCATACCAGCACAGAGCCCAACACAGGGCCTCAGTCTCACAACCCTGAGATCATGACCTGAGCCAAAAATCAAAAGTCAGACACTTTACTACCCAGGTGCCTTTTCTAATTTTGATCTGTGGAAAATGTAGTCTAACACAAGCTAATCTCCCATTACTGGGATTATATTTTTGAGAAAACAAAGCTTTAGCTTTATCATCTGACAAATCCTTAACAACTATTTCAGTTAATGTTATTATGCAGGCCTTTCCTGAGATGACTGTTTACCTAGAGAATGAACTTTTCTTTTTTTTTTTTTTTCCAACTCTTTTTCTTTTTTTAAAAGATTTTATTTATTTATTTGACAGAGAGAAACAGAGCTAGAGAGGGAACACAAGCAGAGGGACTGAGAGAGGGAGAAGCAGGCTTCCCACCAAGCAGGAAGCCCGATGTGGAGCTCAATCCTGGGTCTCCAGGATCATGACCTGAGCTGAAGGCAGTCGCTTAACCAACTGAGCCACCCAGGCGCCCCGAGAATGAACTTTTCAATGTGTTGAAAAGTGATATATCCCTAACTAAACTCATTCTAATTCTAGCTTTTTGAGATTTCTTAAGGCTTGTCTTCAAGTCTTCGCCATAATTATGGACACTTCAAACATTGTATGCATGTCCTTTTAATGAAGGAAATGGAGTCTTGCACATATAATTGCAACGGAACCAGCCCTATGAGGGTCATTATATCTTAGTCCTAGAGATTAGTTGCTGACTAATCTAATTACTAACATATGCAATGCTATTAGCCTGTTAACCCATATGTTTTTCCTCTTAACATTCTTTTTTTTTTTTTTTTTTTTTTTTTAGGAGATACAGTTAAACTCAGAGCACAGTCCTCCTATAGTTCCTGCCTACCAGTTCAGGTTTCATTCAGCTTTGTACTTTTACATGTAAAATAATCCTGTGTTCAATTGTCCTTTAAAGGAAAATCAAACTATTTGTTGAGAATGAAAAGAATGTCAGCCAGGAAACAAAAAATAAATAAATACATACATCAAAGGGAGGTCAAGACCAAGTTCAAGAAATTAAAACACACACACACCACAAAACACAGAGTAGAGAGGCGAAGTTTCAAAGACAAGAACATTATTTCCTATAGGCACTCAGAGGCTTGGAGCATCAAGAGCCTATGCCTCTTGAGTCTTTGAGAAACACTTCTGTACCAGGTCATTTGTGTAGGGACAGGGATAATTCGTGCATCTTCAATCAAATATGTATTAACATTATTTTCCTGGATTCTTCACACCATATCTATGTGATCCTTAGTCGTGGATCTTTTCTTTTTTCCTCCTTTTTTTTTTTTTTTTGAGAGATGGCTATCATGATAACAAGGTCTAGGAATACAGAACCCACCAGTTTAAAATTGTTCATGGCCAGTGTTTTTAATATACCCAGTTATTGTATCACTGTGATTTGTTGCTCTGGGTTTTTTGAATTCCATCATTGGGTTTAACTTCACAAATTCTATCTCCATGAAATCAATGCACTGAATTGTGTGCCACCAGAATTCATATGTTGAGGCCCTAACTCCAATAAGATGGTATTGAATATGGCGCCTTCTGGGAGATAATTAAGTTGTGATGAGGTCATGAGAGTGGGGTCTCTATGATGGAGTGAGTGCCCTTGTAAGAAGAGACCACGGAGAGCTAGCTCACACTCTAGCTCATTCTCTCCACCATTTGAGGATAAAATGAGACAGTTCCTGGCTGTAAGCCAGGAAGAGAATTTTCATTGGAACCCAAACATGCCGGTACCATGATCTCAGACTTCTAGACTCCAGATCTGTGAGAAAAGAAATTTCTATTGTTTAAGTCACCCAATGTAAGGTGTTTTGTTATGGCAGCTAGAACTGACTACTAACCACTTCTATAAATGTTTGCATATCAATTTCTTTTTTCTGTTGATAACAATATTACTCTATCTACTCTATGAGGTTCCATTGACCTCCACTGCAGAAATTAGTTCAAATTTTGGTGACTTAACTTCACACAGCTATGTGATTTGCTTCTTATCCATTCAAAGAACATAAATTATATTGAACATTTTCTAAAAGGAAAGAGTAAAGAAAGATTATTTTGCCATTCTTTGAGTTCTATTTTTTATTTAATTCTGTATTTCCATCTAATAATACATGGTTTCATAGTGTGTTCTCTGAACATGAAGGTGTTATTACCCATAAGCACTAGACGAGATTCTCCATAAATACTTATGTATTTTATTTTATTCAGGCCCATATTTCTGAAATATTCAGTTTTAAGATCCTGATGTATTATTTAATTCAGCCTTAATATTCTTCCTCGTCATGTTGTAATGACAGTAAAAAGCTTTATGTATATGGAAAGTGAAAAATTTTCCTAGTTTAGGAAATCCAGAAAATTAGCTGTTGGCTTAGAATTAGTTGGCAAATTAGTCTCAGGGCTTTGGTTATTCAAAATTAATAAAAACCACTGACATCTTTCATCTGTAACTATCCTTCCTGAGATCTAGCTACAATGTTGAAAATCCTGGTAGCAGCTTTGCCTACTGGGTTTACCTACTGTTTGGGTTTACCTAGTGGCTGTAACCCCTTTCCCAGATTATGCAGTTCATTTGGTTGCAACAAGACACAAGTTATATTTTAGTAAATCCTCTATGTTTTTTCAGGGGTTTGCCCTGCCTCACTAAATTTCCTAAATTGGCCAAACATCTAAAGTAGTAGGAACCAGTAAACTCTTAAATCTTTCAAAGATTTATTTTGTAAGCACTGTTCCCTCCCTTAATTATTTATTTTTTTAAGATCTTAGAAATATTTATAATTGTCATTCATTGATTCTGTCATTTACTACATCCACTTTACCTTCATTTTTTTGTTACCTTTAATTCTGTATTTTGCAAAATAGGTGGAATTATAAAGTCAGAACAAACATTTAGAATGGAGTGAGATGAATAAACAAATGATTTTATATTAATAGTACTTGAGAATTTTTTTAAATAGAGGGTTTTAGTTACTATTAAATATGCACTAATATTATGTAAAAGCCATTATTATAAGTATTTTTCTATTCAATAATAATATTGGAATAAGTTGAATTTGCTTTTAAAGGCACCCACTTGGAATTTATAGTGATGTTTATTGGTGATTTTCTCACAGTTCAAATTATATAGTACAGCTCTGCCTGGAAAATCATGAACTTCTCCATATCTCTATTTGGAAAATGTTTATAGGCTTTATGTTTCCCATTCAACTAATTCCTACTTAATTCAGGACATTTGCTTCTTTGTCTGTTCATTCATCCAACTAATGTTCACATCCAACTAATGCTTTTAAACTAAAAATCACAATATATATCTAAGATAAAAGTATTGGGTATTTTTTTCAAAATTCAAATTTCTGAGAAAATTAAATTAGAAGAGAAGTTGAAGAAGGTCAGTAACAGCTTTAACAAAATAATTAAGATTTCTTTCCTCTTTTGTTCTTTTTTGGAACCGTTCTGCTTCCTTATTGACCCCATTGATGGTCCAATTCTTTTTTTTTTTTTTTTTTTATCAAATGCCTGAGTTTCCAAACTTCTTGGATATTGCTATGTTAGGCAGCTACAAAAAAAAAAAAAAATTCAAATGTGGATGATAATTTTCAAGAAAACAAAGCTCCAAATGAATGGGATGCCTGTGTATTTCCAAGAATGGGGCAGCAATCAACAAATGGATAATAGCAACAGCTGAGTTGGAACAAATGCAGGATGATCCAGCTGAAGCAAAGGCTACAATTGAATTAATTTGGCACTATGTCCATTTCTGTTCTGGCATTTGGACATTTGATTTCTGCTCGTGACCTAATTCCACCTGCATTTGTCACTGTTGCTTTTAGGCACTTGACAAACTATTTGTGGGATGAAGTTTGAATGGTGATGTGGATTAAAAAAAAGCCATACTGTATTTTTTCTTTTCTTCTTTTTTTTTTAAAGATTTTATTTATTTGACAGAGAGAAACACAGCCAGAGAGAGAACACAAGCAGGGGGAGTGAGAGAGGGAGAAGCAGGATTCCCGCGGAGCAGGGAGCCCGATATGGGACTCGATCCTGGGTCTCCGGAATCATGACCTGAGCCGAAGGCAGTCGCTTAACCAACTGAGCCACCCAGGCACCCCACTGTGTTTTTTATTTATGCATTTACTGAATGTCTACAAGCAGATGGATTCTGTATGTCTGACAGATGAGGAATTCTTACCAACTATTGTTTCCCCAAGACTATCCAACAAATGAAAAGAGAAAATCACTCCATTCACTGAACAAAAGATTGAATGTCAAGTCTAATATCAGGTGATATGCCAGGGACCTAATGATGACCGAAACAAACTGTTGTCAATGCTTTGGGCTTGAAAAGAGTAACCCTTCCAAACTCACCGAAGGCCCATGGGACATGGGGCTCAAGGGATAGGGTAGCCTGCATTGACACTGGTAGAATATGAGAGGCTCAGGTCATGCAACATTTGTTTTCTTTCATTTAACAAACTATTCCCGAGTTCCCATAAAATAGTCATGTTCTCCAGGCACTGAGGAAAAAGTAGAGATTATAGCTCACATACATGGTTCCTGTTAATTCCTGGAGTATACATTTTAGTTCTCTTACCAGTTAGATAGATGCCTAGTGCCTAACGAGCTTGGTGAATGCTGAATGAATATTCATTTAATATATTCTATAGTAAAGTCTGTACCAGTTTTCTCAAGTGATCATATCCCATAAATTTATTATATGAATGAATATTCTTTAAAGGGGAGCTTCTCAATGACAACATCCATGATAGCTACCATGTACTTTGCTATAAATGATATAAGAAAGGTATATATGAGGCAGGATATTTGTTGCAACAGAGGCCCTGGAAAAAACTTCCTGTGAAATAGCACTAATCACACATAAATACTATGAAGTAGATGCTGGACTTAAAAGTTCCAGCAAAGCCAATGATTTTGAGGTATTAAATTTAAAAAAGAGACACTGTAAAATCAGTTTTCAGTGTAATTTTAGTTCACAATGCACTTAATTGCAAATAGATTGGCAAGAGGGTGTGTAAGAAGATAACGGTTCTTTGGAGAATTTCAAAGAAAGGGTAGTCGTTTTTACCATGTTACCTAAAGGTCAGTCAAGAAGGGAGCTGAAGAGATAAAAATTAGGTTTGGGAAATTAGGAGTTGCTTGGCCTTTTACTATGCCAGTTTAAGTGGCAGGGTTTTGCCAAAACTCAGTACCATAAAATTAGAATAAAAGACAACAAGGAGATAGAACAGGTGTTGCATATTCATAAAATGCTTGCCAGTGAAAGCAAAGTGGGCAGAGAGAAAAATTTAAGTGCAGGTAGAAAAGAGATGGGCATGTGTGACCCTTTAAGAATTAGCAATTTTTCAGTTGTTATTCATGGTACCAACCTGTAGGGTTGTTTGCTTGGATAGCGTGCCATTTTGAGTGGAAATGGCATTTGTGGTATGATTGGAGCCTGTTTAACTTTCTGAGAAAGTGCTGCTTGGTACAGTGTTCAGCAAACCACACAGTCTTCTACAGTCTGTATTTTAGAGTGAAAATGGGCTAGCAGCAACCATGTCAGGGGCCTGTGTTAGGTCTGTCTGATTGTAAGAAGGAGCTTCAGTGATGGAGGTTATAAAGGAGTCTGGGCAAGGGCGCCTGGGTGGCTCAGTGGGTTAAGCCTCTGCCTTCGGCTCAGGTCATGATCTCAGGGTCCTGGGATTGAGCCCCACATTGGGCTCTCGGCTCAACAGGGAGTCTGCTTCTCCCTCTCTCCCTACCTGCCTCTCTGCCTACCTGTGATCTCTCTCTCTGTCAAATAAATAAATAAAATCTTAAAAAAAAGGAGACTGGGCAAGTACAAGGCCAGGCTCTGTGGAGAACTAACAAATAACTGATTTGTTATGGAGTATAGACCCACTGATGTGACTCTGAAGACCCAGTGATTTTGTATTCCATTAGAAGCGGGTATTTGTTTCTACTGTGATTTTGCTCTATCTTGGACTTCATCATTGTTGTCTTTTTTTTTTCTTTGTTTTTTGTCTCTCTGAGATCTGTACCTCTCTATTATTGTACTGTTTTTTCTCTGTATTTTAAAAATTCAAAATAATGCAAGAGTAAAGATTGGTATAATCAGCCTTCATCCATTATGGACTAATTTTATTCAATTTCTTATACCAGGCTATTGCGCTCTGATATTTATGGGCAAAATAATAGAATCACTTGCCATACAGAAAATGCCACTTCGGCAGAAGGGATATCCAGGGTTGTTCTTCTCACAGGGAGGTGGCAGTCATATCAGGGATTTGATTTCAATGCAGTTTAGTCCCCAGGTTTCTACAGTGATAAGACTCAACACAATAGCAGAACTCAAAAGCAGATTTGTCTCGGGGTAGCATATAATTGAGGATTTCATAATGTATTTTTTCTAAAGGGCCATGTTTATTATTTTTTTCATTATGATATTCTCTCAGACACAGGGTAAGTGATAAAGGTCTCAGCTATCAGAGCCCTCAACAAGTATCTTTGTCCAAGCACTGAATGCTAGAGAGGCTGATATGGAATGGGAAGGAAGTTACACCCTTCCTTTTCCTTCTTACCTAGTCCTTTTGCTGAGATACACTTTCATTCACATTTGATTGACTGTAATGTCCAATTTGAACCAGAACTCAGTAGAAAGTTTGCATTCAAGGAAGCAGTTATTTTGAAATTTGATCAGGTAGAAAAGTTATGAGGAGAAATAAATATAAGAAAAACTTAGAAACCAAAATCATTTTTTGTTTTAACCTTGTATAACTTATGTTGTCTAAATGTTGCTACGTGGCTATTGATTTTACTAAATTCTGTGCCAACTCTGATGAATATTTTGTGCCCCTCCCTCTGTTTTACCAAACTATGGTCTACAATATGGGTTTAAACAAAACCTTGCAAGTTAGCTATTTTTGTTAGCTCTTTTGCTGAGACATGTGATCATCTATAGGAAAAACAATCATTGCCAATAGATTTGTTATCCAGGAATGGCCAAACCCAAGTATAGTAGTGCTTAGCTCAGGATTCTCTAGCATTTTCCTCTGTTGTTCCAGTTCATTGTGGTTGAGGTTGGACTCTTTGCCATTTCTTCTACTGTATTCAGCTTTACATGCTAAAAAATAAGGGCTTAATATACAAATGAAACAATGCACTTGCCAGTAAAAGGAAACTTTCATATGTGTCTTTGTTTGATTATTTTTGAAATGGTATATAGGTTATATCAATTTTGAGAAAAGCAATACCATTGCAAGCAATTATTATAATTTCCCCATTCTTTTTTTTTTTTTAAGATTTTATTTATTTATTTATTCATTTGACAGAGAAAGACCACAAGTAGGTAGACCTACGTGTATACCCAGGCAGAGGAGGAAGCAGGCTCCCTGCCAAGCAGAGAGCCCGATGTGGGCCTCAATCACAGGACCTTGAGATCATGACCTGAGCCAAAGGCAGAGGTTTTAACCTACTTAGCCATCCAGGCGCCCACACTTTCCCTGTTCTACCCACCACTGTGAAGAGCATGTCCGTGATTCCATTATAAATGTAAGCTTCTCATCTAGAATTGATTTTTCTTTTTTTATGTTTTTATCTCCCACTTCTAAATTAAATCTGTTTAGCTTCCCTTAAATTAGATGAACAAAAATCAAAGCCAAACTGTTCTAGCTACAAATGAACTTCAATCATTCTCTGATTGTAAATAGCAATATTATTTAAAAATATTACATGGGTCATGAGGTTTTTCTACCCTGAAGACTAAATCTCATTATTTTATTTTAAACATAGAAACTATAAAATTTGAATCCAGTGAGTGTGCAAAATCTTTTAGTGGCCAAGTAATTTAACATACTACCTAAATCTCCAATAGGTTTTGATTTATGGTGAAAACTTTATATTCTAATGCCAGATGTTTACCCAATTCATATTATACAAGTATTGATTATGTATTATTCCGTATAGGAAACTATAATGTAGAATATAACACCAATTGTTAGAAATGAATAAGAAGTGTGCTCAAAATCTCACAACTACATGAAGCAAAGTTAATTATATTAGCTTACTTAGCCTCAGGTTAATTACTATAATTAGATTCTTGCTAATTGTGCCCTCCCATTTCAGTGAGTCCTTTGGCATTCATTTCAGTTCATAAAATATTAGTTGATCGCCTACTAAGTGCCAGATGCTAGGTTGAGAGTGCCAGAATGAATAAGATGCATAGAAATATTTGTGGAATAGTCTGGAGGGGAGAAGGGCTTGTTAGTAGTAACAAGGTATAACAAGATCTGCAGGAGAAGTGTATACACTGAAAGTAAACACAGATGAGGGAAATTCAACACAGCATGGGTGGATGGAGTTCTGGAAATAGTCTTCCAGAAATGATGTCTGAGATACAAATTGAAGTACCAGCCTGGAGAAGAGATCTGGGCTGGAGAAGAGGCAGGAGGAAGGGCTGGAATGAAAGAAAGAACTGCCTCAGCCTGAGTAGTGGAAGGAGTGGAGAAATGGCCTGGTATAGGGGAACCACATGTGTTGGGGGTAAAGTGCAAGGCAGGGAGTGACATTCACATAGGCTGTAGGGATTGATCCGGGCCCCCTTCTAGAAGGAGCACTGTCCCTGCCCCACAGATGAGACACTGAAGTAGGCTTTTACTTAGGATGACATATGGCCTGACAGATACCTCATGATACATGGGACAAAGTAGATTGAAAGTAGACAAGACTAGAAGCTAGAGTTTCTCTAGATGTTATTATATTGCAGAGGTATGGGCAGGGAGTTTTGAGGGCCTCATACTAGGAAGAGATAAGTATAAGGGCACCAAGTCAAGGTGCATGTACTAAGTGACATCTGTGTGGCATGGCCATTGATTAAAGATTGGGAGGGGAGGAGGAATGGAAGAAAGGAGCAGGAACCCATTTCTAATTAAGTGGGTAAGAGATGGCCTTGCCTCTAATTGACAGATTTAGAGAAGGAGAGGGTCCACTTAAAGAATTGATTTAGTTGTGACTGTATTTGTGATCAGTACAGGCAAAATTTGTTTTTTTGCACTTCCCTTTTTGTGTTTTGAGGATATTGTGGCTTTTACAGATTGAAGTTTGGTGACAGTACTGCATTGAACAAGTCTATAGACACCATTTCTACCACAGAATTTGCTCACTCCTGCCTCTGTGTAATACTTTGGTAATTCTAGCCAAAATTCAAACTTCCTCAATATTACATTTGTTATGATGATTTGTGATCAGGGATCTTTGATATTACTATTGCAGTTCTTTTGGGGCACCATGAACTACACCCATATGATCGTGAATTTAATTGATAAATGGTGTGTGTGTGTGTTTTCTGACTGCTCACTGGTCATACCTCTCCTTGTCTTTCCCTTCTCCTGAGCCTCCCTATGCCCTAAGACACAGCGATATTTAAAACAAAAGCTAGAAATGATCAAGCTTAGTGAGAAAGGCATGTCTGAAGCCAAGACAGACTGGAAGCTAGGAGTCTTAAACCCAAACAGTCAAAGAAAAAGTTTTTGAAGGAAATTAAAAGTGCTTCCCTAGTGAACACTTAAATGATAAGAAAGTAAAACAGCCTCATTGCTGCTGTGGAGAAAGTTTGACTGATCTGGATAGATCACACCAGCCATAACATTCCCTTAAGCCAAAGTCTAGAGGAGAGCAAGGCCCTAACTCTTTGTGATTCTGTGAAGTCTGAGGGAGATGAGCAAGCATCAGAAGAGAAGTGTGAAGCTGGCAGAGGAGGGTTTGTGAGGCTTAAGGAAAGAAGCCATCTCCATAACATAAAAGTACAAAGTAAAGCAGCAAGTACTGATACAGAAGCTGCAGCAAGTCATCCAGATCTAGCTAAGGTAGTGTAATGAAGGTGGCTGCGCTCAACAACAGATTTCTGATGCAGATGAAACAGCCTTCTAGTTGAAGAAGAGGCCATCTAGGACTTCCATAGCTAGAGAGGAAAAGTCTATGTCTGGTTTCGAAGCTTCAGAGGACAGTATGACTCTGAGGGGCAAATGTAGCTGGTGACTTTAAGTTGAAGCCAGTGCTTATTTTTACTATATTTAAAGTCCTAGGGCCCTTAAGAATTATGCTAAATCTACTTTGCCAGTGCACTAGAAGTGGAACAACAGAGCCTGGATGACAGCACATCTGTTTACAACATAGTGGACTTACTTTTTCAAACCCACTGTTGAGACCTATCACTTGGGAAAAGAAGAAAAAGGATTCCTTTCAAATTATCACTGCTCACTGACAAGGCACCTGGTCACCCAAGAGCTCTGATGGAGATGTACAGTGGGATTAATGTTACTTTCATGCCTGATAACAGAACATTCATTCTGCAACCCATGGATCAAGGAGTAATTTTGACTTCTAAGTGTTATTATTTAAGAAATTCATTTTGTGAGGTGCCTGGTTGGCTTGGTTGGAAGAGCATGCAAATTTTGATCTTAGGGTCATGAGTTCAAGCCCCACGTTAGGTGTAAAGGTTACTTAAAAACAAACAAACTTTAAAAAAAAATGATGCATTTTATAAGGCTATAGCTGTAATAGATGGTGATTACTTTGACAGATCTGGGCAAGTCAGGTGAAAACCTTCTGGAAAGGATTCACTATTCTAGATGCCATTAAGAACATTCATGATTTGTGGAAAGAAGTAAAAATAGCAACATGAACAGGAATTTCTATGAAGTTAATTCCAATCCTCACGGATGACTTTGAGGAATTCAAGACTTGAATGGAGGACGTAACTACAGATGTGGTGGAAATAGCAAGAGGACTAGAATCAGAAGTGGAGTTTGAAGATGTGACTGAATTATGGTAATCTCATGATCAAACTTGGACAGAGGAGGAGTTCTTTCTTAAGGATGAGCAAAGAAATAGTTTCTTGAGATGGAATCTAGTCCTGGTGGAGATGCTTTGAAGATTATTGAAATAACAACAAAGGATGTAGAGTATGACATAGTTGGTAGAGCAGTGGTGGGGTTTGAGGGGATTAACTCCAATTTTGAAAGAAGCTCTGCTGTGGGTAGGGTAAAGTGCTATCAAACAGCATCACAGACAAAAAGAAATCATTTGTGAAGGGAAAACTCAGTCATGTAGGCAAATTTCCTTGTTACCTTATTTTAAGAAATGGCCCCCACCACCCTAGTCTTCAGCAGCCACTACTCTGATCAGTCCACAAACATTAGCATCCAAATGTGACCCTCCACCAGCAAAAATATGATGGCTCATTGAAAACTCAGATAATGGTTAGTCTTTTTTAGCAATAAAGTATTTTTTAAATTAAGGTATGTACATTGTTTTTTTTTTTTAAAGATTTTATTTATTTGACAGAGAGAAACACAGCCAGAGAGGGAACACAAGCAGGGGGAGTGAGAGAGGGAGAAGCAGGCTTCCCGCCGAGCAGAGAGCCCGATGTGGGACTTGATCCCAGGTCTCCGGGATCATGACCTGGGCCGAAGGCAGTCGCTTAACCAACTGAGCCACCCAGGCGCCACAATGCGATTGACACTTCATATACTATAGTGTGAACATAGCTTTTATGTGTACTGGGAAACAAAAAATTAATTTGACTCACTTAATGCAAATATTTGCTTCTTGTGGTGGTCTGAACAAGCCCTGCAGCATCTCCAGGATGTTGCTTGTACACAGGCTAAAAAGATAAACTCATTTTTGAATTATGGACTTATATTTTCACCTGTATTTTTCTCAGAATATTTCAGGGTCTTTTTGTTTGTTTGTTTTATTTTTTATCTTTTAATTGAATTATAATATATACTCAGAATAATGCACATATCATAGATTCCGAGTGCTTTTTACTTTGCAAACAACCACTGAGCTCTAAACTACAGATTTGTACACGGCCCCACTTTTTTTCCAGAATGAACACACCTATGTAAACAGCACCTCAGATCAAAAAGAATTGATCACTAGTCCCCTAGAAAACCCCATTTCAGGTCCCTTTAAATTTAAGCCTGAGACAGACGTTCCCTAAAAGTTACATTTTTCAGGCTGCCCAGTGTTTTTGGTAAGGGGCAGAAATTGATGAAGTTGAAATTTAAGTTGGCAGGAGTTCAAAAGGCAGGGGATTCATCAAAGCTCTGAATACTATATACAGCAAAGGTCAAATCTCGAAAAAGGAACAGGTATGCTGTTAGTCCAGGAATTGGTAACAGTAGGGACTTGGATAGTCATTTTTATGGAAGGAGGTAAATTTCTAATAGTTTTCCAACCAGGCTCCCATATTTTATCATTTTTAAAAGGCATTTTTCCATATCATTGTATCTGACATTGAGACATAAGTACAGCTGGTGCTGAATTAGAGCCGCTGTCAGGCCTCGTCTCTGGCAAATCCCACCCTGTTGCCTTTGCCCTCATGTACTTGTGCCCAGTCTGAGCCATGGCTTTCATCATTTCACTGGAGTTATATGCACTCCTGCTGCCACACATGTTGGTGCCCCATATGCAGCGGTGCCATCAAAGGCAGGAGAAATTAACCCATCCCTCAGAATAGATGAATGGCCAAAGGCACAAGCCATCAGTGTGACTGATTCAGCAGGACTGCCACTAACACATCAGACTATGGGAATACAACTTCCTGCTGACTTTGAATGGAAGCTTTCTTTGCTTCCAGTGGCCTGTGACTCAACAGAGGAAGAGCCCAAACCAAGCTTTAACAGGTAGGCGAGTGTCAGCTTCAATATTGGCAAGATTCACTTGGATGAACATTCTGCAGAAAATAATGGGGCACAGACGTCAGCGGGTCCCTGGGGGGAGGAGCAATTAAGAGTTAGATCCTGAATGGGATGAAGTTTTAGAACTACCTTAACCACTTCTTTGGTTTGGTTTGGTTTTAATTACACTATCAAGAATACATTAAAAAAAATAAAGTATGTGTTTCAGTATCTGTAAATGAATTCTTTATATAAATGTGAAGCAATTATACATAAGAACACACTGTATCCTAGTTTAGTTGTGATGTTTTAGTTTGTTTTATCTTTACTGTTGTTCCTGGTGGCATATCAGGTACAATAGACATGCTACAATTTCCTAATCTGTAAAACTAGCAATAACAGACTTGCTAAAGTTTTGTAAGGAACTTTCAAGGGGCGCCCGGGTGGCTCAGTGGGGTAAGCCTCTGCCTTCCGTTCAGGTAATTATCTCAGGGTCCTGGGATGGAGTCCCACATTGGGCTCTCTGCTCTGCAGGGAGCCTGCTTCCCCCTGTTTCTCTGCCTGCCTCTCTACCTATTTGTGATCTCTCTCTCTGTCAAATACAGAAATAAAATCTTTAAAAAAAAGACAACATAAGCCAAGAAACTAAACCAGTGCCTAAAAAATCCTGCCTAAAAAATTCCTAACTTTCTTTTCTCCTGTGTAGTTCAGAGAGAAACTTACCATCCTCACAGCTACGACATTTTCCCCTCATGCCAGCAATGAACTTATAGAAATGGATGCTATAAAATACTTCTGAGAGTCTTTGTCTCATTTCAGTCAATAAAAAGTGAGTGGATGGTAACTCCCTGCCTCTTTTCTGACCCCAGAAAACGGATAATCTGTTACAAATATTAATCTTTCCTGGAGACCATATGGGAAATTGTTCAGGCGAGGTAACTGTAGCAGAGTTTTTCAGATCATCTAATTAAATGGTGTCTGCCCCAACTATTCATGGAGAGAGACCAGAAGAGAATGCAATACATTCATCCCATTCCAGAAAAATTCCTAATCATTATGAACAAATGCAAGGGTTGGTAAGAGAGAACTTGAAACTGTAGATACATCAGGGGGTTGAATGAATTTTTCAATCTCTAGAACCTCTTCGTTATTGCAGATTATAAGCCTAATCTCTAGAACCTCTTCGTTATTGCAGATTATAAGCCTGGCTTTGCTTCAAGTTGAAAACAAGTACAGGAAAATTATCTTTTTGTTTTGTTATTTTTAAAAAAGATTTTATTTATGTATTCGACAGAGAGATTGCAGTAGAGGGAACACATGCAGGGGCATGGGAGAGGGAGAAACAGGTCTCCCACCACCGAGCAGGGAACAAAGAGCCCAATGCGGGGCTCAATTCCAGGACCTTGGGATCATGACCTCAACCAAAGGCAGACGCTTAATGACTGAGCCACCCAGGCACCCCTATCTTGTTTATACATTGCCTTTTAAATGTCTTATCACGGCCACTCTGGATACTTAGATTTTTCCAGGAGACTATTACACAAGGCTCCTTTCAGTCAAATTGCAGACTTTACAAGTAAGGATTTAAAGATGTTGTAAGTCATGAGGTGTGTTCCCTAGACTTGTTGTTACCATCTTCCAGGGGTGTATGTTTTGTTGGATAGGCTTGCTTAAAGAGTGTGTCAACATAGTGTGGTAATGGTGGCAAAATATCCCATCCCTTGTAGAATTGGTAGCTATTCTCCTGGCGATCACCAGAACAATTGCCTAATCCGTTATTGCCCTCAGGGGGCTGCCAGTTTTCCCATAAGCTGAAAATCCTCAGTCACAACAACTGCAGTGCAGCTGAAATTGAGGTAAGGCTTTGGCAGGTTCCAAGCACCATTCTAGATGCTTGGCTTGTATTTGCTCGTTGAATACATCTACCTGGCATCATGCCCTTATGCACGTGAAGAAACTGAGGCACAGAGAGATGCACCTGATAAATGGAAAGCCACAAATTTGTATCCAGGTGCTCTCCCTCCTGAGAGTTAAGTCCTTTACCATCATCTCTTTCTATTTCTATTTATTTCTGTTTTTTCTATTAAACCCTTCTTTAAAACCATTGCATTTGTAAAGAAGGGATAGGGTTACTTTGCTATTATAAGAAAGCAGTACCTTCTGGAACAAATAGGAAAGGGATGATTTGGAATGGTGCCAAGAAAAAATAATTCTACCACAGTTATTGTACTTTGCAGACTTTGGTCATTGGGAGCAAAATCTAAATCTCCGATATGCCTCAATTTTATTTCCTCCCTTAAAAAACTGTCAAGGTTTATTTTGCTGTACAATAACATCATCAACAGAGCATAGTACTCCTACCTTGGGTACCTTTTGAAAAAGGAATTGGGCCATAAATGGGTTCTTCCTAGGTGTTTACAATTTCAATTGCTTGTGATTGTGGAAATGGATAATTTGTCTTACCCAGCAACATTTGACCATTTTATAAGTTCAGGGCTTCATCCCATATTGGGGAATAAAGCTTTGGCTTAAGCAGTTTGATACTTTGCACACAGAAATAAATCTGTAAGAAGGAATTAGGAGTAGGTGGCACAGTAATGGGGGGCGAGCACTTCTGTCACCATATGCCAGGCAAGCCTGATCAGCGCTGGGAATACAGGGAGAGGTAAATTCCTGTCCCCAAAGACCTTGCATTCCAGTAGGGTAAGTGGAAGAATACCACAATGATAGCCTTGTAAGGACAAGAGTCACATGTTACGAGATGATGCTGTGGTGGATACTTCCCCTACGATCTTCACCATCACACAACTCAGACATGGAAGAAACAATTCTGTGTCACAGTGCCTGCATTTTTTCCTTTCCCTGTCTTTTCTAAAAGTATCTGAAAAGAGGAACTAACATCACAGTTCTTGGCCTGAGAATCCTTGGTCTCAGTAAAATTCTGAACCAAGGCTTTGACGTGTTCTTTGGAACCAAGTAATAACCCACTTGTATCTCTACAGCCGTGGACCACATGAGAAAACCTCCTATAGCACTTGTGCTAGGAGGAAGATGTCATCTGATTCCTTCATCAAGGTGGCCTGAGCTAGACTCAAACACTCCACTTGAACACAAGGCATCAGAAGACTTGATACTGAGTCCAGCACCACCACCAATTATCCTCATGTTCCCTCGATGAATTTTTCCACCGTCTGAGAGCAAACAGAGGAAGGACCATGATAGTTCAGGAAAGAAAGCCTGTTTAAAATCACAGTTCCATCCTTAAGGCTGTGTGAAGTTGGGCATACCCTTGGTTACTCTGGGTCTCAGTGATGAAATTGTAAACTAAAGATTCTGTCACTACATGTTTGTGCTAAAGAGTAAATGTGTTTCTCAGGGCGCCTGGGTGGCTCAGTTGGTTAAGCAACTGCCTTTAGCTCGGGTCATGATCCCGGAGACCCAGGATTGAGCTCAGCATCAGGCTCCTTGCTCAGCGGGAGGCCTGCTTCTCCCTCTCTCACTCCCCCTGCTTGTGGCTTGTGTTCCCTCTCTAGCTGTGTTTCTCTCTGTCAAATAAATAAATAAAAAGAGTAAATGTGTTTCTCAAAATGCCAGGCTCATAGAAATTACCCAGGAGTAACTTTTTCCTTTCCTAAAACGAAAACTCCAGTTTCTTGTTGTCTACAAAGCTATGGAATGATTATGATTCATCCCCAACCATATCCCAGGAAGCGCTGGGCCTTGTAAATACCATCCAGTAAAGGAAAGAAACTTAACTATCACTATGGATTACAGAAAAGAGGAACAATTTCTGTCAAAGGGAAAAATATTTTCCTTATGCATAATTATCTATTTAAAAAAAAAAAAGAACAACAAACAACTTTTGGACTGGGGACCTGGGTGTCTCAGTAGGTAAAACGTGTGCCTTAGGCTCAGGTCATGATCTCAGGGCCAGGTACTGAGCTCTGCATTAGGCTCTGTGCTCAGCAGGGAGTCTGCTTTTCCCTCTTCCTTTGCCCCTCTCCACAAATATATTCTCTCTCTGTCTCTCTCTCTGTCTGTCTCTCTCTCGAATAAATACATAAAATCTTAAAAAAATTTTTGAGATAAGGAGTACAGTTTAGTCTATACTTCAGAATTCTCCCATAAAATACAAACTACAGAAAACAATGATTTGCTTTTGATGTAGCATTAAGTGACATTAGATATAGTTAATTTTGATGTTGGACCAGTTGAATCTTATAGTTCCTATTAAAAAATAGATAAAAACAAGAGAATGAAAAAAACTAATTATTCTCTTCTAATGGTGAAATTTAAAAATCCCATCTTTCCATGTGGTTTCTGTTTTACCCTACCTGAAGATAATGAGCCAGTGCCTTTGGAACTTCCTAGAGATAGTTTTTGGCTTTTCAGATTTAAAAATTCAGACAATTAAAAAATAAAAGACTTTTTTTTTCATTGTTATTGTTTTGTTTTAAATCACAAGAATATTAACGTGCCTACCTCCCCAAATCTGAGCACATAAACATTGCATCTTACCTAGGAATTTACACGTATATCCTGGAAGTGTCAGATTTACAGTAATATCTTGGCTTACCCTAAAATAATAATTAATCTCTTTCTCTTCTCCTAAATAACTATTCCTATTCCTGCTATTTCTTGGCTCTAAAAACCTAGAAACAACTTTCTTACTAAATTCTCATTAGAAAATCAGTTAAATTTTCCATTTTTCTCTATTATTTATCCCTTCATAGAAACTGTGTGTGCCTGAGTGCATGCTTGATCCATCAGATTATTCTAGCAGTCCAGAGCTGTGTATAATTTCAAAACTGGCCTCTTGGAAAACATACGATGATTTTGCTAAACATGCTTGCCTTGAAATTGTGTGCTTACTAGGTATCAGTAGCTCTTCTTGGCTGGATGACTGCAGTCACTGGTACCTTCCTGAGATTTCACATCCTGGTAGCACCTTATAAACATCACAAAATGCTCTATCAAAACAAAAACTTAATTCTCAAATATTTACTTTGAAGTTTTCCCCATTATTCGATATTTGAGCTACAAAGTGAATATTTTGGGTGACTCAGTTGACATGTGCCCTATAATTTAGAATTGGATACTTCCTTGTAGTCAGTCATGTTATGAGTTCCTTATAGTCACTCATGTTATGCCAAATCCTGTATATTAAAGGATTAGGCTGATTATTCTCTGAACTTTTCCTGTATTCCAGACCAGGAATTTGTTATGTATACATAAACACAGCTTCATTATTTTGTAGATTAATTCAGATTAGATATATTCCGAGAAGAGCAAAATCAGGTCAATGTCTGAGAAGGTGATTTCAACCCACATTCAAAATTATGGGTGCACCTGATTTACATAGCCTGTTTCCTCCCATTGTAAAATGTGTTTACATCACTTTTGTCTTGTTGTCATTTAATACGTTTTTTCCTTGTAAGATCTTCTAGAGAGGACAGTGTTTCATTAAGGTAGCGAATGATAACTCCCCCCACCCCTGCAAATAAATCCCAGGCAAGTGAGAGATGAAATAAACAAAGTCAAGAAGTGCATGATAGTGGCACCTGGGTGGTTTAGTTGGTTAAGCAACTGCCTTCCGCTCAAGTCATGATCCTGGAGTCCCAGGAACGAGTACCACGTCAGACTCCCTACTCCGTGGGGGATCTGCTTCTCCCTCTGACCTCCCCCCTGTTGTGCCTCTCTCTCTCATTCTCTCTCTCAAATAAATAAAATCTTGAGAAAAAAAACATGATAATATTTAAGATCACAGAAGACCTTTGAGATACTTAACAGTGGAGGAAAATAGGATGAAAGGGGCAAGCAAACAATTAGAGCTGCAAAAAACTGATAAATACAGTGACTGAAATATTCCTGTGCCAGAGAACCTGTACCCAAAACAAAAAACTCTGAGTGAAATTTGGAAAAATTGAGATGTTCATATAGGGCACTTGAGTTCTGCATTTCTAAGATCTCAAGCTCCCAAATTTTGAACTGGTATGTAGTTGTCCAACTCTACTTATTTACAAAGCATGTTTAGGGAGTGAAGAGCAGGAAAGATTTTTGGTACTCATTCTTCATCATAATGATAGTCAATATTAATTTTAATGTTTCCCAGATGATTGCACAGCATACTTATCTTGCTATAGAAGTGATGAATATCCTTAGGTACTAAACATTTTCAATTATGTATTTATAGTTTTGTGGGAACATAAGATCTATGCAACAATCAACTCCATAGGCAAATTTACAAGATTATATTAGGATTCTACTGCATGTATTTAGACATATTACAAAAAATTACATTAAATATACAATTTCAACAACATGTGTGAACTAAAGGCTATTTCCCATTTCTGAAACCAACCAAAATCTCAAGTCCATAAATTTCTTGGATCAAAACTATTTATTTGATCCATGACATTAAAATTCTTCATAACGCATATGGGTGGCTCAGTTGGTTGAGCATCCAATTCTTGATTTCAGCTAAGTTCATGATCACAAGGTTGTGAGATCAATTCCCACATTAGGCTTCATGCTGAGCATGGAGCGTAGTGAATATTCTTTCTCATTCTTTCTCTCTCCCTCTGCCCCCTCATTCCCAGTCATGCTCTGCTTTCTCACAAAACAATAATGACAACAACAAAACAAAATACCATTCTCATAATATCCTGTATTTGTGGAGCTAGTTTTACCTGTAGACCACAGTCAGGTGTCCGATATAACTTTCTAGAATGTAGTTTTTAGGTGCCTGGGTGGCTCAGACAGTTAGGAGTCTGCCTTTGGCTCAGGTCATGATCCTGGGGACCTGGGATTGAGCCCCATGTTGGGCTCCCTGCTCAGCTGGAAGCCTGCTTCTCCGTCTGTCTCTGTGTCTCTCCCCTGCTTGTGCTCTCTCCCTCTTTCTCTGTCAAATAAGCAAAAGCTTTAGAATGTAGTTTTTATTTCTTGGAGCAGTTGGAATTATAACACTTAAGTAGAAGAACATCTTATATTGTCACCAAGCTCTGTCATAGGTTATATGCTCTTCACTCTGCCTCCATGGACATCCTGCCCTTACAGAATTTTTTTTTTTTTTAAGATTTTATTTATTCATTTGACAGAGAGAGAGAGCACAAGTAGGTAGAGAGGCAGGCAGAGAGCGTGGAGGAAATAGGTTCTCTGCTGAGCAGAGAACCCAACGCGGGTCCCGATCCCAGGACCCTGAGGTCATGACCTGAGCCGAAGGCAGAGGCTTTAACCCACTAAGCCACCCAGGCGCCCCAGAATCACTATACTTACTGTGCTTTTTTATTGTGACTTTTTCCTCTCTCCAAACCTACATATTAAGCCTCTTAGCCATCACATGCTCCAAGCCCTGGCTGAGTTCCTGACATGACCTTAATGCATGTTTATTGAGGTGAACTATAAGTGGAAGAGTATTATCATCACATCTTTCTACTGTTTCCATAATACTCATTTGGACTTGACCCAAAAACTCATTGTACACTGTGGTAGATATCACTAAAAGGAAGTGACTAAATGACCATGTACCCCAGTTACACATACAAAAGAACCACTTGACCTTTGCTATAGTTTGAGATTATCAGTGTGGTTATTCCATCAATCCAGCCATCCATTGTATAGAATTATGTTTATCTTACTTTGCCTGTTGCATACTAGATTTAAAAATTAATTAGTGAGGGGCGCCTGGGTGGCTCAGTTAGTTAAGTGACTGCTTTCGGCTCAGGTCATGATCCTGGACACCCGGTATCAAGCCCCACATCAGGCTCCCTGCTCAGCAGGAAGCCTGCTTCTCCCTCTCTCAGTCCCTCTGCTTGTGTTCCCTCTCTAGCTGTGTTTCTCTCTGTCAAATAAATAAATAAAATCTTAAAAAAAAAATGAATTAGCGAATACCTTCTTGAAGTCACTTTAATACACTCTTTCAAAAACCTATGCCCCATTCTAGTGTATTTAAGTACTGTTAGTCTGTTTGGACTGCTATAACAGAATACCATAGACTAGGAAGCTTACAAATAACAACAACAACAACAAAATGTCCCACCGTATCGGAGACTGAAAAATTCAAGATGAAGGTGCTGTCAGGTTTGGTGTGTGTGCTGAGGGCCCACTTCCTTGTTCATTACCTTACCGCACTGTGTCCCCACATGGCAGAGGGGGGCTAGGGAGCTCTCTGCAGTCTCTTTTACAAGTGCACTAATCTCAGTCATTAGGGCTCTGCCTTCAAGATATAATCACCTCCCAAAGGCTCCAAATCCTAATACCATGTCATTGGGGATTAAGATTTCAACATACGAAATTTGGGGGGGATCACAAGCATTCAGTGTGTAGAAACTACCAACTTCATATATGGATTGAGCTTCCCAGAGACCCTTCCCATAAACTCTTCAACATGACCTATCTTTTCTTTTATTTCTTATTCTTTTCTCTTACCAAGTCCCAGTGAAAGGACAGTTAACCCCAAAGAGCTACTGAGCATGCATTGAATATCTATCAACATAAGGGTACATGGATCTATTGTAGTGTAAAGATCAATGGGGGAGCAGATATGGAATTTATGGATAATTCTGAGAACAATACTAATACGGTCAACCAAACCTAAGCGTGGTAAGAAATGTGTCCTAAGTAGCTGTGGGTATGCACAATGGGAAAGTGAAGAGCATCATCCCATTTGCAGACATTCTGGCAGCCATTCCTGCAATATGATCCTATATTTACTACCTTTTGCCAAAAACTTCAAGTTCTTTATCCTGACTGAAGAAGTAAAAGGCCGTAAAGTACAAACTACATAAATTTTGAAGGCTAAGTAATGACATAAAATGTGCTGAATACCATATATAGTAAATTTATAAGTTGTCAAAACAGATTAAGAAAAAAAAAGAACCCTTTTTTCCTGAAAGATAAAATGACTGTTAAGACACATATTAAGAATCAAAACATTATTATCTTTGTTTTAATGTAATTAGCTCTTCAAACTGCATAAACTAATTTTGTAAAACTGCATATTTTACCAATATGGCTTTTACAGAAAATGGTAGGAAAATGCTTTGAAAACCATGGCTGACTTACGTATACAATGATTATTCAACTTGTATTCTACTTTGAAAGTACTTTTGAGCTAAAAATTTCAGTGCTAACATTTTAAATTATTGAAAATAGTAAAGGAACATTTTATGCATCTTGCACATGTTATTTGGCAAACATCTGCCGGGTTAAATACCTGCCATTAGGTACAAATTACTTTTCAAAAATAATAGTTAGCTTTTAAGTCTAAGATAAATCCCAAAAGCAGCTCATAAGGTTTCCGCAAGGATTTTTATCATGAGGAGGGGCATCTTTTTAATCTTGAATAATCAGCAGTAGGAACAACTTAGCAGGTATAAAAAAGCATCTCTGAGTATTTTTGAAAAGGCTCCATTTTCCCTGTTGAGACACATATTAGAAATCATGCACCCTCACTCAAAGTGAATTGGTAAATCAGAATCATAATCAGAAACCTCTCATCTTTGACTATGTCCGTGGTGAATGTGCATTTGACAAATGATTTGCCCATCTTGTGTTCTTTTCATTTCTTTCTATTCCCACCTCCATTAAAATGAGTACTAAGTAATATAGAGAATTATTGAATCATTGTACATCTGGGACTAAAAATAATGATAATTAATTTTTTCCCTCTGTTTATCATCACAGTAATGTTTGGCAGGAAATTTTAAACATTTTTCTCTTCTTTCTTTTAGCTGCTTAGATGAGGATGACCAATGACTTAGGGAAACTGGCATATTTGAACAGTGGTGTGCCAACTACTGTAACAATGACTGTCATATGCTGCTGCTCCTCCCCTCCTCCTCCTCCTCATCCTCCTCATCTTCCTCATCCTCCTCCTCGTTCTCCTCATCTTCCTCCTCTTCCTCCTCCTCCTCCTTTTTCTTCTTCTTTAATTGACATATAATGTATTATTTGCTTCAGGGTACAGGTCTGTAAATCATCAGTCCCACACAATTCACAGCACTCACCTTAGCACATACTCTCCCCAGTGTCCATCACCCAACCACCCCATCCCTCCCTCACCAACCCCCAGCAACCCTAAGCTTGTTTTCTGAGATTAAGAGTCTCTTGTGGTTTGTCTCCCTCCCTGGTCCCATCTTGTTTCATTTTTTTCCCTCCCTACCCCCCAAGCGAGACCCTTCCTCTCAAATTCCTCATATCTGAGAGATCATATGTCTTGTCTTTCTCTGATTGACTTATTTTACTCAGCATAATACGGTCCACTTCCATCCATGTCATTGCATATGGCAGGATTTCATTCTTTTTGATGGCTGCATAATATTCTATTGTGTGTCTATATATGTGTATATATGTATGTATATATGCATGTGTATGTGTGTGTGTATATATATATGTGCACCTCATCTTCTTTATCCATTTATCTTTTGATGGGCATCTAAGTTCTTTCCATAGTTTGGCTATTGTGACTATACTTGGCTATTACTGCTATAAACGTTAGAGTGCACATGCCCATTCAGATCACTACATTTGTATCTTTAGGTTAAATACCCAGTAGTGTGATTACTTGATCGTAGGGTAGCTCTATTTTCAACTTTTTGAGGAATCCCCATACTGTTTTCCAGAGTGGCTGCACCAGCTTGCATTCCCAGCAAAAGTGTAAGGAGGTTGTCCTTCCCCTGCATCCTCACCAACATCTGTCGTTTCCTGACTTGTTAATTTTAGCCATTCAGAGTGGTGTAAGGTGGTATCTCACTGTGGTTTTGATTTGTATTTCCCTCATGCTGAGGGCTGTTGAGCACTTTTTCACGTGTCTGTTGGTCATTTGGAAGTGTTCTTTGGAGAATTGTCTATTCATGTCTTCTGCTCGTTTCTTGATTGGATTATTTGTTATTTGGGTGTTGAGTTTGATAAGTTCTTTATAGATTTTGGATACTAGTCCTTTATCTGATACGTCATTTGCAAATATCTTTTCCCATTCTGTCGGTTGTTTTTCAGTTTTGTTGACTATTTCATTTGCTGTGCAAAAACTTTTGATCTTGATGAAGTCCCACTAGTCATTTTTGTCCTTGTTTCCCTTGCCTTTGGCTCTGTTTCTAGGAAGAAGTTGCTATGGCTGAGGTTGAAAAGGTTGCTGCCTATGTTCTCCTTAAGGATTTGATGGATTCTTGTCTCACACTGAGGTCTTTCATCCATTTTGAGTCTATTTTTGTGTGTGGTATAAGGAAATGGCACAGTTTCATTCTTCTGCATGTGGCTGTCCAATTTTCCCAACACCATTTGTTGAAAAGACTGTCTTTTTTTCCATTTGGTATTTTTTCCTGCTTTGTCCGAGATGAGTTGACCATAGATTTGAAGGTCCATTTCTGAACTCTCTATCGTTCCATTGATCTCTGTGTCTGTTTTTGTGCCAGGACCATGCGGTCTTGATGATTACAGCTTTGTCGTACAGCTTGAAGTCTGGAATTGTGATGCCACCAACTTTGATTTTTCTTTTTCAACATTCTGCTCTGGCTATTTGGGGTCTTTTCTGGCTCTGTATAAATTTTTAGATTATTTGTTCCATTTCTTTGAAAAAAAATGATGGTATTTTGATAGGGATTGCATTAAATGTTTAGATTGTTTTAGGTAGCATAGATATTTGCACAATATTTGTTCTTCCAGTCCATGAGCATGGAATACATTTTCCATTTCTTTGTGCCTTCCTCAATTTCTTTCATTAATACTTAATATTTTTCTCAGTACAGATTCTTTGACTCTGTGGTTGGGTTTATTCCTAGGTATCTTATGGTTTTGAGTGTAATTGCAAATGGGAGTGACTCTTTAATTTCTCTTCTGTCTTTCTGTTGGTGTATAGAAATGCAACTGATTTCTGTGCACTGATTTTATATCCTGACACTTTACTGAATCCCTGTATGAGTTCTAACATTTTGGAGTGGAGTCTTTTGGGTTTTCGACATGAAGTATCATATCATCTGCGAAGAGTGAGTGTTTGCCTTTGACGAGTCGGATGCCTTTTATTTCTTTTCATTGTCTGATAGCTGAGGCTAGGACTTATAGTACTGTGTTGAATAGCAGTGGTGATAGTGGACAGCCCTGCCATGTTCCTAACCATAGGGGAAAAGCTCTCATTTTCTTCCCCATTGAGAATGATACTCACTGTGGGTTTTTCACAGATGGCTTTTATGATATTAAGGTATGTACCTTCTAGCCCTCCACTGTGAAGAGTTCTTTTCAAGAAAGGATGCTATACTTTGTGAAATGCTTTTTCAGCTTCTATTGAGAGGATTATATGGTTCTTGTTTTTTCTTTTATTAATGTACTGTATCATATTGATTGATTTGTGGATGTTGAACAAACCTTGCAGTCCAGGAATAAATCCTACTTTGTTGTGGTGAATAATCCTTTTATTGTACTGTTGAAAACTGTTGGCTAGTATTTTGGTGAGAATTTTTACATCCATGATTATCAAGGATATTGGTCTGTAATTCTCCTTTTTGATGAGGGTCTTTGGTTTTGGGATTATGGTAATGCTGGCCTTATAAAATGCGTTTGGAAGTTTTCCTTCCATTTCTGTTCTTTGGAATAGTTTCAGAAGAATAGGCATTAATTTTTCTTTAACTGTTTGGTAGAATTCCCCTGGGAAGCTGTCTGGCCCTGATCTTTTGTTTGTTTTAGGAGATTTTTGATGACTGTTCAGTCCTGTAGTGGTTATGGGTCTGGTCAAGTTTTCTATTTCCTTCTGGTTCAGTTTTGGTAGTTTATATGTGTCTAGGAATGCATCTGTTTCTTCCCAATTTTCAAATTTGATGGTGTAGAGCTGCTCATAATATGTTCATTTAATTGTTTGTATTTCTTTGATGTTGGTTGTCATCTCTACTCCTGCATTCACGATTTTATTAATGTGGGTCCTTTCTCTCTCTCTCTCTCTTTTTTTAGTAAGTCTGGCTAGGGGTTTATCAATCTTTTAATTCTTTCAAAGAAGCAGCTCCTAGTTTTGTTGTTGTGTTCTCCTGTTCTTTTGGTTTCTATTTCATTGACCTGAATTGGATCCCTTTTATTCTAATACTATTTCATTTTATGGTATCGCTCATCTCTCAGAGTCTCTGTTGCCGGGGACCAGCCTCAGCAGAGATGTGGGTCCTGAACCATGGGATGTCTGGCAGGCAAAATAATGACACGGACATGGAAATCTGATGCAAGCTGACAGACCCGAGGTCAGTCAGGAGAGACCTATGAAGCAGGCTCAGGCTCACGCTCTGGCTCTCTAGGTCTGGCTCTGGCCCTCTTGCTCTGCTTCTCTCTCTGCTTCTGTTTCTCTTGCTCTCTGCTTCTGTTTTTGCTGCTCTCTTTGCTTCTCTTTTTCTCTCTTCTCTGTTTCTGTCTCTCTTTGCTTCTCTCTGCCTTTTTTTTTTTTTTTTTTTTTTTTTTTTTTTTTTTTTTTTTTTTTTTTTTTTTTTTTTTTTTTTTTTTTTTTTTTTTTTTTTTTGCCTCTGGCTCTGCCTTTGTCTCTCTTGAGTGACAAGGGCCCCAGCCTTTTATTATTCAAAAGTGAGGACTTTGGGGGATGCAGTTAGGTTAAGGTTAAACAAAGTGATTCTTAGCAGGCAGAGTCAAGCCTTTCTAAGAAACCAGCCTTTACCATTAAAAGGGAAGTTTGTGAATAGACTCAGTTTGATAGTTGGGCAGGAAGAACAAAAGGCAAGTAAAGATGGTGTTGATGACCGCAACATTAGCATAACTCCAGATTTTTGGTGGGGAAAGCCTGGAGGGACTTTCATTCACACTCACAGGTACCTCCACCAAAGTTTCCAGTAGCTTGGGCATGGTAGGAGGGGTGGATCACTCACTGTCCCCGACAAGTCTCCCCTCATGGTCCAGTAGTAGTTTGTCTCTCTTTTTCCCAGCTCTTTATTTTCCATCATTTTGTCTTCTGTATCACTAATTCTCTCTTCTGCCTCATCTATCCTAGCAGTAAGAGCCTCCATTTTTGAATGCCCTTCATTAATAGCTTTTTTGATTTCAACTTAGATTTTAGTTCTTTTATTTCTCCAGAAAGGGATACTCTAGTATCTTACATGCTTTTTTGGAGCCTAGCTAGCACCTTGATAATCATCATTCTCAACTCTAGTTCTGACACATTTCTAATGTCCGTTTTGATTATATCCCTAGCTGTCAGTACTGCTTCTTGTCCTTTATTTATTTATTTATTTTGTGTGTGAGTTTTTCTGCTTTGTTTTCATCCAGATAAGAATAGATGAATGGGAGAACAAAATACTAAAAGAGTAGCAAGGACCCCAGAAAAATATACACTAACCAAATTAGAAGAACCCCAAAGTTGGGACACAAGAAAGGAAAAAGAAAAGAAATCTATGTCTATATCTATATATATGATTAGACTGGTTGGTAGAACAGAGCCACATGCATGATTTTGGTGTATTTTGGTCTGCTAGAGGAAACTGCCTCCCAGAATTTTAAAGAATGAAAATCTTGTGTATGTACAAAAAATTGTATACATGATGAAGGAATGGAATAAGACTGTAAAGATGAAAATTAAAAATGATTCTAAAAAAAAGTATTGATAAGAAATTGGTTGAAAAAAGAAAAAAGAAAAAAAAAAGAGGAAAGAATATAATGAGGCTGGAGTCTAGAACAAAGCCATGTGCTAGATTTAGGGCATATTTTGATGTATTAGAGGAAACTGTATCCCATAATTATAAAGAATGAAAAACCTATAAGTATACGAAAAATAAGCTTTTAAATACAACGAAGGCATAGAATATGAGTATAACAAGGAAAATTTAAAAAAAGATTTTTTCAAAAAGTATTGATAAGATAAAATAGTTTTAAAAAGTTAGGAGAGAAAAAATTAAAAATAGCATAAGTAAAGAATAAAATTAAAAAAAATAACTTTGAAAGACTAAAGAATGTTGGGAATAAAGCCATGGATTCTGTGTGTTCCATTCCTCTATCTCTGGAGTTTGGCCGTTCTCACTGATCAGTGAACTTGGTCTTGGCTGGATGTTGTTTCTGATCTTTTGGGGGAGGAGCCTGTTGTATTCATTGTCAGATGTCTTTGCCTTAGGCGAAATTGCACCATCCTTGCCAGGGGATAGGCTAAGTAATCTGCTGAGGTTCACTTGGTAGCTTTTGTTCCCTGATCTCTTTCCATACAGCTTTTGAGGACGGGAATGAAGATGGCGGCCTCGCAATCTCCAGCCCAGAGGAGCGGAGAGCTCAGACTCCACCCTCATTGAGCCCTCAGAGAAAAGCAGTCTTGCCTGTCTTCCTGTTCTCTGGCTGCACTCCATGCTCACCAAGCTTTCTGAGCTAGCCCAGCATTTCTGTCTCTGGTGCATGGCCCTATTTGGAGTCTCCAAACCCAGCAGATTCCCGCTGCTGTGCTCCTCCGCTCCTCCCAGTGGAAGAAGGAGGGGGTATCCCTGGATATGCCACTTGTGGGGTCTCTGTTCCAAGAGCACTGTTCAACTGTGCCTTGGGTCCTGGTTTAAGGTAACCCCGAGCTGAGAGCCCACTTCTCGACTCCATCCCTGAAGCTGGCTTTCCTGTTCTGATACCTGGGAGATCTGCCATGTTCAGGCACCCCGGGTCCTTCCGTGACCCCATGGGTCCTGAGACCACACTGTCCAGTGAGGGTTACACTCCCTGCTTAGCTTCTAGGGCAATGTCCCTCAGTGCAACAGACTTCTAAAGGTTCAGATGTTGTGTTCTGTTCTACTGCTGGCCAGGAAGCAGTCTGTCTTTCCAAATGTCACTTCAAATTTACTTCTCCGCGTGTCCTACGTTCCAGAAAGTGGTTGCTTTTCTGTTCCTTGCTGAGGAATTGCTGCTCCTCTTCTCTTTGCTCGCCTGATGAGTTTGTAGGTGTTCCAACTAGTTTGATAACTACCTAGTTGAACTCCTGGGACCTAGTGATATCTAAATCACCTACTCCTTTGCCATCTTGTTCCTCCCCCTTGTCATATGCTCTTCTTAAGGAAGTAGGATGCCTTGTTGTAGAATACAGGACATTAGGGATTATCTTTCTGATTCACCCACTGCCCACTCCGATGGGACACACGAGTAATTCTGTTGTCATCCTTGGGGATCAGTGCTTCCTGGTCTCCCTTTGCCTCTAAAACAATAGAAATGCCTTTGTATTTAGGCCTCCTTGAGAAAATCTATCTTTGCTACTTTATGATTTTTTTAAAAGATTTTATTTATTTGACAGAAACACAGTCAGAGAGGGAAGACAAGCAGGTGGAGTGAGAGAGGGAGAAGCAGGCCTCCCGCCGAGCAGGGAGCCCAATGTGGGACTCAATCCTGGGTCTCTGGGAACATGACCTGAGCTGAAGGCAGTCACCCAACCAACTGAGCCACCCAGGGGCCCCATATCTTGGCCACTTTAATCTTATCTTTTTGTCATTTGTTCTAGTCATCAGTTCCTGCAGTTCAGCTTGTTGTCCTGCTTTCTGACCCTGAATTTGGGGGTCTCCATTTTACTGAGTTCTACTTTGAGTATATTTCCAGTTCACTCAATGGATTGTGTCCTGGACCTAGTCTTTCTCCCTGGTGCTCTGCCCTTATTTCAACCTATTGCCTGTTCTCATCCAGAAAGTTGTGTCTTTTTTTCCCCCTTTTCTCTAGACCCCTAATCTGCTACTGCTCATCTTCTATTGTGGTACATAATTGCTTGTGTTTTTCTGTTATTTTAAGGGTATAATTGAAAAAAGATACTATTAAATCAGAAGTTTATATTCTAACAGTGATAGTATTCTCTGGTTCTGACAACTTCAGAATTGAAGAAACATCCCAATTTCAGGAAAATTAAAATGTGAAATATAGAAGAGTTAGATTTGAGGAAATGTGGGAGTACATAGTCTTGACTTCCCCAAAGGAGAGCAATGGTAATTCAGAATTAAGTGGATAAACCCAGACTGGAGTGGGAAGGGCTAGACACAGGTTTGGAACCTGGTAAACCCGGAATAATTTTGTTTAAAATTTTCTTGTAACTGACAAGGTATTAATTACTTTGCCACAGTAGACACAAGCAATATGGAGCTTTTTCACTTACTCAGATCATAACAACTACACTTTCCCTTAATAAGATGGAGGAGTGGTGCAGTCATTTATAAATAGACCCACTTCTCTCCAGGGCTCTTTCCCCTCAAAATAAAAAACTTTTGTGAAAAAGAAAAATGAGTCCAAGAGAAAGATAATATTTTAAGATAATAACTATATATACCCATGTTTCAGTTCCATAGGCTAATGATGGCTTTTGTATCTGAGACTTACTATGCAAGCCTAAGGTTAATGTCCTTTTTACTTCTAATACTTGCTTTATTTTTGGTCTCATTCTATCCTTGGTATTTGTGTTTCACTCTCTGGGTAGATTTTTCATTGAGCATGTATGAATAAAGAAAGTGTGTTGTAGGAAAAATTAATCTGAGATTTAAAAACAAAATCTATTTGGCTAACAGATTTTCAGAGCTTGCATCCACATGATTAAAGATAAGAAGGTTATAACATCTCCGTAATCCATTCTGAGCTAAAATCTCACATGAGGCTTGCTGTATAAATATTCCCACCATGTGCTACACACTTGCTTATTTTCTGCCTTTTGAACACTTGCACTCATTTATCTCCAAGTGCCCTGTTTGGCTGCATTCAACATGTTGACATGACAGGTTTTAGTTTTCACAGTATAAGGGGTACTTTGCAACATGGCTGTTTCGCATCACTCCATCATACCACATTAGAGACTTGTTGGCAGTGAAAATATTTATAGCAAGACAGTTGTTGTTGTTGTTGTTGTTGTTTTGGTTCACATCTCTGTTGTTATAGTTGCTGTCATCTTTGTGATTGCTTCCTTCTCGGGGCAGTGAACCAGCTAACAGCAGCATCCCCTAGGTGTCTATTTTGAGGGTAAGAGGCTTGCCTTGCTTGTATTGGTGGGATTTATCCATGAAAATTGACAGCTGAATTGTCACCTTCCCCTCAGGTGGTTTCCTAATTATAATTTGTTCTGTGCAGTGTCAGGAAATAGAAGAAGAGAAAAACAGAATCTCTTTTACTGCTGCAAAGCAAAGGGGATCAGAACAGCTTGGGAGCTGAGGAAAAGTCACATTGGAAATAGCTCAAAGGTGCCGGCCTGTTGTGAAGATGTGCTTTTCGGGAAGGTTACTCCGGTGCTTCAAATTGGCTCCAGCCTTAAGTGAACTTGACTAATGATGGGTTCGGTGATTTCTATCCCAGAATAGGCTGGTGCTCTGGTACTTTGTTAAGATTTGAAATTACCTTTCTGAAAGTGCCATCTATTACCATAGCTCTGCACTCAAACTCCCATTTTTAAGTCGTCAGTGGAGGTCAAATGTGTGACACTCATATGGAGAGCAATGAATTAAAATCACCCTGATGTTTTAATTGCCATGCTCTAGAAAGCATAGCTTACTTTAAATTGCTATGGGAAACTACTAGTCACATATGAAACCCTGATGGTTTGTCAACTTTGATGGTTATATGGTTTGGTGGTTGAAAAATGATCAGGCTTAGAAATGCCTGGGCATCTGGCTTGTCAGTGTTTTGTTTCATATACAACCTTCTACTTTTTCCAGGATTATGTGGAGTTTGGAGGGAAACTGGATTAATTAGTGTTTGCATCATGGGAAACTTAGAAGAATCCTTAATTCCCCAAAAGTTCAGCATTCTAAGATAAAAAATGTTGTCCGTTTAAAACAGAGTTTGGATTACTGTCTCCTCTTCTGTCTCTCTCCCTCCTCTACCTCTCTTTTCCTTTATCCCTCTCTTTCTTTATTATCTATCAATCTCTTCATTTTTCCACTATTAGCATGTATCTCTGTCTCTCACTTCTGTGGCTTTCCTTCATTTTTTTACCCCTCATGGCCAGCTTGCTTGTAGTTTGTTTAAAAAAAAAAAATGCATGGGATACCTGAGGGCTCAGTTGGTTAAGTGCCAGACTGTTGGTTTCCACTACACTGTGATCTCCTTGGTCTTGAGATCAAGCTCCTCCTTGGGCTCCACACTCAGCAGGGAGTCTGCTTGAGATTCTCTCTCTGCACCTCCCCCCACTCATTTTCTCTCTTTCTCTCTCTCTCTCTCTTCTCTTCCCTCCCTAAAATTTACTGGGACACCATTTCTCTGAGATGTTGGGAGAATTACACACCGCTCACTTTTAATAATTACGTCAACCTCAGTTATCTAAATGTGCTACTTCAAAGAAGTTATGGGAAGGTGGGAAGTGGTCAGAAGCCACAAACTATGCCAAATTGGCTTCATACTAATCTTAGAAAGAGTTATCACTTCACTAGAAAAAAAATGATGTTACTTGTGAAATTATCTGACACTACCATTTTACTGAGCAGGTGAAAGACGATATTTTGGAAAGATATTCTTTTATTTGCATTTCTAGAGAGCAGCTATCTCTACTATATATTTATAAGGTCAGAGATCTCTCCTCATTAAATGTCTGAAGAGAGATTATGTCTCTTTGTGTCCCTAACATCTTCCACAGGTCTCCAGTGAAGTGTTAGGTGAATGGAACTGATCAGAGAAACCATCACTACAAAGGAAATAGATTGGAACATCTAATACTAGTAATGCGTGGCATCTCCTCAGACAAATTAGAGTCAATGCTTTATCATCTGTTTACCTTGTCTCCAATAACTGTTAACTTCCGGATAGCTGCCTTCTACTCTGGTATTAGTGGTCTTCAGAAAAGCGCCTAGTTAGAATATTCCTTAGGATGGATGCAGGTTTTTAGTTTTACTTTTCTCAGTACTAAGACGATGTATCCTGTAATCACATGTAATATATAGTACAGTTATTAGTAACATGTACAGAGTAATGATAGTAAACATTATTTATACTACACATATCTGGAAAATGTACACGTATTTTCTTTTAAAACCTAAGAGAAACTGTCTTGGGATTTTCTCACATTTTTGGTATTTCAATATCATTTGCCTAATCCAAATGACCAATTTTCAAATCTGTAAAGTTTTCTATGAGAAGTGGAAAGGCCAGAGCTCCTTAACATGCTTATTGATTTTGCTGTGTAGATAGATTAGATCAGAATGAAAACAGAGCTTTTTCTCTGAGGTATAATAGTGCCAGCCTGGGCAAAGAGGATTCTTTTAAGTAGGAGCGCACACAATGTAATTTTAGAGAGATAAGGGGAAAGATGGCTAAAGGAAGACTAAAAGAAGTCAAAATCAAATGCATGTATGGGGCCCTTTGCTTTCAACAAGTCTGGCAGACATAAAACAAAATGGCCACTATTGGACAGAAAGTAGAAGAAACTTTCTACTTGCCATAGTAGTTCTTTAACTTTCAAAAAAAAAAAAATGACTTAAAGTATAATATTGAGTTCATTTAAAATTTGATTGTGGCTTTCTTTTAAAGTATATTTATTCACTATAAGAAATGAAATGCATCTTCATAGCTTTGCTTGACATTTTAGCTAGGGAATTATCTTTCATTCATTTTATTTTACTTTCTGTGCATGAATATAAACATGCATGAAAGTCTGACTGCTGAATACCTGACACCTAGTATCTGTATCTCATTGCTCCAGGATACCTGGGATGATAATGAAGACACTGAATCTCACGGGTTCTTCATTTGGGCTAATAGTTTATAGCTATAGCTGTTTTCCTGTCCTTGGTAGCACAGAAATGAAGAATTATAACTTCTTTAATTACTTGAAGCACAGTAAGTAAAGGGAGCTATCTTTCTAGTCCATGGAGGATTGTTATGGCAAAAAAAGAGATAAAAAATAATCACAACATTGCCTTTAAGCTAAAATTGAGAGAAAATAAAATGAAACTTTTTTTAATGAATGGTAAACTTGCTCATATTAAAAAACATTTTAAAAACAGTCTTAGGTAGGAGAAGATTAGAAACTTTTAGTGAACTTTCATGGATGTTTCTAGCAGAAGAATTGGGAAATTATAAAGGCCATGCCATTAAAGCACACCAATTTAATGCCTGGAATGTTTTCGTGAAAATAGGGATACTATTTGGATGTCATTGTAGGATAATGATAGTACACATGTATGCCCAACATCTTTAATCACCTATGGTCAATATGTGGCTAATATCCTACTAGGAAGCTGATTATTGACTACTACTTTGTCTTCTTGGTCTTGTCCACCATTGTTTTGGAGATTAGTTTAATCAGACCTAAATTGTCAACTGTATCTACTTACCAATCCCCTGGCCTAGAGATGCAGATGGCTGACTGATCTGTCCTTCAAGATTGTGGTAGGTAATGACTCCTCTGACTATATTCCTTATTCTTCATAAGTAATAATCCTCAGTATTATTTGAGGTGACAATGTACATGGCTAAAAGCCTACATTAAAAAAAAATCTTTTCTTGCAACTAGATGTGATTATGAGACTCTTGGACAAAAACATATAGGTACAAATGTTATGTGCAAGCCTGGAAATGTGTCTTAGAAGGACTTCATCCCAGTGGAAAATGTGCCCCTTTGCCTTTTTCCACATCCCCCATATTGCTGCCTCAAATGAGTGTATCATTGCTGGAGCTTTGATACCATTCGGGACCATAAGTGATATTGAGAATGGAGTTGAATGCTAGAATATTAGAGCAGAAAAACACAAAATGCCTAGTTCCCTGGTGACAATGGGACTGTCCTGCCAGCTCTGGACTATTTATCTATAAACTTATTTTCTATGCCAGAGAAATACACGTTTGTGACTAACTGTTATTTTGAGTTTCCTATTTTTGAAACCAAACCAGTTCATACTTGGTGTTGTGTAAAATCCAAAACGAGTCTTTGTAATTTTGAAATGTAATATACAGAGGGATCAAGCACTTAGAACAGTATAGGTTTTTGAAACATCACTGTAGGAACTAGTCAAAAGATGTGATTCTAATAATTCCTCAGTAACACTGTGACAAGGTGGCTTTTCATAAATTACATTGCCTGAGTATCATTTTTTTTTCTATGTAGAGACCTGACTCCATTAGTACCAGCCTCACTACCTTAGCCATTTGCAGCCTGGCATCTAAAGGACAAGATCAGGAAAAGAATATGCTGCCCATGTCCAGCCAAGACTTGCCTCTACTAGGACTCCATGCATTATGGAGGGGATTAGCAGCTCCATCTCAAAATATTTCCTGAAGCAACCTTGTTAAAATCCAGCTGTGGTGCTGCCATTGGTGCTATTCTCTCTCTCCCTCAATCTCCACAGGAAGCAGTCAACCTAAAATATAATTACATGTAAAAAAATATGCAATCATGGTAATTGGATGATGATATGGTGGCAGGTGATGTGGTAGCTGAAGTTGCAGGATATAGGGAAGGAATATTAAAAGTGGTAAATTCTAGAACAAATAAATATTTGCAACAGTATATGGTGATTAGAGCTTACCAGGCTATTTCAGCCTGCAAAATATCTTGGAATATTTTGGAATAATTTTACAGAGGTATTTTATCACACATATGCTTAACCAAGAAATAGTCACCTGGTTCCAGGTCCCCCAAACAGAAGCTAACATAGACAAGGGTGCAGTGATTTTCTTTCCAGAGAGAGATGTCTGGGTCAATGAAAGACTAGAGTGCAGATACCAATATAAGCTCTACTTGCTTACAGTTGACAGTTGTGTTTAGTGTAAATTCAATTTAAATTCAGTTTACAATTATATCAAGATTTACTAACTCTGGATGAACTTCATCAATATTTTGGACCTCTGACTGAGACTTTATCCTTCCAAAATCTTTATCGTTTGTTTTCCCTTTTATGTTCTTCCACACCCATCCAGCAACTAGGAAGAAGGACTGGAATGAAAAAAAAAAAAAAAAAAAGACAGATGTTCAGCTTTGTGGCATCTTCCAGCCCTTGAGATTTATAGACAGGAAAGCTAACTGCTAACAAAGTGACCAAATTCTTCATTTCTCCCAAACAACATGGAATAGCTCTCTTCAGTATCAGGTGAAACCATGAAAAACTTTTCTCACAGAGACCTTATTGAGTCATTGTTGGCGAAAGGAACATCTCAGTTATTACACAGCAGGTACCTGGGACTTAGTAACTCTTGGGATTTCCCCTTTGTATCACCTTATTTTTCTTCCAAGAGTGCAATAATGGATGTCAGAAAGGTTCTGTGTATTGTATTAGTGTGTAAAACTTATTATTAGAATAGAAGAAACAAAATAAATTCAGATTGGTATTCATTGTATTTCATCATTTTGCCCTATGCTTTCTCCAGCTATAAAGCAAGTGGAATTGTGGATTCTACCCTTAAGTCATATAAGTTCCTCTGCTTTCTTCCAAAGAACCCTATGTCTTACTCTATGCATTGTTTTCACCATTTCCCCGCCCCCTGCAGGAAATATTTTATTTCCTGCAGTTGCTGGGGGATAGCTGCCTCCTATCTTCCAGTTAGCTTAAATAACCCATCTTGGTCATATATTCTCCAAACTTCCAATTTAAATAGTTATGTTCTCAGTGCCTTTCAGTATTTCATTTAGACCAGTTTCCCCCACCAAAGTGGCTTGAGATATATTTATATATTAGATCATCACACCCCTAAAGCTGGTCTAACTTATTAACCCTTGTATCTACAGTTTCTAAATTTATAAATTAAAAAAAAATCCAGTCATATAATACTGGTTAGTATCATATTATCTAAATTAAATGATACTTATTTATTACATAGGAATCTTAGTTATCATCCTATTTGTTAATAAATAGTTCCCAAATTCTTGTTTACTCAGAATATAAGCCATATAAAAGCTAAAATAAACAGCACAACTTTCCCTCCCTTGTAGAAGGGAAAAAAGTAAATAAGGAATTTTTGTCAAGTAAGCCTCTTTTAGGGAATCAAAGGATGAGCACATATTTAACTTCACCTTTTGGAATATGTACATCTGTAGTCTTACACAATGAGAGTTAATGTACCTAGAGCCCTTCCAGACCCTGAAAATGACTCCTGAATCATTAAGCAAAGATTGCATCATGTTCAGTAGCATTTCTATTTAGTGCACTTTATTGTGTCCTAACTTCTTGAAAACTGAAGTTCACATAGACCATGGCACAAAGTCTACTACAGCTATCAATAAACTATACTACTCCATTTTTGATCCTCCATTTTACTGAATTAGAACATAATTGTAAAGGTTACGGTGGTTTTCAGAAAATAAGCTTGGATTTCATTTTATTCTCTTCTTCACTTTACGAAGCTCAGTCCATGTGAAGGTGGTTGCATGTCTCCATGCATTCTATTGAGAGACCAGATAATTGAAGTTGGGAGGGAGATACACAGAGCTTTGATAATTGGGAAAGATTGGCAGGTAGAAATATGTAAAGGAAATATGTAAAGCTGAGATCGCAAGACTTTAAAAATATCTCATTTTTATTTTGTGACCACAATGTTAGGACTGCAATTGTCCTTTTCCACAGACAAACCTCAGCTGGTTCAACTGAAACAATTTTCCACTGGACCCCAACCTCCACCCCAACACACACGAGCACAGAGAGATGGGGATATTTTGCATTGTCTTCACTCAGTTTTGACTGTGACATCTGCAGGTTGTGCAAGTGGCACCTAGTGACAGAGATCAAAAGAATGCTACTAACCATCCTGCACCACGCAGGATGATCCCTCCCCATACCACAAAAGAGGATTATCTGATCCCAGAAGTCAGTAGCAGCAAGGTTAAGGAATCCTGTTCTACAGACAGTTGACATATTTCTAGCAGAAAACCTCAAAAGTCAAACTTTGGCGTTAGGTAAACCACACGCTAGATGTGAGACTTTGGCCTCCGTGGCCTGAAAGAGTCTAGGATCATATCTAATAAACATGAGAAATGTTAAAGTAATAACTTGCTTTGGTTACTTTTTGTTTTTTTCTTAATATATGATTGTTTGCAGGAATACTGGCCAGAGGTAATTCATAGATGTGTAGGATCAAAAAGAAGGCTGAAAGGTTATAAAACTCACCCCCCATTTTTTTCTATTTCTCTAATAAGCATATGCCGATGACTTCTGTGGTGCCATGTTAAGGGGCATCAGGAGGTCTCTGTTAACTTTGTCATTGAATGCTGTGGAGGTGTGGGTGAAGATATTTCTCTCATAATAGGCTTAGAGAGCCTATTTGTATACTACATACACATACATCCCCAGATACACTTTTAAGTAGAATGCTTCTTTAAGCAAATACCACCAGACAAAACAGTGTTATATGCCATGTATGACATGTCTAATTTTTGGTTTGTATTTCACTTTTATCCTGTGCTGTAGCTTGGGCTCATATGCTTAATCCCATTTTATGAAAAATAACTCTGGTGAGCTTGTATAACTTGATGGGAATTACATGTGTTATTGCTGTTTTGGTTGCTGTTAACCATCTTAAAGTCCCAGCTTTCTCGTGTTTTTTGTTTTGTCTTTTTTTTTTTTTTAAGATTATTTATTTTAGGGAGGGAGTGAGAGAATCTCAAGCAGACTCCCCACTGAGCTTGGAGCCAGATGTAGGGCTCACTGTCATGACCCTGAGATCATGACCTGAGGTGAAATCAAGAGCTAGATGTTTAGCTACCTGAACCAACCAGCCGCCCCTTCTTGAGTATTTATGGTCATCAGAAATGTGGATAGACATGTTCTTTTCTTTTTCCCCTAGGCACTTTATACCCTGCTTTATTGGAATCAGGATATCAAGTGTGACTGACAAAATTATGATGGTCTCAGGACCCTTAAGAAAATATCACCCCCTTGCTGCTCTTCTGCCCATCCAGGGTGGTGCAGATAAGGAAGTGAATACAATCAGTAGAAAAATAAGGAAAGGCTTCAATATAGATCCTGTTCCTCTCCTACTTTGGTGTAAAACAGGGTTTCCCACTCAGAACTTGGCTGGGGCGGTAAATGGGAGACTCTTGAAGATCAGAGTAGATAGGAACTACTAAATCAATAAATATTGCCTAGATCTAGACTTTTTAAAATAATTAAAGTCCATCAAAGAACCAAACACTGAGTCCTTTGAAAGGGTAGATCAGTTTGGTCCAAAGTTAAGTAAATCCTCAAAACATTATCTGAAGGAAAAAGAGCATGAGCTGCTTAACAAAAATCCTAAATGCTGGAGGACCTTGTGGCAAGATAGAGCATGAAGATTACGATACCTGTACCCCAATGTTTATGGCAGCAATGTCCACAGTAGCCAAACTATGGAAAGAGCCACTGCCTGATGAATGGATAAATAAGAGGTGTATATACATATATATACATACTGTGGAATACTACTCAGCCATCAAAAGAGTAAATAGTGCCATTTGCAATGACATGGATTCAACTAGAGGGTATGATGCTAAGTGAAATAAGTCAGAGAAAGGTAATTATATGATCTCACTCATATGTGGAATTAATGAAACAAAACAAAGGATCATAGGAGAATAAAGGAAAAAATAGAACAAGATGAAACCAGAGAGGGAGAAAAACCATAAGATACTCTTAATCATGGGAATCAGGGTTGCTAGAGGGGAGATGGGTGAGGGGATGAGGTTACTGGGTGAGGGGCATTAAGGAGGGAACTTGATGTACTGAGGACTGGGTATAAGATTGATGAATCGCTGACCACTACCTTTAAAATAAATTATATATTAGTTAACTGAATTTAAATTAAAAAAAATTGAGAAGAAAAAATAAAATTAAGAAATGAAGATCATTCTAAAACTTGAATTGGATAGACATGCTCTAAGTGACATAGAGAAGTTCCAAGGACATCTCCTAACCATTCCTAACATTTGCCAACTATGAGAGGTATAAAATACTAGGTTGCCCCACTTTGCCTTGATGTTGCATCTCATTTATTCATGTTCGTCTAGATCAGGTTATGTTGTTCAGCCTGAGTCAACTTTGTGTCTACAGGAATCCTGTGGTCTTCTTGGCAACATGTGCCAACATTTGGATTCTGAAATATAGTCATCTTTACATCACGTCTAGAAACTTGGAGGGAAGAAGGCAAAACAATGAATATTCATGATGGTAATAGTTTTTTAGAAAGATGTTATTTATTTATTTGACAGAGAGAAACACAGCCAGAGAGGGAACACAAGCAGAGGGAGTGAGAGAAGGAGAAGCAAGCTTCCCGCCGAGCAGGGAGCCTGATGTGGGGCTCGATCCCGGGACTCCAGGATCACGACCTGAGCTGAAGGCAGACACTTAACGACTGAGACACCCAGGCGCCCCAGTAATGGTCATATTTTTATTTGTTAAAGGTTTTTGCCAAAATTCACGAGGTTATATATGTAAAGTATTACACATCCAAAAGCCCAGTATATAGAGAGATTAATAAGGAAATTATAATAAAATCAGTAACATAAATTTCTTGAAACATGTATTATACAAATTTGACTTGCAATCGACACATAAAACTACTTAGTTCTGGAGATGGTTATTACCACTCAGAATGTTAAAGGTATTTGGTGTTATGCAATTAAAAAAATGAAAGATGAAGGAAAAACAGATGAAATACTTGATGATGTTGTGAGTAAAGTTGAGTGAAACTCCAAATTTTAGACAAGTTGAAAGTTTTTAATCATTACTACTCAGAACTCTGAAATAAATAAATACCACCAAAAATCAGAATTTAAGTCCAATCATCCTAGTATGAGCTGAGATATTATCAGGGGAAGAGATAAGTATAAATTGAAGAGAATGGTGCTTCAAAGAATGAACCTGTAAGGATTATCCATCCATTTTCCCCTTTTCAGATCCATATCAATAAAGCTTAATAAGAACTAAGAGTGAAATTACTGCTAACTGTGAACTTAATAATGCCCCACTGGGAGTTCATTAATATCTCAACAGGTACACTGAAACATTATCTTAATTGCACATGATATTGCCAAAAATTGTCTTTTACAAGTTTTGTGGAAACTGCCCTCTGGAACAAGCATTACTACATTTTTATTTCCTTTCCTTGTCGTGCAGATTTCCCAGGACCATGGAACCATAAACCTCATTTTACTTTTACAAAAATAAGAAGTTCCCAGGTAACTGACCTTGTCATAGGCACTGTCCTAATATAAAGAAGAAGAAGTTCAAAATGCATCAGACCAATTTCAGGTCTTTCATTATTTTCTAAATAAGTGAAGTATCAAGTTTATGATGGACTAGTGGTAAGAATTTGGATTAAAAACATTAGAATAATCCAGTCCAAATCTGGACTTGGGTTTTCAATTATTTTGACAGATTTGGACACTAAGGTGATGCTTAAAATAGTGTTAATCCCAAGGGATTCCTTTGCCTAGAAATGTTTGATTTTGTTTTAATTATGGGATAAAATTAAATTTAGTAATTTCAATCTTGTCAACATTTGAAAAGTGAAAGTGCGCCGTACACCCATTTGATTTTCTATTAGACATGACATGGAATTATTTTCTCTAGATTTCTTTGATATATTCCCTTTTTTACCCTCTATTTTAATTTGATAATAACAATGTTAATGTAAAGCAAAGGCATTTAACTAGAACTAAGGACCTGGGATGCCAAACACTAATTTCTTCTTGGATCTGACGTCCACACCTAATTGGGGAAGGGAGAAAAGCTAAGGAGACAGCAGGGCAGAATGACCCTGTTTAAAATGATACATTTAAGGGCACCTGGGTGGCTCAGTCGTTGATCTCAGAGTTTTGGGATCAAGCCCCACATCAGGCTCCCTGCTCAGCAGGAAACCTGGTTTTCCCTCTCTCACTTACCCTCCTTGTGTTCCCTCACTTGCTGTGTTTCTGTCAAATAACTAAATAAAGTCTTAAAAAAATAAAATAAAATGATAAATTTAAGTATATTTTGCAGAGTTAGACTGAATTCTTGGCACTACCCAGAGGTGCCCAGAATGATCAAATCTTAGGTCTAAGGGAAAAAACAGGATGAACAGTCTAAATGATCCCTAGATTCTCTTTACTTTGAATCCCCAACCAGTGTCAGCTTGTTCTATATTCCAATGATGAGGAAGAAAATCCTAGGGAATAGTGTGCCAAGGGGGAGAAAGGGGCAAAAGAAGGCTTTTGCTTCCATTCTCAAACCTGCCAGTCACAGGTCCACCGAAGGCTGGGATAACTCCCAACTCCTGTGGGTCCCTTGGGCAACACCAGCCAAGTAGGTGATGATTCTGTTCTCTTATGATTATTCTATTCATTCATTTGCGGACTTACTCATTCACAGTGCTAGCCAGTGGTGATAAAATGATGTACAAGGTCCTTGCTCTCCATGGGGGTATAAGTTTTCTCCAGGAAAAGTAAAAAAGGATAAGCAGTAATTATATAGATAACTAACAGCCTATTGAAGTTGTGACACTTGTTTCCAAAGGAAATCACAGCGTTTCAGAACTCTTCAGTTGACCTTCCCATGAGTTCTGGCTTTCTAGAGAGAGCATTGGAGGTTAGGAGAGAGCCTTGTGGACCTCCTAGTCATTGTGGGTTCCAGGAAATGGATGAGAATTAATTCGGTTACTCTTTCAGGCCACCTGACCAATCAGGTACCACAGTTGTTATATTTGTGAGATGCAATTGTTATATTTGTGAGATACACTTGTTATATTTGTGAGATACAAATGTTAAGAACGTGAATGTTTTTCATTCAGAAGATAAACAGATATCAGATCAGATGATACCAGAAGATACAGAGGATATAAGTTATTTATTGCCCATTTTAATTATTCTTGAAAATTCTTGAAATTAGTTTCCCCCGGTATAATTTCTCTTAGATTTATAGAAATTCTTAGGGTCTTAAATGTGCGTACATATTTTAAAATCTTTTTTTTTTTTAAGATTTTATTTATTTGACAGAGAGAAACACAGCCAGAGAGGGAACACAAGCAGTGGGTAGTGAGAGAGGGAGAAGCAGGCTTCCCGCAGAACAGGGAGCCCGATGTGGGGCTCGATCTCAGATCTCCGGGATCATGACCTGAGCCGAAGGCAGTCGCTTAACCAACTGAGCCACCCAGGTGCCCCGTGCGTACATATTTTAAAGATTAAAGGAAGACCAGAGTGAATTGGGATTTTGGTTGTTGTTGTTGTTCTCTTTTCTATTTTAAGAGTAATGTATGGGTTTGGAAAATGTCACATCTGATAACTTGAAGAATGATGGTTTTATTGCTGTTTTTATTCTGTTTGCTTTTCAGTGTTTAAAGGGGGTCGAGGAATTTGGCTTCTACATAACTCTCAAATCAGGTGTGAGAATAGCTCAAAAACTTGATTACTTGAAACTAGTTTCCATCTTGTGATTATTGTCACCTGATTCATACCTTAGTAGAAGTAATTGGAGAAACTGGGATTTTTCTTTAAAAAAACACTTGTTAGAGTCAGATGCTTTCTCTGCTCTTTGAAGATACTTAGAGTACTAAGAATTATATCTAAACACTGCTTTGTTTTGCAAAATAAGATTTTAACTGAAAGTCTTAGTTCTTCATTTGACTATACCTTTTTTTGAAAAAGATTTTTTTAATTTATTTGATAGAGAGAAACACAGCCAGATGAGGAACACAAGCAGGGCGAGTGAGAGAGGGAGAAGCAGGCTTCCCGCTGCCGAGCAGGGAGCCCGACGCGGGGCTCGATCCCCGGTCTCTGGGATCATGACCCAAGTCAAAGGCAGTCACTTAACCAACTGAGCCACCCCGGCACCCCGACTATACATTTTTTAAGAAATAAAAATAAATGCTAGTTGACTTTAAATGCTCACTATTGAGAAATATGAAAAAGGGAAACCGTTTTTACCACTATCATTTTTGTTTTCCTGGATATTCTTAGGTGATGTAATTAGAAAATAAAGCTAAATGAATTTTTATAATATGATTTCCTTACCTGAAAATCTCAAGGAAATAAACTGAAAGCTATTAAAACTAATAAGAATTTTAACAAGGGTGTAAGTCACAAAGTAAGTATACAAAATTAATAGATTCCTATACACCAGCAATAAATAGAAAACAAAATGAAAATATTATATCATTCATAATGCAATAAAATAGCAATTATCTAGAAATAAAGTTAATACCAATTATCTAGAAATAAAGTTAACAGTGTGCAAGCCCTACATGGAGACAGTCATAAAATTTTACTAAGAGAAAAGAATGAACAACAGAATAGATGAAAACAGTTATTTTCCCATAGAGGAAAATAAAATATGATAAATGTATCAATTCTTCCCAAATTAATTTATAAATATAATGTAATTCTCATCAAAATTTTAATGAAACTTTATTATGAACTTGAAAAAAATATGGTAAAATTTTAGCCAAAAAAGTTAAACATGTGTGATTGCCTGAGGTCATTGTTAAAAGAACAGCTATGAAGAGAGGATGCATTCCAACTAATAGAGCCTCAAATCCTCTATACTTATAAGAACTAAAATAGTAAAACATTGCCCCAAGACTTGGAAGAAAGGAAAATGAAATAGTAAAGAATATACTCCAAAGATCCAAATATATTTAAGAAATTAATACGTGAAAGGAGATGATCTTTCTCATCATTAAAGAATGATTAATTATTTAATATATGGTGCTAGGGGAGATAGTTAACCATTTAAGAGAAGTCACTCTAGATTGCTTGTCTACCTTCTATAATAACTCCAAATAATTCCCATATAAGGAAATAGTTAAGTGTAAGCCGCAAATATTTCTGTCACATTGGTAGGTGTAGGGACTTGAACAATAGTCTAAGAAAATGGTCATGGATATCTATACAGAATTAGCTTTGAGGATTCTTCTTCTTCTTCTTCTTTTTTTTTCCTAGTAGCAAAAACTTGGAAAATATTTAAGCATTTAACAATGAACATTAGATTTAGGTTAAGTTTAGCTGAGCATATTATACAACCAAAAAGAACAAGAAAGAGAAATGAAAGGCTGGGGGTAGAGGGGAGAGAAAAGATTAAGACTCACATTTTCATAGTTTGTAATATATTTGTGCATACCCACATGCAGGAACAAGGAATGGTAAAGAGATAAAATGTTAACAGGAATGAAGTCATTAAAGTTATTTTCCTTTCATTTCTCTGTTTTTCATAAATAATATACATTTCTAAGAAAAAGTACAAATTCATTCTAAATAATTACAGTAGATTATAAATATCCTCAATCCTATTTGGGATTTTTCACTAACAAAAACCATATTTATGTCATAGGCAAATTTTTATGAAGAGTAGAGAATAATAAAATGAAAATTTAGTCCTATGATAAAGATTAAAAGTGCCAGGGACACCTGGGTGGCACAGTCAGTTAATCATCTGCCTTTGGCTCAGGTCTTGATCCCAGGGTCCTGGAACTGAGCCTACTATCTACGTCCAGGTCTGGGCTCCCTGTTAATGGGGAGTCTGCTTGTCTTCCTCCTTCTGTACCACCCCCACCCCACCTTGTATTCACTCTTTCTCTCTCAAATAAATAAAAATCTTTTTTTAAAAAAATGCTTTAGGTTTTTTCTGTTTGTTTTTTGTTTTATCAGAGAAAAGAAATCTCAAAGAGAGATGGAATATCTACTTTTCTATAGCTGAAGTATTATTACACTAAATTTTCTTCATCAGAAGATCAATTCTGCATTAGTATGGAAGACTGTCAAGACAGGAGGGTTTCAGTAGTGAGAAGTGAAGGTACTGCAAAAGTATCAAGGAGAGTGTAGAGGTCAATCACTGGGAGATGACTAAAAATAATTTGGCCAGTTGTAGGTACCAGTTATAATACACACTTCAAAATAACTACTTGGTGTATTTAAACACTATTTTGAAAACAAGTAACTGAATATGCAACACAATACTCAAGTAGCATCATATTTCATAGGTTATATAAATTCTTGTAATCGCTCATCTCTTACTGGGAGGAAGCATGTCCTTGTGCAGCTATATTTTTATCACAGAAATGAACTCCATTTGTTCTTTCATTCCCTATTCTAAATATGCATAATGTAGAAATAAGTACACTGCGTATAAGCTGTGTGCATGATCCTAAAGGTGTAAATGGGTCTTAAACCAGGAGATATGTCTTATTTATAATAAAGAGACCCCAGATAGTGACCACTTTGAAAGGGTGCATGGTAGTAAGGGAAGAAATTGTTTCTCCAGGATTTTCATCACTGAATTTGGGACACAGTTTAGAAAATACACTTGCATTGGGAACACTTTACAATTCTGATATTTTACAGCAACTGCATAAATGCAAATTCAAGTAGAGGGCAGGATGTATCTTCATTAGCAGTCTCAAAGGTAAAAAGGGCTTTTGGCAGCAAAGGCATCTGTGCAGCAGCATGAAGCTTTTACATTTCCACAAGTTGAAATTGATGAAAATCTATTGCCATGCTTGGCTTCTTTCCTTTTTATTTCTTATATGAAAAAGTCTCTCTCTCTCCCCGCTCCCCTCCTCTCACCCTCTCTCCCCCTCCCTCCCCTTAATCCTTTCCTTTTTTTTTTTTTTTTTCCCACCCAAAGTCTTTATTCAGTTGATGTTTTCCTTACCTAAAATTTATAACCTTGGAATGATAAATGAAACATAGAGGGCTCATTCTGCTAAGATATCTGTATAGGCTTCAACAAGATATTTACATAACATGTTAAAGTAAAAGTCTAAGAATGATCACTAAAAAACGTTTAGTGGCTCCGTAGTCAGGGCTGTGAACTCCAGCAATCTACGTTCCTTCCTTGTTTTATTCTTATTAAAATGTTCTACCAGCAATTCAGCAAAGTATCATAGTTGAGAGTTCAGAAATTTGCACTTGGCAGTTTCACTTGTGACTACTGCTCTCTGGCTTACAACTTTGTGACTTGAGTTAAGGTCACATTCTTTCAACTCTCAATTCCCGCTTATGTAAAATGATGTAGTAATAATATAAAATAGTAAGGACTATTTATCGATGGTTAGATAAACTCATGCATAGGAAACTTTTAGGACATAGCCGGCTGTAAGAAAGAGTTGGATAAATAATAGGCATTATTTCTCAAGCAATAGTGACAAATATATTTTAAAAATGTTCTTCCTTTAGGACAGTTAAGGGGAATGTTTGTGATGTATCATAGAGTACTTGGGAAGTCAAATGTGAAGAATGGGTAAACTTAATAAGGAAGTACACAGTGGTCTGTTTTGATTGTTGTTACCCCATGTATGAATCAACCGGTCTGTTCCAGCATTACGCTAAGCAAAGCATAATCATTATTCTTATCCTTCAAAACAATTTTTTTATTAATGATACCTCACTGAGTTAAAAAACAAAAGACAAACAAACAAAACTTAACAAGAGCAAACTCTCATGAAGAGAAACATCAAGCATTAATTTCCAGATCCTGTGAATACAAAATCCCATTTCCAACTATACCTACCCCCCTATTACAAGGAGTTTCTCCTTATCAGACCACTTTTCACACTGGTTTTGGGCTTTAATCAGTGACAGTGCCCCCAGTGGACGAGGATAAAAATGCATCAAGAATGGACTGCATGGTGGTAATCTATTGTCAGGACCATCTGACTTGAAAGTAATGTTGACCTACAAAGGTTGGTAGAGAAATGAGATTTATAGAGGTGGTAACCAGCTTTCAACAACAATAAATGGTTTTATCTTAGGCAAACTGCACTGGAAGGAGAGCAATAGATCAACACTGAGTAAAATTTTTCAGGGCTCAAAGAATCAACTTGAGTGTAGATTTGGCATTTTTGGAGGAGAGTAACTTTTGGGCTTGGCCTGAGCAAAGATCAAAACTGGTCTTTATATACTTGAGAAATCCATATGATAAAGCAGGGGTAAGTCCTCGGGGCATGTGCAAGCATAATTTTGTGAATTCACTCATTCTTATAGGCTGACTAATGGTACCAATCATAGTCTATCGCATGGGCTGAGGTTAGAAGACCAAGGGGGCAGTGCATTATAATCATATAAGTCATGTAGAGGTCCTGAAGTTAGGACCTACAGCAGGGTCCTAACTGATGGCTACTTCAGGGCTTCCTCTTGGGTATGTGGAATCCCAAGCAAACATTTTTTGTAGGTCCTTTTATGTATACATAATTTGAGCTAAAATTGGCATGGCAGGCCTTCTGAGCTAGGGGGATCTCATATAGTCTTAGGAAGCAAGTATTATATCAGGTAATAGGAGAATCTGCACATTAGGCTCCCTTCCTGGAACCAGGGACCTGCTATTGGATGAGCCTCACAGGTGTAAGTTCTAGAGCTTTTGGGACATCTGGTTAATCCTGTGAAAGGTAGGGGACCGGAGGATTGTCTAAATGGAAAAATGAGAATCAGACACCCCTATGGGCTCCACACAAGCAGGACTGCCAGCCCTCTGTCATCACCCAAACAAGAGCTTAGGAAATGTTGAGGAAGGCCCTCCAGAGAGCAGGGACTACTGATGTGAAGGCTTTGTGGCAAGGAACCCCTGGCCTGGTTCTAAGGGCATTACTTAGCTTCTTCATAATATTCTTGTGAAGAATACATGAAATAATGCATGCAGCTTGCTTAGATATTTCTTCATAGATGATCAGTACTCAAACAATGTTAGATGTCTAATGACATCCATCAGTATTCATGAGCTGTGTCAACTAAACCAGTCTATACAAACTCCAGTTAGGCAGTTGTGTTTTTGTGGTGGTGGTGTTTTCTAATAGTTTTTAAGAAGTAAAGTGGCGGGGGGTGAGGAGTGGGGGGGACTGCGTGGCTCAGTTGGTTAAGCATCTGCCTTTGGCTCAGGTCATGATCCTAGAGTCTTGCGATCAAGCCCCACAATGGGCTCCCTGCTTGGCGGGAAGCCTGCTTCTCCCTCTCTCACTCTCCCTGCTTGTGTTCCTTCTTTAGCTGTGTTTCTCTCTGTCAAATTAATAAATAAAATCTTAAAAAAAAAAAAAAAAAAAGTAAAGCATGGAGGTGCCTGGGTGGCTCAGTCAGTTAAGCACCTACCTTCAGCTCAGGTCATGATCTCGGGGGTCCCAGGAATCAAACCCGGTGACTGGTTCCCCATTGAGCAGGGAGCCTGCTTTTCCTTCTCCCTCTGACTCTCTCTCCCACTCCTGCTCCCATTCTCTCTTTCAAATAAATACATAAATAAAACCTTATAAAAGAAAAGAGAAAAAAGAAGCATGATTCTAAGTGTTGGTCAGAATATTTACAAACCCCTTTCTCCTGAGATTCCCATGCCATCCTCTTGCCCTCTGGGGAGGAAGCAAAAGGCCAAGGCACAAAAATAGAGTATTGTGTCTGTCTGTTGTGCTGTCTGAATGTAGGTGGTTACATTTAGATGGCTTATAGTTGCAGGGTGCTGTTTGCTAAAACAGACATTCTCTTTGGAGATTGAGTGAATTATCCTCAGTATAAATGAATCTCTCACATTCCAGTCATGTGCTCTCTGATGTGGTGCTTTCCTTTCTTTCCAGATCCCCCAGATCAGTTATGCATCAACAGCACCTGAGTTAAGTGATGACCGGCGCTATGACTTCTTCTCTCGTGTGGTCCCACCCGACTCCTTCCAAGCTCAGGCCATGGTGGACATTGTAAAGGCCCTAGGCTGGAACTATGTGTCTACCCTCGCATCGGAAGGCAGTTACGGAGAGAAAGGTGTGGAATCCTTCACGCAGATTTCCAAAGAGGCAGGTAGGAGGAGATTGCAATGGTCAAGATGACCCTGTTCACATGTCTGTGGCTTGTAGTGTCCTTTCCAATCTTCATTAAACCAACACTGTAGATAATCACCATACCCCTTCCTTCACATTCCCTACTGCCTAAGTAAATTGGTAAAACCTTCATTTATAACACTTTGCCACTTTTGAAGAGAATATTTTCAAAAGTATGAAACTGGGGTCTTTTAAAGTATTAGTAGCAGAAGGGGAGATAAGAGAATAAGCTCTAAATTTGGTACCTTACTTCTGTGTAATGAGTAACTGTGGATTGCAGCCTGCATACAGAAACCTAAGTGTGCGTGCCCTTCCTCTTTGCCCCTCTCCAAAATGCACAAATTGTTTAAAGTTATGAGACCCTAATCATGGGGACGCTTTGCTTTGAAGAGAAATGACAGTGACAACTGTGAATGACTTACGCAAAACACAGTTAAATAAACTATCTGGACAGTAGACTGTATTTAGACAGATAGTGTTTGGAACTTTATTTTGACAAACACAGTTCAATTAAATAGTACTTGTAGTAGATTCTTTCATGTTCCATTAACTTGAAATGGAAGTAATGGCTGGCTGGTTTCTGTTGGGTAGATTTTGAGAAATGACATAAAATCTTCATACTTAGGAATTCTGACAATAAATATTGAAGCCTCCTGATAGGAAAATATTGGATACAGTAAACATGTATTTAAAAATTGCAGAATTACATATTCTTGTGAAGTTCTTCATGCTAAAGGTAGGTCCTCAGTTTGGGTTGTAAGAATTTTCTCTTATCTACGTTGTTGTTGACTGGAAGAGTTAGCTGACTGTTAAAGCAAACACACACACATAAAAGGTCTTTTTCACGAGGAAAGATGTCATAAATCCTGAAGACATGGTTTTAAATGCTTGACTGTCAGACTATAGATACGCCAAGACATGTAATGTGTTAGTGGACAGATGGTATATCTGCACATGGCTACTGAAAAAGGGAGCCAGGACTTATATAAAGCCCATGATTTTAACTCAGTTCTTTATCATTTGCTTTAATTTGGATAATTCACTTGAGAACTGGGTCATTTTTTACACCTTTCCATCTGACCGAAATATTTTTACTCTCCATACCTTTGACTAGAAAACTCTTGACTGTTGACAGATCTCATCCTAAATGCCATATCTGGGTTTATATATAAATGTGCTCCAAACTTCCTTGGGTCTGTTCACTTGGCCTTGTATTTTTAGTGTCTTCTCCCACAGCACTTGTCCCATGCTAGTATAATTTGTTGTTGTTGATGTTTTCTCTCTTGTCCCCTAGACTCTAAGAGGAGATCCTGTCTCATTTACTACTGTAGTCCTAGCCACTGTGTTTCGAAGGGAAACATACTCAGTATAATTCAGCCAGAAAGCCTCTGATTAGGAAAGAAATCTTAAATCTGGGCTTCTGTCATGCATGCTATGATTTATGGGAGTTATTAATAGTTGACTTTGTGAATCTCTAAAGAAATACCTTATCAGTTTTGATAACTGCATTTTTATTTCTTTGTTTCTTTGACTCTTGTTTTGACACAAATGCTAGAAGCCAATTTTGAACAATAAGTAAAATATGAGAATGAAAGCCAATAGAAAAGTAAAGGAGAAAATATGGGTAAAATAGTAAGATAAGGCTCAGAGATACAGTTCAGATACCATCTTATTCTATGTAGTTGCTGTAAGTGGGTCTCAAATTTAATGCTGATGTTTGTACTGGACAAAGCAAAGAGCAGTACCCATTTTGTTACAAAATTTGCAGTGTCCATAAGGTCAAAATCATGTTGATCATTCAGTAAAGGACAGAAACAAGGCAAATGTTTGCTTTGGATCTTTTATAAAAGACTACATTTTATAGATAGGTTAGTGGTGAGTTTCATATGATTGTTTATTCCTGGTGTCACTTGGTGAAAAGTTAAGATATAATATCAGAGTCTGCTGTATAATGACACCACAGAAAGGAAAAGCCCTTGCAATATGGTATGAACTCCCAGCTCATAATTTAGTTAAACATATATTGAAATGACCCAGTGTAGAAATAAAGATTGTATCATTGTATCTTTTTGGATGAGATTCTTCAGTTAGAGAGCCTTTGAATTTGGGGATGAGAGTAACTAAAAAGCCAGTTTCACCACTGGACACAGAAAAAAACTGAGGTCTTGCGGGGAGGGGTGGGAGGATGGGAGAGCCTGGTGGTGGGTACTGAGGGCACGTATTGCATGGAGCACTGGGTGTAGGGCATAAAAAATGGATCTTGGAACACTGAAAAAATAAAATAAAGTAAAAAAAAAAAAGCCAGTTGCAGAATTGCAAGAAAACATTGAGGGTTCAGGAAATACCTCACAGATTGATTCTTTTCCATAAGAATTATGATATTCATTATGTACTTATAATACATTTCATTGAAACCATAGCATTTGTGCAATAATATAAGTAAATTCACTCATGTGTTTAACAAACACCCTTTTCCACCCCTAACAGAAAAAAGAGGACAGAATATTGCGATTTAAATTGAAATTACTCACCATTATGTGCATTACCTAGAGAAAACTTGAGGTTGGAAACATGATCATATTGCTTTTTTAGCTGTTTTCACTTCTATGGCCTTGTAATATGAGCATCTTGCTACCCCAGGCATGACTTTGGTAGAAAGACATGTAGTCATATGCCACAATCTCTAAAATAACCCAACTGCTTCCTCTGATATTCAGTCAAAGAAACAGTGGTATATTCTAATTCAGAAACAAAAAAGAAAAGAAAAGAAAAGAAAAGAAAAAAATTGCTTTATTGGAATTTCTTGGAGGTATATAAGCTTAAATAATTTTTAAGGGTAATTTTAAACGTCTATTTTTTTTCCTCTTTTCTGAGGAATGTAGAACCTTGTCCTCAATGAAAGATTTAGATCCACCTGCATGTATAGGAGGGGTGGTGGGGCACAGAGAAAAGTAAGCATTCTGATGTCAGGAGGATGGGGATTTGAGGAATAGGCACTATTACTTTCTCTTGTAAAACTTTTGATACATGGCTTAACTTTTTATATATCCGGATCCTCGTGTAGAGAATGAGATTAATACCTGTTTTATCAGGTTAGTAATGTAAGTAAGATTGTACGTAGGGAATCACCTAATACCCGGCAATACCAGATTCTTATTAGTGCATCACACCAGTTCTGCTCTCCATAGATTTGTGTTTCACAGAGTTGAAGAATTAATCTCTAAAACAATAGGGTGAAGTGAAGTGAAAATTTATAAAGGGAAGGTGAGAACAGAGAGGAAAGAAAAGGAGCTCTCTAGAGTGAGATGGGTCCCGAACAGGTTGCCACTGAGGGCTTTTAATGGTCAGTCTTTTAGAGAAAACTGACCAGGGAACTTGGTAAATATCTTGGCTATAACATTTAAGACAAACAAGGTGGGTTTGTAAATATTATGAAAATATCTTGCCTATGTTTAGAACAGACAAGGTGGATTTTTATGTTTCCTTTTCTCTGGTTAATAGCTTATCTAGAACATTTCTCCAAATCTGGGATTTCTGTTAGTCTCTTTAGGTAGCCCCCAACCTATCTCCCCCTACCTAGCCTCACCTGTCCCTTACTCATTAGTAGAGTTATTGTTTGAGTTTTAAAAATTTGAAAATAATGCAAGTGATGGATGACACATGCCTTTTGCCAGAACTACAAGGTTTATATATTACATATCATATATTACATATATTTGTAATTTTATGTCACATATCATATACATATATTACATATTACATAATGTAATATAAATATATAAATAGCTGAGTTGTATTTTTGCTAATACACTTCCATTACATAAGATGCATAAGAAGAAAAGGAGGTTAACTATTCTTATTGTCCTATGTATGTCGTGTGTGTTTGTGTGTGTGAGAGAGAGAGAGAGAATGGAAGTGAGAGCATAAGCTCGTTGATGTTTCTGAATATTGCTCGCAGGCTTGAAGGAGTTACTTCCATTCTTTCTGAACAGTTTGACTTGAAGATTATGATTCTTCTCTTTTATAAGTGTCCTTAAGAGTTTTACCTGGGGTGTCTGAGTAGCTCAGTCAGTTAAACCTTGAACTTCGGCTCAGATCATGATCTCAGGATCCTGGGATCAAGCCTCACATGATATCAAGCCCCACGTGGATGCTGTGTCTCTGCAGGGAGTCTGCTTGAGATGCTCTCTCTCCCTTTTCCTCTGCCTCCCCTCTTCCTTTCTCAAGTAAATAAATAAATCTTTTTGGGGCGCCTGGGTGGCTCAGTTGGTTAAGCGACTGCCTTCGGCTGAGGGCATGATCCCAGAGACCCGGGATCGAGTCCCACATCTGGCTCCCTGCTCGTCAGGAAGCCTGCTTCTCCCTCTCTCACTGCCCCCCTGCTTGTGTTCCCTCTCTGGCTGTGTTTCTCTCTGTCAAATAAATAAAATCTTTAAAAAAAAATTAAAAAAAATAAACAAATCTTTTTAAAAAAGAGTTTTATCCTTTCATAATACTTTAGTTCCAACCTTACTTTTGACTTGGGTCCTGAAGCACTTCTATTTAGAGAACTAGAGTGTGAGGTGTGTCCACCGGCACATGGTCAAGAACATGGGTGAGCAATCCTTTATCCTGATAGACCAAGTCAGGGCAATGGTCTCTGAGGAAAAGAGCCATCCTCCACCAGGAGGCCATATAATTCATTTGGAACATGGAAGCTTAAGCACACTTTCTCTAAGCTGTCAAAGAAAATCTCAGTAATTCATGTAGTCATGGGAGATTTAAATATGCATGGATGCTGCTCCTTGTTGAACTTTCAGAGAGGACTGTAACACGATTTTCTCAGATGATGAGATTTTTGTAAAACAGTTATATTTGCATAGGTTGCCCTGTTTATTTAAATGAATGCACATGCAATAGCAACAAAAACAATTTATTGTTTAATATCACAAGGAATGAGAGATTATTCACTCCCAATGTGCTTTAGTGTCAGGTCAACGTAATAACTTAAATAGCCTAAATTAGACATACAGACTCCTCTTTCTAAAGTGAAGGTAAAAGTAAATGCTTATGATAGTGTTTACAACATTAATGTATTCTAGACTTTGGAATCAAATTTGATTCAAAGATTACGAGAGCAGGGGCATCACATATGATTTTCAATTTGCCAGACAATTTTCAGGAGAATCCCATGACCACTGCTTCACAATATGACACAAATAGTAATGATTTGATACTGCCCACGGTATTATGACAGATGCCAACGTTTCAAGACCTGAAATAACAGTTAAACTATTCTTTTCGTATTTCCTGCCAGTTACTTAATACAGATATCTAAATTGGTCTTAGCCATTATTAATCAGATAAACCATAGACTTAGTTTTATTAATACTATATCTTAATCTAGGATATAACCTAGAATAATTAGGTGAGACTTAATTGACTATTGATAACTATTTTGCAACCAGCAAGCCACAGGGTTTTTTTTGTTTGTTTGTTTGTTTGTTTTTGTTTTTTGTTGTTGTTTTTTGTTTTTTAAGATCTCAGGAGCTAGTTGGGTTTGCTTATTATGGGATTCTGTTTTCCTTGTAGGATTTTGTGCTTCTCTATCTTTCAGAGATGCAGTGTTCTCTTTCATTGTGTGGAAATTGTCAGTCTTCCTCACCCTACCATAACCTCTGTTAATAACCTCCTATAATCAACCATACTATTTGACATATAGAAGGCATTCAATAAATACTTAAGGGAAGGAGAGGAGGAATTGCATGTCTTCCTTTGCCTTTTAGAAAAATAAAGTCTGTAGATGAAGCACTTATGATATATGACTTTAAGGTATATATATATTCTGAGGCTTGTGGGCCATAAAAAATTATATCCTACATCTGTTTACTGTGATGTATTACAGCAGCCCTCCCTCTGAGTCTGCTACCGTTTTCCTTCTTAGGATCCCCTCACAAAACTTATGATACAACATGTCTTTAATTCCCAATTCTCCATCTAGGATAGATTTCAGGGTTCTCTCTCTCTCTCTCTCTCTCTCTCTCTCTCTCTCTCTCTCCTTTTCTTTTTGTCTGTGTGTCATGGTGAATACAGAAAACTCAGAGACATTTTAAAGCCTAACTGCATTGTTTCCTGAATGAAGTGTTCAGTGATCTTAGTTTAAATACAAGTATTAAACATTTAAAGGCTAATTTTCAAAACATACAGTCACAAGGACTCCCATGATCTCATTTATCCTCAGTTGTGCTTAAAACTAACCTGTAAATTCCCCAAGAAGAGGCTTTATATTTTTTTATTTTATTTTTTGGATTCTCAGGGTTAGCACAACATTTTAGATTTTAACCCTGACTCCATTTCTTAGCACATCCTGAAGGCGACCCTTTAGCAACCCCATCATTGCTGTTAATTTCTGGGTCCTATTTGATTCACCTTCATTCATAGCTACAGCTATCCAAGCCTCCAGATTAGCCCCTCTGATATAATATTCATTCAGCTATGATGGTAGTCTTTCTAAAATAGAAAGAAAGCTATTTCATTATCTGTCTCTGGTGTCTCCCTTTCCCCAGAGGATTAAGTAAAATATCCTTAGCATGGTGTATAGGTCCTTTCTGATTCAGTTTGTGCGTCAGTCACCATTCTCATTCGCATACTATCCTTGTCCTCTTTTATTCTCACCTCAAGCCCCCATACATACTCTCTTCACCCTGCTACAATAACCTTCTGTGTATCAGGGTACTCTGTTTCTCTGTAAACGCTGTACCTCTGCCTGGACTGCCAGCTAACTCTCACTTTATTTTCTCAAAACAGAACATCTTGGGAAAAGCCATCCCTGACTTAATCTTCCTTCATAATCCTATTTCGGATTGTGGTGTGTACATTTGCTTATTTTAACAGTGGTTCATTTCATTCATTCAGTGGTTCATTCATCACCCTGAATAAATTCATGGAAAATGACCAGTTGCACAAGTCTTGAGGAGAAAACAAGCCTGCCTCTGCCTGTAGAGCTAAAGTGGCCAGGTGTTCATGTTCCCAGCCTCCCTTGAAGCTAAGATGTAACCGTGTAACCCAGTCTTGGCTAATCAGACATTCACACCCTAGGTCAATCAAGAGCTGGGGATACAGAGAAGCAGGGGCAATGGAAACCCATATTGTTGACAGTGGCAGCAGTGATCCATGTTCTCGGGCTGGAGGAGGCATCCAGCATGAATTGATGGTAGTCCTACAGTCTCCAACTTCTATTTCAATAGTAGCAGCAATAGTGCCTCAGCTAACATTGTTCTGGGAGGCCGTTTATGGCTTTGATACTGACAGCTTAGTCATCCTTTGTTTTGGTTCATTTTCTGACTTTGGTTTCCTGGCCTCCCCAAGGATTCTAATGGGTTGTCCAGCGTGATTTAAAGGTTGCACCTAGGTGGCTCTGTCAGTTGAATATAAGACTTTTGATTTTGACTCATGTCAAGATCTCAGGGTCATGAAATTGAGACCCACATCCGGCTCCCTGCTGAGCATGAAGCCTGCTTAATATTCTCTCCCACCTCCTGCCCCTCACGTCCTGTTCCTGTGTGGGTGTGCACACATGTGCTCTCTTCCCTCAAAAAAACAAATAAAACTTTAAAATAATAATTTAAATTTATAATTTATTTTCTACTTAATCTAGACAGGCTTCACTTCAGTTGTTTGGCTTTTACCTTTATTAATATAATTGGGAGTGTCTTTTCTAAAGTTCTGTAATACCTTTTGCATAACCCTGTCATGGAATTGATTGCATGTTATTGTAATCTGTCTAATTATCCCCTCCCATTATAATGTAAATTTATTGAGGATAGGCATTATGTTGTATTTGCCTTTCAACACTCTATAGCCAGGATAATGTCCAACATTGAGTAGGCTCTATAAATACCCATTTAATTTAAAAAATCTTTTAATAATGGAAGAGGTGATGATTTAATGACTGTTGTCGACACAGTGAAACTGTTGGAAGTTTTTCCAATTTAGCTTTCTAAACTTTCCATTAATCTGTTATGATAAACTGATTTTTATGGAAGGAAAAAGATGGCATAAAATATCTGCTAGTCTGTCTTACATTCATACAGTGTATGTCTGAGTACTTTGTTTGTGTCACATACTATTCCAGCATAATAGTTTTAAATAATAATTATAGTAGTAACAACCACAAGGCGATAATAATAATAATCTTTGCTTTCTAAGAATAGAAATACCTAATTAGAGCTATGAAAATAGCCTCATTGAGGCATGCTGTATGGGGGAACTCTAGAAGAAAAGAGATGCTTAGTTAAGCCTCAAAGGCATTGGCAGACAAGACTGACCTAAATGGGGTAATGAATGTCATTTTAGGAGGAGAGTCATCCTAACCCCCCCCCCCACGAATATTATGTAATGGCATAATTTTTCATGGTGTACAAGAAATAGCATTGCTTTGAAAAAAAATATGCATCTTGAATTGCTATGATATAAAATGTTCTTCCACACAACATGAAAGCTATACAGAAAATGCTCTGTCTTTTGGACCAAAAACTTCTCATTGTGGTCCTAAGTCCTACAGTAACTGACTGGGAGTCAACATACTACTCCTTTGCATTGGAAAGTCGTCACATGTTCATTGAGAAAACCAGTCTTTCCTGGTACTGATGATCAGTTGTGTATCATCCTGATTACAAAGGATGGGTTTCTTCCAGGCAATAATAGACTGTCATTGTGGAAGTGAGACTGGAACTAGATGATGACAGAGTGTTTTTGCTGCATGAAGGAATAGACGCTAGAAAAGACATCTCAGCAATTCCTTCTCACCCCTTCCACCTATCTTCATTGCACTTGAGCATCATGTAAGATTATGAAAGATCTATAGATAAAATGAACTCCTCTTTTTCTCACCTACTTGGTATGATTACCATATGTAGTACATACTTTGGAGAGGAAGGATATAGGAGTCTTATACCAGGATAAAGAGGTAGTGAAAAGGAACATAGCTTAACTCTAAATATGGGAGGGACTCAAAAGTAGAGAATTCTGCTGAGTAATACAATTTCTTGGCCAATTGGGTAGGGAAGAAGAACGTTGTTCTGAGGTAAGTGTATACCCCAGAGCTTACATTGGAAAGTAATCATGTTTTTACATAATAATATACCCACTAAAGAGGCAGAGGATTTGATTTATTCTCCCTACTTAGTAATGCTGCATTCAGCCTTCAAGTGAGCCTTTCTTTTCTTGGTCTTTACAAAAGTATTTATGGGAAGAGACTCTCAGTTTGAGTCTCACAGGTTTTGAGACTCAAGAGAGAAATTGCAGTAGAAAAAAAAATAGAATAACAGCCTATAAAACTAGAAGGAAACATTATAAGTGTTTAGTGCGCATTAGTATATTTTAGTTGTGGGAAAGTACGTAACTTGATTTTGAGTCCCACTAAGGCCATGTACAGTGGGGAAGAGACCTTTCCCAAAGTAATATCAGTGTTCTAACCAAAAGTTGGGAGTGGTCATAGTCCAAAATATATTATTTTTTGGTAGTCTTTGTTCCCAGTGTTTCATTCCACTGGGATAGGCAAGTTAAAGGGGTGGGAGAAGGAGAGCATGTTGAACAGAATTCACACAGAAACGTGCAATATTCATTGCCAGATGGGCACTGGAATTAGTCAAATGGATAGTTCTAAAAAACAGGTGCTCTAGTCCAAGAAACCTTAAATTAATAATTGGTTGCTTGTGAAAAGCTATTTACTGGACTCCAGCTCCTTCCTAAATAATTTTGTGTCTTAAACAACATGATGTGGTTAAAGGTAAGCCTCTTTGAGACCTGCACAAAGGGATCTGGGTTTTTTTGTTTGTTTGTTTTTTGTTTTTTTATTTTGCAAATGGATCCCTGCTGTTAAATCTTTCAAAAGATTATAGGAAATTCTACAAAGCCTTACATCAGTTGCATTAGTACTCTCAAGCCAACCAAAGGATCAGCAGCCATCCTAAGCACATACTACCTTAAGAGTGAAATACTTTGACCTTTGGTAGCTCCAAATTTGCCTATTTCTGATGTTTCACATTTCTTGTTATTCTTTTGGCTGGGTATCTTAAATAGTAAGCATTTTAAACATACTTCCAATAATGATTAGATGGTATTATTCTATTACATTAATATTTTAGAGTTGATGTCAACTTTCACACAAACTCCTTTTTAGATAGGTATCAATGTGATATCATCACACTTTACAAGTCATACTATTTGGGTGATTTTTGAGAAACTGGTATATAGTTACAACATAGATATTTACATACAAGGATAAATACTAAAAGTAAAGTCATCATGATGGTGATACAAGTCTTAAGAGAAAAATTTGAGGTGTACATTAAAAGTGCCTAAAAATAAAAGAATGCTTACTTGGAAGTGTCCACTTATGAAAAAGGTTTATTTTGCTTAGGCTGTTAGTGTTCCTTTGGATTTTAATTAAAAAAAATCAATATTACACATATAAACATGTTATATTTCTTTTTTTTTTTTTTTTTTTTTTAAAGATTTTATTTATTTGACAGAGAGAAACACAGCCAGAGAGGGAACACAAGCAGGGGGAAGGAGAGAGGGAGAAGCAGGCTTCCCGCCGAGCAGGGAGCGCGATGTGGGACTCGATCCCGGGTCTCCAGGACCATGACCTGAGCCGAAGGCAGTCGCTTAACCAACTGAGCCACCCAGGCGCCCCAAACATGTTATATTTCTTATCAAAGAAGGTAAATTTCCTTGGGAATGCTGAAGGTGTTAGGATTATAACTACAAAAATTTTGATGCATAATAACTAATTATATAAAAGCATGTTGCTTTCAAACTCAGTACTAAAGGGTGTAGAAATTACATATTCTTCTGGTCAAAGCTTTTTTGGCACAGATGTTAACACCTCATTTTATATTAGGATCATGAGTGTTATTTTTCTAAAATCTTGGTATCTGTTAATGCACTTAGTACACATTCCATTCTCCACACTGTGGAGTATATAAATTTTGTTACCAGTCTGTTCTTACGGGAGTTTTATTCAATTGTAACCAGTGAATAATTAAGATAGGAAGTAGAAACTGGAATGTCTTGCATTCAACTCACAGACTGTATTCTTCTCAAGAGTTTGCATCATTTATTGGGCTCCCACCATTATTTTTTCCCAGCTTTCTTCAGTTATAATTTACATATAACATTGGGGAAGTTTAAGGTATACAATATGATGATTTGATACACTTAAATATTGCAAAATAATTACCATGTTAGGGTTAGTTGCCACCTATTACTTCACATGATTACTGTTTCATTTTGTAGTAAAGAGATTTAAGATTTTCTCTCTTAGCAACACTCAAGTATGTAATACAGTATGATTAATTATAATCACCAACCAGTATCTTAGATCCCTAGCCCTTATTCATCTTCTGACTGAAAGCTTGCACCATTTGACCAAGATCGCCTCGTTACTTGCACCCCCCAGCCTCTGGCAACTACCATTCCATTCTCTCTTTCTATGAGTTAGGCTTTTATAGATTCCACATATAAGTGATATTGTATAGTGTTTGTCTTTGTCTGATTTATTTCAATTAGTATAATGTCTCCAAGGTCCATCCATGTTGTTGCAAATGGCAGCATTTCCTTCTTTGTAATGACTAATAGTTAAATGTATATGTGTGTGTGTATGGATATATATGTGTATGTGTGTGCTATAATTTATGTATATATAAAGTTTTCTTTATCCATTAATCCATTGACACTTAGGTTGTGTCCTTGTCTTGACTATTGTGAATAATGCTGTAAGGAGCATGGGAGTGCAGACATCTTTTTGCAGTCTTGATTTTATTTCTGTTGGGTATATACCCAGCAGGTTATTTGCTGGATTATATGGTGGTTGTGATTTTAATTTTTTGAAGATCCTCCATACTATTTCCTATAGTGGCTGTACCAATTTACATTCCTACCAGTAGTGTAAAGGGTTCCTTTTTCACCACATTCTCACCAACACCTATGTCTTGTCATTTCGATCATAGCATTACAGCAGGTGTGACGTGGTATCTCATTGGTTTCGATTTGCTTTTCTCTGATAAGTAGTGATGTTGAGAATTGTTTTATGTACCTGTTGGCCATCTGTATGTCTTCTTTGGAAAATGTCTGTTAGTTCTTCTGCCCATTTTTTAACCAGAGTGTTTTTTTTAATTTTGTTTTTGTTTTTCCTATTATGTTGCATGAGTTCTTGGTATATTTTGAATATCAACCTATTACTGAATAAAAGATTTGCAAATATTTTCTCCCATTCTGTAAGCTGTCTTTTCATTTTGTGGACTGTTTCTTCCACTATGCAGAAACTTTTAGTTTGATGTAATACTTATTTTTGCTTTGGTTGCCTGTGCTTGTGGATGTCATATCAGAGACCAAAACAAACAATACCAAAAGTCAAACCAAACCAAAACAAATCCTCCCAAGACCAGTATCAAGGATAATTTTCTCTGTTTTCTTCTAGGAGTCATAGAGTTTCAGGTTTTTTGTTTAAGTCATTTCTCTATTTTGAGTTAAATTTTGTGAGTGGTGTAAAATGGAGTCGAATTTCAATCTTCTGCATTGGTGCCCCACTAAAAAAGCAAAAGAACATGCTTTTTTAAGAACTTTTTTTCTATTAATCTAGTATATCATATTTATTGATTTTTATTTGCTGAACAATTCTTGTATCTCAAAGAAAAAATCTATTTGATTATGATATATGATCCTTTTAGTGCTCTGTGATTTCAACTTGCTAATGTTATTTGTTTGTTTGTTTGTTTGTTTATTTCTGAACTATTATATTAGTTTCAGGTATATAACATGTATATTTTGTTGACAATATTTATCGTTATCAGAGATACTCTTGCTTTGGTATCAGGATAATGCTGGTCTCATAAAATGACTTGGAATTTTCCATCCTCTTCAGTGTTGTAGAAGAAATAGAAAAGTATTGGTGTTAGTTTTTCATTAAATTCTTGGTGGGAGTCATCAGGGAAACCATCTGGCCCTAGACTTTTCTTTTTTGGGAGATTTTTGATTACTTATTCAATTATTGGTCTGTTCAGATTTTTTATTTCTCCCTCTCTCGCTGTGTTTCTCTTTCAAATAAATAAAATATTAAAAAAAATAAAATAAAAGCCACTGGGTGGCTCAGTCATTGGGCATCTGCCTTCAGTTCAGGTCATGATCCTGGAGTCCCTGGATCGAGTCCTGCATCGGGCTCCCTGCTCAGCAGGAAGCCTGCTTCTCCTTTTCTCACTCCCCTTGCTGTGTTCCCTCTCTAGTTGTGTTTCTCTCTGTCAAATAAATAAATAAAATCTTTAAAGAAAAAAAAAAAGTGGACTTTTCATTTCCCATCTAAGGAGATTAATGTGTATGGGGAAAACAAATAAAAACAAGAAAACAAAAACAAAGGCAAAAAGCAAATTTGAATTGTAACTGATAGATCACATAGGCTCTCTTCATTCTTTCAGGCTTCCCTTCAGCCTGGATAATTTCAGAGTTCCTGTCTTCTAATTTATAGATTCTCTCTTTTGCTTGAGACATTCTGATATTGGTGCTGTCCATTGCATTTCTGTTTCATCCATTGTATTCTTTGGCTCCAGAGTTTCTGTTTGGCTCTTTCTTGTGATTTCTGTCTCTTTGTTAAACTTATCATTTTGCTTGTGTGTTGTTTTTCTGATTTCATTTAAGTGTTTTTGTGTTTTCTTATAGCTCATTGAGTTTTCTGAAAAAGCTATTTTGAATTCTTTATTGGATAAGTTGTAGATCTTCATATCTTTGGGATTATTACTGAAAGATTGTTATAATTCTTTGATGGTTGTTTCCTCCATTTTCCGTGTTCTTTGAAGTATTGTGCTATCTTTGAATTTGCAATAGCAGTCACCTCTCTAGTTACTACTAATAGACTTGAGAGAAATTATTGCCATTACTACTGGTGGGAGTCTGAGGTCTTTCTATGGATATGTCTGCTTCACATTTCTTGCTTCCTCTTGTGGCAGGATACTTAAGTTTGTGTGTCTTTTCTTGATCCTTCAGTGCACCATGTAAGATAGTTGCAGCCTTTCTTTTGCTTTCACAATGGTGGAGCTAAAGCTCAAGTTTGTGTTCTGTTCCTGGCCCACAGATTTATGATAGCTTTCTGTACATTTTCACTAGATGTTTGCCAAATCTCAAGCTCATGCTTGCCACCTTTTGTGACATGCTTTGTGATCCAGTCACAGGTTAGGAGTATGTGTGGGTGAGGTATACACAGCACTAGAGATGCCTGTGGACCAGGTGAGAGGATCTGTGAGCAAGGTGTCCCTAACAGCTCATGGGTCTGTTTCTTGTTGGAGTCTACAATGCAGTTAGCTAGATTAACATCTCTTTAATATCATCTAAGAGACCTATCTGCCCCTCTCTATCTCTTCCAACCCCCCATGACTCATGACACCATACTGTAGATAGGGTGAGATAGAACTGAGCCTGGTTGGTAATGTCCCACATAGCTGGGGAAGACAAGCATTTCACTCCCCTGCTCTCACTTAACCTCCTGGGAGAAATCATGTGCTGAGATCTTATCTGGCACTGAACTGTGCCTTCTTAGAGCAGAGGCAACACAAGTAAAGTCACTCTTCCTCTTAACCCTCACCAGTGCATCCAATCTCTCTTTTTTTTTTTTTTGTTCCATTATATGTTGGGGCTTAGCCACTGATCATCTGTCCGTGGGTGATTGCTTAGCATAGTATTTTCCAAGGACTTATGAACCAAGGCCAAGAGGATCAAGTTCATAGGCCACTTCAGGCTCATGTCCAAGGTCTATACACCTGTTGCCTAAACATGGCTGGGTAATACTCCTCTTGGGTCCCCTGGTTTATGGTGTACCATTCTACAGATCCTGCAAAGGCACTTTTGTCTGTGGATGGATTCCATTTGTTAACTGAGGGGAGATGCAACAAGGGATATCTTACTCAGCCATGTTGCTGATGTCACTTTCCCCACTGTATTTTTAAAGAACAGAACATGAGTTATACCTGGTATCGTAAATCTAAATTGAAAAGGAAAAAGCTAGAACAAACACATTTTGTAATGAAAACACACGTGTTAACCAAGTAATTGCATTTTTAACAAATTGGACTGGATCAGATTTAATATATTTTGCTATTCTTCTATATGTTTTGCTAAAGTGGTATAAGGCACTCAACCAAATGGTAATACTAAATTGCAAATATTCTAAATAAAACCCCATGTTGAAAAGACTGAAGAGCTGACAGAAGATGCGGGTTGGAGGCCAAGCATTAGTGGTAAAGATTATTGGAGTAGTGTCAAAATCACAGGATGCTAAGAATGAAGTCATGGGGTAGAGAATAATCAGGGGATGAAGGTCTCTGAATATAAACTCCTTATAATTTTTTGGGGGGGGGGTTACAGTTTTCCAAGGTGCTGCCTTAATGTTAGTGAGCCAAGGAAAGTTTCCATTCTCTTATAGTGTGAATTAAGGTTTAACAGTGGCTTATTTTCTCTGAACAAATTCACTCAGCCTTAGATTACTGCATTTATATTAGAGTAATGGCTTTGGTGGCAACTTGAATCGATAATAAAGCAACACTTCTGCAGAGCTGTCTGATTCCCAGTTTGACTGGCTTTTGGCTGATAATTATTATTTGCTGCCTGGATTGTATCCATTCCTTTTAAAGGGGTAAGTCATCCTTATACCTATTATGGGAAAATATAAAAAGGTGTTTACAGTTCAATGTGTACTGAAAACAACTTCAGCCTTAAACTCAGCTTTCTATGTATAAAATGCCTGTATCAGTTCACAGCAAAATGAGTACTTACATTTTTATATCCTGACCTTGTCTTGTGCTCTAGAAGGGCAGAACTGATACCATGAGACAGAATAGTGGGAGTTCTAATTACTTCAGAAGTCCTTTTGTTGGTGGTATTTTTATTGTTTAATCTTACTAGATATTTAAATCAGTTGGTCAGAAATTTTTGAGAGTTACCAAAACAGGGGGTACAAAACCATGGCAACATGAACTAACTATGGATGGTTAAGGAAAAAAAAAAAGATTGTATGAAAAGTTTATGAACTCTTTCAAGGAAATAGAGGAGGAACCAAGGAACTAAGCTTGAAATAGACAGGATAAAAGACTGCTCTAAAAATTTAAAAATTCAGGTAGTAGAAGATAAAGAACTGACTCTTCCAGACACCAACAACATCATAAATCCGTTCCAACTGCATTTAGACTTTCAATTGTGTGCTCTAAACGCAGAATCTAGTAGAAAGCATCATAGTACTCTGTCATGTGCCTATCCTTTGAAAGTTGATCAACAATTATACCAGGTGTTTTTTTGGAATTAACTGTAGACATCTAAGATAATATCAGATTCATAGACATCTAAGATAAACCTCAGATCCTAATATCCAAACAGGTGCTGGTGACAAATATGTACTACCAGATGTGATATAGTATATTTTCTTCTCAGTCCCTATAATGTCTTTCCTTGAACATTTGAAGGAAATAGAATAATTCATAGCAATGTAAAATGTTCTACTTGAAGCAGTTCTGTTATATTTCTAAAATAAAAGTATTTTTCTTTTTTCTTTAAAGAGATTCTCAAACGATTATGACTTTAAATACTTGCATAATATTCCCCAAACCACTGGCTTTCTAAAAAGATAAGGAATGCAATTTTCCAAGCTCTACACCTGTGACAGGGTTCATTAAGAACCAGATTCCAATCATCAGGTGATCCAATTAGTTTTACCTCACCTCATGACTTGAGATATAAAGATTGAAAGTGTGTGGGGGGATTTATCACTACCACTGGAAAATTTCACAGAATCTGAACACTTATTCTAATGAGAGAGGGTCAAGAGGAGCATATATATTTTTTTAAGATTTTATTTATTTATTTGACAGAGATCACAAGTAGGCAGAAAGGCAGGCAGAGAGAGCAGAGGAAACAGGCTCCCCACTGAGCAGAGAGCCCGATGTGGGCCTTGATCCCAGGACCCTGAGATCATGACCTAAGCCGAAGGCAGAGGCTTAACCCTCTGAGCCACCCAGGCACCCAAGAGGAGCATTTTTACATGTTAAGAATGGCTTTTGCTCAGTTGTGCTGAGCAGTTTAGAAAAAGAAATGTAATTTCATTTTTTTACATCCTAGAATTCCTCCAAGCCAACCTCTGTGGCTGAGAGTTTTTGATAATGGGAGTAAATAAACTCCCTTTGAAATGTAGAAGTGGTGGTAGACAGGCCTTGTTGCTGAGTTCTTCCCTGCAGGGGCATGAGTTTAATAAGGTGGCTGAACATTTTGTGTTGAAGCCCAGGAGAAACAAAACTTGTTGAGAAGGAAAATGATGGGGCGCCATTGCATGCTGGGACAGGGATGAGAGGCTTCTTACAGAGAATCTGTGTTTGCCATAAAGCCTAAGAAAACACTTCTCAAATACTATGTGTGAGACAGAAACATTTCTAGGAAAGCTAGCTTTAGAGAGCCTGCCAATAATCATTTGGTTGGGAAAGTGCTAACCCTGTGAAGAGTATTTAACACAGCGATCTACTTTTCCAAGATGCAAATAATCATAACCCTGTAAAGTATAGAACTGAAAAGCAAATAAGATGTAGGTTATTATTCTGTTATGAGGCAAAGTACAATGCATAGACTAATAGAAAGAGGATTGAGGACACTCCATTCTGTTTTCTTTTTTTATTTTTTTTAAAGATTTTATTTATTTATTTGACAGAGAGAAACACAGCCAGAGAGGGAACACAAGCAGAGGGACTGAGAGAGGGAGAAGCAGGCTTCCCGCTGAGCAGGGAGGCCGATGTGGGGCTCGAACCCGGTCTCCAGGATCATGACCTGAGCTGAAGGCAGTCGCCCAACCAACTGAGCCACCCAGGCGCCCCTCCATTCTGTTTTCAATCTATTTTCCCTTCTCTCAGTTTTAGGTTGACCCCTTGGTTAGTTTCCACTGTCCTTTATTTTCCTTTGATAAGATAGACCCCAAACACCAAATGTTGCCTCCCTCCAGGCTTTCATTCAACTAGTTTCCTCTGCCTGGAATATCCCCTCCCAAGCTCAGTTGATTGGCATATACTTCCCTTAGTGAAGTTTTTATAATACTGTTCATTTCTCATTTCTACCCCTGTCTACTGCCCCTTCCACTTCCACATATCTCTGTGGTGATACTTGTTTTGTCACTCTTATGACAGGAAAGATTATGGACTCCATAGGGGCAACCTCATATATAAACATGGTGAAGGGGAACTAAAAATTCTTGGACATTTCCCTCAGACCAGGTGCTTGTCAGCACTTATAACACACAGCCCCATGGAAATGTGAGATACTAAATAAACATTTGTTATGTAGTGAAATGCTGGCGTCTGAAATCCATAAATCTACTTACCCTTTTCATTCAAATCCTTCTGTAAATCTCACGTCTCTAGAGAGCCTTTTGTCCCACTTTGTATAATACTGGAGACAAACACTGCTGTGGCAATCTGGTGTGTCCCCCAATTTCCTAGGATTGGTTTAGGTCAAAGTTTATGATGGATTAAGGAAGTTATACAGACTTAACACTAGTTTTATGATTATACTATTAGGGATTTTCTTTTTGTCAGTGCCATTGAGTTTGTTAAAACAAGATCTAATCTAATTACATTCTTAAATCTTAAACTCACTTTTGCACATAGATTAAAGGATTTGCTTTATGCATTTGACGCATGAAGTGGCTTTTCATAGATTTGTGTGTGTGTATGTGTGTGTGTGTGTGTGTGTGTGTGTGTGTGTGTGTGTGTGAAAGATTAAAATTAAAATAGAGACAACTATATTTGCTTAGACCCAGAAAATTAAAGGAAAGTTGGTTTTGTTGAGTTGAAGTATTAAAAAATGATTTTTTTTTCTAAATTAAGAAGAGTTAGATGGAAAAGGAACAAACAATAAATACACTCTATTTTGGAGAAATGTATTTCCCATAGGGCAGGACTACTCTCTGGTTCAAGGAAATTTGCTTTAGCTTTTTCAGCAATCAAGGCTAAGTATGTTCATTATAGAAGAAAATAAAGGGTCCTACAGAGTTCCTTTTTTGTATTCCTCTCCTATAAATGGAATTAGTTGGGAGAAAGATCCAGCTTCATTTAGTTTTTTAGAGGAAGACAGAGATTTACCACCAGGAAGTGGGCAAATACTTAATAATTGGCAATCAAACTTCCTTCCTTCTCTTTCTTCATTCCATTTGTCATCCCTTTCCCAAACGTCTATAGAACACTTGAATATTCCTGTTTCATGATGGTTAAGAACACGTGTGGAAGTTAGTTGTTTATAGAAATGTGTGGTTATAGGGACGCATGGGTGGCTTCGTAGGTAAAGTGATGGCCTTGGGCTCAGGTCATGATCCTGGAGTCTCAGGATCTAGTCCTACATCAGGCCCACTGCTCAGCAGGGAGTCTGCTTCTCCCTCTGACCTTCCTCCCTCATGTGCTTTCTCTCTCTCTCTCAAATAAATAAATAAAGTCTTTAAAGAAAAAGCTTATTAAAAAAAATCTGTTATCCTCACAAAGGTTCCATGCCCTTGTATATAAAACAAAAATACTAGTTTAAAAGGCTTTTATGTGATATAAATAAATAATGCATAAAATTACTTATGGTACCTATCGCAGACTAAATACTTTATAAACATTAGCTGTTATAATGATCTTTACCTTAATGATAGGTATTACTAGTACTTCTACTATAATAATCCTTCCTTTCTTATTACTTCTGTTGTTTTCATTAAGTCAAGAAATATATTTTGAGTTTCCCTTGGTTTTCAAGCACAATTCTGGATGCCAGGGTTGAACAAAATAGATCTAGACCTTCCCTGTACATTCTAAAGAGATAAGCAGATAGTAAACAAATAGCCATATGGTGTTGGGGATATGAAAAGCATTTTTAATTAAATTAAATTAAATTTTTTGGCTTTTAAGTTTTTATTTTAATTTCAGGTAGTTAACATGCAGAGTTGTATTAATTTCAGTTATATCATATAGTAATTCCACAGTTCCGTTTATCATCTGGTGCTCATCACAAGCACCCTCCTTAATTCCCATCACTTATATCATCCATCTTACAACCCACCTCTCCTCTGATAACCATCAGTCTTTTTTTTTCCTCTCTAGTCAAGAGTCTGTTTCTTGATTTCTCTCTCTCTTTGAACAAAACCAAGTCTTTTCATTTTTCTCATACGTCTTTATTTTCATGAATTTCTAACTAAAATTCAGAATTTCACTATATTATAATAAATGTAGAAATGAACCATAGTAGGAAGAACAGTTCTGGTAACTTTGTAAATGACAAGGATCACAAATACTTTCGTATCACAATGCAGTTATTACACATACTGCAATACATCATGTACATGGGCATTACTACTTTGAAATTCTGAGAGTTATTTTATAAAACAATGAGTTTTATTAAATTCCTTTTATTTTTAATGCTTACATGGGGACCTATGTGGGTTGAAACAGGGTAAAGGGGACTGAAGGGTGACAAATGCTTGGTTATGTTTTTAAGGTGGAGCCAGTACTGAGGAAGAATTTGAGGATTAGAGTGGAAATCAAGAGCCCTATTTTGTTCTTGTGATGTTTGAAATACTTATAGTATGCCCAAGTAGAAGGGTTGATCTGCATTTGAGAGGTCCATGATGGAGATCTAATTTTGGAAATTCATCAGCATATAAATGGTATGCAATGCTTTGATATGGGATATAATCATTTTAGCAGAGAAAACATGGGAGGAATGACTCAACAGAGTATTTAGAAATCCAGAATTAGAAATGGTTCCACGAAGATGAATTAAGAAGTGTCTGAAGGGTGCCTGGGTGGCTCAGTTGGTTGGGTGACTGCCTTCGGCTCAGGTCATGATCCTGGAGACCCGGGATCGAGCCCCATGTCAGGCTCCCTGCTCGGTGGGAAGCCTGCTTCTCCCTCTCTCAGTCCCTCTGCTTGTGTTCCCACTCTAGCTGTGTTTCTCTCTGTCAAATAAATAAAATCTTAAAAAAAAAAAAAAAAAAAAAAAGAAGAAGTGTCTGAAGAGGTAGAAAGAAATCTAGGAAGTATTGTGGCCCAGACACCAAGTTAAAAGAGTGTTTCACCAAGCAGGGATGATGAATGGAAAATCAAATAAGATGAGGCCTTAAGAATTGACCATTAGATTTTGTTACATGGAGGTCATTAATGGCTTTGAAAGAGATGTTCTCGTGCACAGGTGAGGCCACAAACTGAATAAAGTACATTTAAGAAAGAATGGGGTCCAAGAAATGTAACAAAGTGAGTAGAGAACTTAATAGGGGAGAATTATAATATAGATAAGAAAAACAGCTGTCAACAGTTGGGAAGAGTCAAGGATAATATTTTGGGGAGCCTGTTGTCCACACTCAACCTCACCCCTTATTGCTCCCGTTTTTCTTCTTCCAATTCTTCTACCTCCACCACTCCTTTCATCCCTTTTCTTCTTCTTCTTTCTTCATCTTCCTCGTTCTCCAAACTGTTGCTGCTGTAGACTATACTGGGCTGTGGATGCAAATATGAGACTACTTCAGCCTTTCTCTTGAAAAGCTCATTGTGTCGGTCTTAGCCAGGTGAGTGGTATAGAAGGTGCAGTGCTATAGGTCAGTCTTAGAGTGTCAGCAGCAGTGACTAGACCTCTGGCTAGATCTTTTAGGTCTCCCAAAAGTTGCAGCCAGGGTGTTTGTATTAATATAAAGGAACGCTTGCTTCCTGATCCAGAGTTAATGGAAATGTAAAAGTATCTTGCTCAGAGATTGTAACCAGCTGCTCTTCCTTTCTCTTGAAGTAAACAAGTGCAGAACTCAGAAAGGAGAGAGAGATTTTCATTTTATTTAGTCATTCACCAAATATTTAATGAGTGTATACTCTGTACTCATTGTTGTTAGAGTTTTTGAGTAATCAATAGTAAATAATCCTTGTCCTTACAGAGTTTATACCAGTGAGTGAAGGCAATCGACAATAAGCAAATAAAGGAGAGCAATGGGAGATTGAAAGGGTGTGTGTTGGATGTCATTTTACATAGAATAGTTGGTAAAGCCTCTCTGAGGAGTTGATGCTTGAACAGTAAGATGAATAAAATGAAGTACTAATATAAAGTACTGATATATGAAGTACTCATATAAAGATGGAGGAGGAATTATACTAGATAGAAGAAACAGCAGTGTTCAAAGAGCTTGAGTAGGAATATCTCTTACTTTCAAAGAAAGAATGTCATTTTATGGAATGATTTAGTTGAGATCACACCTATATCATACTTCATACTTTTAAAAGTTCCCTTGACTGCTTTTTAAGTTGTGTATCGACTTTTTCAAACAAGACGCTAAATCCTGAGGTCTGAGCATGACTTCCCTTTCAATACAGAAATCATTTCAACAGCTACCCTGTCAGATGGCTTCCTTATAGTCCCTGTGGTAAACACTCAAATGGCCACCCTCTCAGATCATCTCATTTTGTTGTTTATCAGAACATAAAATCTCAACCTAGACTCAATTAGTCTTCTTAGACCTCTGGACACTTGTAGAAGTAAGTAACAAAGAATGTCAAGACTTTTTCTCAAAGCTGCATTTCCACAGTTAGTTATCACCCGTGCCCCAAGCCATGTTTCACATGACATCTCTAATTCCATCTCCAACATCCTCATTAACAGAGTCACAGTTTCATCTCTCCTTTTCAAGTCCTATTAGTTGCTAGACCATATCCTCTTCCACTGCTGTTGCCATAGAAATCAGACAGAATTCTTAGGTTGCGAGTAGGAAAACTAAACTATCACTAATTTACATATAAAGAATTGTATTGGAATCATCAGGAGGGAAGTAGATTATAAGAACCGAACACATTGGGGCACCTGGGTGGCTCAGTTGGTTAAGCGACTGCCTTCGGCTCAGGTCATGATCCTGGAGACCTGGGATCGAGTCCCACATCAGGCTCCCTGCTCGGCAGGAAGCCTGCTTCTTCCTCTCTCACTCCCCCTGCTTGTGTTCCCTCTCTGGCTGTGTTTCTCTCTGTCAAATAAATAAACTCTTAAAAAAAAAAAAAAAGAACCGAACACATTAGTAAGAGTCTCCCACTTGTTATTGGCCCTGCTATTGGAAGGAATACATTCAAAGATATCTTCAGTCCTTTTAACACTTGACTCCAAAGCAAAATCTAGGAAAAAAGATCCAGTTTGGTCCACTGGGTCCCTTGCCCATCAGAAGGTGATAGCAGTATAATATGAGAACAAGCCAGGGGTGAGGCGGAAGGAAAGGAGTCTGTGGGAGTTACATTGTTCCCACAGTGAGAAGATAGACATCTATATCTATTGCCCCATCTGCACTATACATATTCCCATGATATATTTCAGACATATCGGGATACCGTTAGAAACGGGGAATGCATCCAGGAGCAAATATTAGGTTTTTATCATCCCTCATTTGAGATATTAAGATAGCATTTTCCATAGTTTTATGGTTCCATTCTTTGCACCTTCCTCACCAGCCCTACCCCTGCTGTCTGATGAGCCACCCCATGGTAATCCCAGCAACTGCATTTCTCGCTTAGATATCTTTAGTGATTCCATCACTAAATGTACTGGACAGAGCAAGCTATCATAAGCTATATTTGGTCATAAAAAGCCAGTGCCTAGCTCTGTGATGGTACTATGTATGACAAAGAAGAAAAAAATTTAAAAAGCCCAAAGTATTTAAGTAATTTAGAATCAAATGTCTTATTTTCTATGGCCCATTCATTTTACTGTTTGAGTATTCAAATATATTTTAGTGTGTATTTTTACTTGGACCAAAAGTAATTTACATTTTAGTTCAGATTTCCATATTATTTTCTATAATAATGGACTCCAGATACACCAGAAAAGAAGAAAATCTTTTACTAATATAGAGTAACGTTAAAACCATAGTATATACTGAATAATTTTAATATGGTATACTTATTAATTCAGTATCTATACAGCTTGTCAAAATACAAGGACTTAAATACATATGATCATAACATTAGGAAAAAATACTGGTTGCCACAAGTCTCTTCAGGGAATTTTACTTAAAATCATTTACTTAAAAACATACATTAATGGTAAACTCTTCAAAGCTCTATTTAAATATTTCTGAAAATTCAGTTGAGCCATCTGGCTTTCTAAAATTACATGCTAGTACATTTGTATTATATATTTGGCATTGACAATTAATTTTTTAATCTCAATGAATTTTTTCAGTAATTGCAAATTTGATTTTGCTTTTAAAGTAGTTTTAAGTTCTTCAATACCCGGAAATAGATTGTTACTCTAATGTCAAAGAAGAAAAGTTGGTTTTCACCAATGTGAATATTAACTTTTCTTTATATTATTGTTATTTATGTTATCTGGAAAGTTCATTGAGTTGGCTAAAGGTTATCAGTACCAATTTTAGAACTAGAGAAACTGAGACAAAGATCTCTTATATAATTTTATATTTAGCAGTCTCTCCACATGGAAGGCAAAAACTGGAGTTGATATTAAAATATAAGACGTGGTTCTTTTGAAGAAAGGAGTTTTTACTGGATTTAAAGATTTTATACATGTATGTGTGTATGTATATATGTATTTAGAGGGGGTATGTGCACTCTCAAGCAGGGGGTAAAGCAGGGGGAGGGGGGAGAGAGAATCTCAGACTCTGTGGTAAGTATAGAGCTTGATGTGGGGCTCGATGCCACAACTCTGAGATCATGACCTGAGCCAAAATCAAGAGCCGGATACTTAACCAACTGAGTCACCTACGTGCCCATTCACTGGGTCTAAACAGGGAATGTTTTCCTTGAATTTCTAGTAGTAGCATGGGTGAATCATTCTTTCTGTTCTTATGCCTGTAATATTTTTTTCATGACAGAGGAATTACGTATCCACCTTGCCAATAGCCTAAATGAGCATTTTGGATAATAGCCATTGATACATTTCATATTAGAACTGTCCCCCTCATTGGAGGATGAATGAATAATCTGATGGTTAACAGGGGCTGTTTTCTCTCAGAGAACAAATGGGGATGAAACTTCCCCTACCCCTCCCCAACCATTGCCTCCACCCAAATGAAAAGATTGTTTTAGTGCCATATAGATTGCATTTCATTCTAAGGCAGCCTGAAGTGACAGTAACAGAGCTGGGATTCTCGCCCAGAAATGTGTACCCTCAGCCTGCTGTTCTAGCTGCTAGACCATGGACACTGAATCCCTGCATTTCCTCAGCCAGTTCCAGGGCAGCTGCTTATTAACAAACAGATGTCACTCGATGACACTGACATTCATCAGAGAAAATGATTCTGCTTGAATCAGTTGCTGGGCAGTACAAAAGTCACCATTGTAAGCATTGTCCCGGGATTCCTGCTTACTGCTTTATTAATAATAAATGCCTGTGTTACCTGGGCAGTTATCTAGGATTTAGGAAATGAATAAAATTTGACTATTTGTGTTTAAATGAAATGTCTTGTAAATCATAGCAACCTTTGTGTTTTATTATATTTCAGTTATTATGAAATAAGGTAAGCTTTGCCCAGCTGAAATGGATACCACGAATGAAGTGATAAAAGATAGAATAATATTTTAATAACATAGATAATATGGCTCTTTGCATTTTATTTATTTATTTATTTTTTTAAAGATTTTATTTATTTGACAGAGAGAAACACAGCCAGAGAGGGAACACAAGCAGGGGGAGTGAGAGAGGGAGAAGCAGGCTTTCCGCCGAGCAGGCAGCCCGATGCGGGACTCGATCCCGGGTCTCCGTGATCATGACCTGAGCTGAAGGCAGTCGCTCAACCAACTGAGCCACCCAGGCGCCCCATGCTCTTTGCATTTTAATATTCACTATTTTGTTGGTAGTGGAACCTTGAGAAAGTGATTTTGCTTTCAATCAATCAAATGTTTCCTCATTAGCATTCTAAGCAAAAATACTATAGCAGCTTTCTTTGTTTAAATTATTTCCCAAATAGAAACACCAGCCCTAATAAGTGTAATCGGTATTAGCCACACACAGTAAGCATTCAGTTTGGAAACTTGTTAGTTGCTTGTGCAGCCTGTGACACACTATTTCTAATCATTATATTGTATTGATAGCTTCACTTTCCCTCGCTCTCTTCAGATTGAAGATGAACACTTTTCACACATCTCTGCATGTACTTTTTCAGAGTGCCATTTTGGGCTAAGCTAAGAGTCCCTTGGTTGCAAATAGTAGAGATTGATTCATACGAGCTTTAATAGAAACATTATATTAAATAGATTTTGGGTGGTTTAGTGGAATCACCGTGGAGGACAATTTTCCAGGAGCAGTGACTTAAACGACAGCAAGCAATTGGCCCAAGGACTAGATGGCCCATAAGACCTGAGCAAGGGATCCTTGCTACAGTTTCAGAACTTTCAGAAACTACTGTGCTGTAGTTGGGATTTTGCCTGCATCGACGCCACTTCTGAAAACTACTCTCGTCCCCAGTATGTAATATATGTTTTCCTTACTCTTGGATTCTTTTTGGAGCCTTCTTCCTCAGCTTGTTTGATTTTGAGGCACAGTGTCATGGGCTCAAATCCGATTGGTGGATCCTTGTTACCTAGTACTGCATTAGATGTAAAGGGAGCCAGGGAAGTGACACTAACAAGCCATCTTACTGTCACACACAGCAAGATGATTCAAAAGGGACTGAGCATAGAGAAAATAGGTCCACTGCAAGGAAGTTTTACAGATATTTGGCTGCTTCCACTCAGAAGAAAAGGATAAAGGTGGCCTGTCTTATAAAGTGGAAAAGATGTGAGAAAAAGAAAGAATATTCGTAATGACACCTACATGGCCCTTTGTGATCTGACTTCAACATCCATTTCCAGCCTCATCTTGTCTTTCACTTCCTCCTGGTCATTCATCTCCACCTATGTCAGCAGCTCTTCAGTCTCAAATGTGCTAAGCATGTCTTAGGTCATGCTGTTCCCTGTGCCTGGACTGCTTCAATAACCTCTTTATTTTTGCTTGGTTCATGCTCACTCACAGCTCAACTGCCACCCCTTCTTGTGACCCTCTCAACTTCCTTCACTCCCATGACAGAGGACCACAGATTTAAATGATAGAAATGTATTATCTCACAGTTCTGCAGGTGTGAAGTCTGAAATCAAGATGTTGGCAGGGTTTGACAGGGTTCCTTCTGAGGCTGTGAGCAAAGTATCTGTTCCAGGCCTCTGTTTATGGTTTGGAGACATAAGGCTTTTCCCTGTACCTGTGTATCATTGCCCCAGGATGTATGTGTCTGTCTCTGGTGTTCTAATTTCTCCTTTATATAAGGACATCAGTCAGAGTAGGACTCATCTAATGACCTCATTTTAACTTGATGACCTCCATAAAGATCCTATCTCTAAATAACGTCACACTTTGAGGAACTGGGGGTTAGGAATCCTCCACATATTTATTTGGGGGACTCTATTCAACCCATTACACTAGGTTTTGTAACACCATGAATTTCTAATTTTAGATTATATCACAGTGTCAGTTATTTATGCACTGATGTGATTGTCTTTCCCAACCATTAGATCATATTCCTCAAGGAGGCCAGGTCAGGTTCTTAGAGTTGCCAGTGTGTATGTGTTAAATAAACAAAAGGTAAGAGCCCTGTCTACCCATCTGAATTGTTTGGTCTTTCTCATGTGGGCCATGAGATACAGGGCATGACTTGTTGAGAACTCTGATTTAGAAAATGAGAACACTACCTCCTCCCTAAACGCCAGCACGAACAAATGCCAAGCGCATCACATGTTTTCAGGTGAGGGTTATGTGCAGTCAGGAAAGCTTCACAGTTTAAAGCATTCTCTTTACAACTTCCCCTAGGAAAATAATACATCAGCAATGAAGTGAAAACAGCATGCAGTGCTCCCAATGCACTGATTCCCTGGCTGTAGAAGTAGATTTAGAATGCATTCTTCCTAGAAATATGTGTGTCTTTCAGCACTTCTGTGGGAAAAAGACTTCCATACTGGTATTTGAAATTGTCAGTGTGCTCCATTTCCACATGCATTCTTTTAGCATTGGATTTCCAAAATAATACAATGTCAGTAAGATAAAAATTGTTAAACACCCAAAAGAGTTGCCAGAGGAACATACGAGATGCACTCTGAGGCTTAAAATGATAGAGCTCTATTTTTTGTTGTTGTTTTTTTAGGCAACAAAATTGCAAGCTAAATCTGGGGGTAAAATTAGAAAAGTGATGTGGTGGACACTTAACGTTCTTAAATGAAATAGCTATTCATAGTCCCCTATCACTTAAGCAATAGCTGTAGTTCTTCTGAAAATAAGGAAATGACATGAATAGTTGATTTTCCAGGCATGTTTGTATGACATTGTGGTCTTAATTCAGACAGGAGCAATTTCTTTTTTTTTTTTTTAAGATTTTTATTTCTTTATTTGATAGAGAGAGAGATCACAAGTAGGCAGAGAGGCAGGCAGAGAGAGAGAGGAGGAAGCAGGCTCCCGGCTAGGCAGAGAGCCCGATGTGGGGCTCGATCCCAGAACCCTGAGATCATGACCTGAGCCGAAGGCAGAGGCTTTAACCCACTAAGCCACCCAGGCGCCCCAGACAATAGCAATTTCAATGATCTGTGCCTATTTTCAATAGCTGAGCTAGTCTCTTTCTTCATGTTTGAAGCTCTGAAAACAATGTTCACATCTTTCTCAGCTCACAATCCCTAGGACATCTGTGAAAGTCGATACATAGTCTTCTACACATATTGTGTAATATAATGTTGCATATTTATCCCCAGATTACATCATTGGGTTTGTGTCAGTGGCTCTAAACTTAATTTCTGTTGTTATATATTGGGAAAGAACAACATGTTCTGGGTATTTGGTAGCCTGATAGTAAACATTTGGAGTTCTACTTGAAAATTGATACTTTTCAAGTAGAACTCCAAATTACACCCAGTGGTACTACTATACTGAATTTAAAAAATGATATATGCAGTAAACTATGGATCTTTAATAGACATATATAGATTCTCTAATAGATGCATGCTCTATGCTGTGTGTCAGTCCTATCTTAAAAAAATAACTGCTTACTAAAGGAAGATAAATTACTTATAATAATAATAACACAACCACTGCATTAAATGCACATACATACAAACACACACACATATAATGTCATTCTCAAAACTGTCTTCCAGGTGAAGCTACTGAGGTAAAGTAACTTGTTTAAGGTCACAGAGCTAGGAAGTGACAGAGTCAGTATTTGAACATTACTAGTTTGGTTTCCTAGGTCCTGTTTTATGCCTTCCAAAAGAAAGACTAAGCACTTGAAGAATACAGCCAACTACATTCAAATTAATGATCAAATTCTCTTGCCTTTAGTTCTCACAATCTTCTTGGATTCAGCCACTTCTCAATTCCACTGCCAGTACCCTGGATCAGGTCAATGTAATGTTTTCCATTACACTGGACAGTTACAATGGATGAGAGCTGCTTTTTCCACTGCCTTTCTTACTTTAGTTCTTTCTCCGTATGGTGGCTATAATGATCCTATACAGTACACTACACATGTAATTCTTTCCTAATTCTGCCCAGTGGTGTACCATTTCTCATTGAATGAGGACCACAATTCTCAACATGTTCTCAAGGTTTTAAATGACCTGGTCCCTGCCTGGCTCAGCATGGTGCTGTGTGTCCCTCTCTTTGTTGCTTACTTTTTGTTCAGTCATACTGGCCCATTCTATTCCTTAAACATGCCATGATGCCCTGAACTTGCATTCTAAACACATCTAATCTCCTCTGCCTAGATACTGTCCCCATATTACCCAGAGACCATCCCCATGCATTTTGGTTCAAATTTCACCACCCTGTGGTAGTCTGGCTTCTTCCCCCAGACAGAAACAGATCTCCATTTAATTAATTTACTTGGAAACCTATATCTCTTTGTTAGTCTTACAATTGCTCTTCAGTCATTTATTTATTTTGTCCTTGTCTCTCTACTCTAAAATGTCAAGTCATGAAAGTAAGACTTTTTTTCTCTTTTGTTTCCTGCTGTAACCCCTATGCCCAGTACAGAATCATGTGTGGTTGGATTCCTGAATTTCCGTTGAATGACCAGAGGAAGAAAGATATTTTTGTTGAGACAGGCAAGGAAGCAGCATAGAGAAGATGGCATTTAATCTCCATTTTAAAGGATGACTAGAATCTAGATAAGACTAGGGGTGGGAGTAGGGGAAATTTTATTTCTAGGTAACAGAAATCCCACGAAAACCTTAATGATAGCAAAACACAGGGTTTATAGGTGGTGAATAATGTAGATTTATTCAAATACGGAATGAGAAGTGAGGATTATCAGAAAATGATTTTGAAAAATTAGGTTCAGGTAAAATTGAATAACCAAGAGTCATACATTTCTTCTTTGAATAATGAAAATGCCCTAAAATATTAGAGATAAGAGTGAAAATGATGATTTAGGAAGAATTGTTTGATGTAAGTGTACTTAAAATTTAGTGTTTGAGAGTCAGACATGTTGAGTTTCAACCTCAGCTGGCATCCTTACTTGCTGTTTGACCTGGGAAATTATACCTAAGCCCTGTATTGATTAGGGCAGTGCTTTTTATATCTAATTCTGAAGCTCAATACAGTAAGTTTATGTCCAGATGTTGCTCCACGTGGGGGTAGTTGGTCAGTAAATAATCCTTGGTCTTTATTCCTTATACCTAGTGGTTCTGCAGTCCCCCTAACGCCTCAGAGTTTGCTATGTTCAGGTGGCAAATAGGATGTGAGGTAGAGGGGAATGTCTACTTGCTTCTTAAAAGCTCTAGCCCCATCTTCCTGGGTGAAAACTGGTCACATGACCATGCCTCAATGCAAAGGGTATGGTGAGGTATACTTGCTGACTGGGTAGCTGCCTCCCAGGACAACTTTACACTATGGAAAGAGGAGCTGGAAATTTTGGCAGGCATCCAACCAATTCTTTTGCACAGTCTAAGCCACAACTTCTTTTTCAGTAAAATGATGGCGGCAATAATAACTAACATATAGATTTTTAAAGAGGAATAAGGATATGTGAAATATCCCAGCATAGTATTAAGAACATTAAGTGAGCCACTCCTTTGGATTAAATAGAAAGAATATCAGGGAGAAAATTCCACTGGGGACAGAGGAAAAGGAAAAGAATGAGAGAAACCAAGAAAAGTGTGTGTTAAACTTGGTTCTAAATTGATGTTTTCAGTTTTGCTTTTGGAACATATATTTAAACTCTTGAGAACGTGAATGAAAATGATAACTTTCCCATATTCAGCTAGAGACAACTCTGTAATGCAGCCAACAGCTGCTCCTAGCAGTCCTATTCTATGCAAATATCGTAATCTTTCATCTCTCAAATTAGCAGTGTATTCAAAGATTGCCACAATTTTATAATCTCTAGCAATTTCCAACCTGAGTTACTTTTTATTAAACATTGGTTGACGTTGTAGTGGCTCAATGAAACAAACATTGGGTTTTGCCTATATAAAAGAATTAATTTAGTACTTAATATATACTAAACAAATATAAGAACATTTTAATGATGAAGAACAACTCGAATCAACTTGAAACTTTACATTTTACTAATAAGCATCATTAAAAGTAAGACAAAAAATGAAAAGTCTTCTGAAAAAGCCAGAAAAGTCAGCACAAAAGCATTAAAAGTAAAAGTGGTTTCTTCATTGTTGGCTAACCTTTGTTGTTTCTCTGTATCTGTCTATCTATCCATCCATCCACCCACCCATCCATCCATCCATATACATACATTCGAAAGAGATTATACTTGCATTTTTAGGTATAACATTTTCAGTGTGATTCCTAATTTTGACTTTGACTTGACTAAGATGATACTGTGTGCCATGGAAAACTTCAAGAGAGACAGATTTGCATATGTAAATGAGGTAAAAATCCAAATAAATCCACAAAACCTAATACTTCATGTTACAATTATGCAAGCTCATCCTTTCATATTTATTCTTTCAAAGAAATGAAACTAGTACTAAGTTGACCTGCAGAACTAAAAAGTGTCCCTCTTTTCAAGACTTGATAAGTATCATGTAATTTTTAGTGAATCAGGTAAAAAATTAAAAATGACTCTTCCAGGAGCCCAAACTGGAAACCGTGCAGCTATTTCTCTACTCATGTCTCCTCCTTGTTTCTTTGAGCCATTTTTTTGGTCATGGCTTTAAGTTAATTTTATTTTGGGCATGCTGTGTCCAGGCCTCCAACTCTCTCTTTGTCTACTTACCTCAGTGATTATAAAATAACCAGTTAACCCAAAGAGTCTTCCATTTTACACCTCTGACTTCACGAATCATCTTCATTCATGTCACTCAATGTTCTGTGACTCACTATTACCTAAAGAAGAACAGAAGCTAACTTTGTGATTAAGCATTACTCTTTTTTTTTCCCACGTTTGTAATTTTTTTTTTTTTATTAGCAAAACCTTTTGCTTCAGGATGTATTAGGCAAGCCAAGGGCTGAATCACATTGATTATTGCTTGTGGGCTGTTAGCTTTGGACAACCCCTTTTGGAGCCAGCCCTGTATCTCCATCTGTGGGATGTTTTATTTTTATTTTTATTATCTCAATAATGCATTATTCTTGTCCTTAACTTTTCAACTTGTGCCATTCAATAAAATCAAAGTTCAAGCAAGAGTGAGTTTGTTACTTTTCTCCACCCAGACCTCAAAATTTCCTGAATTCCTCTCTTTGCTTACTCTTTTCTCTTCTCCCTTCTAATCTCTACTAGTCAGAATTCAATTCTTCAAGAGTATGGATTCTTAAGATAGAGTCCAAGAGTTCTGATTCCAGTGTTATCTTTGTTTTCTGGTGGAGTGTTGAGAAGGCCATTTGAACATCTGGGGCCTTGGCTTTCTCATTGTTAAAATATGTTCCCACATGCATGTATGGCCTTCAGAGCTCTTTGAGATTAAAATATCAACATGAAAGTAAAATCTCTTCCCTCTTCCCACTTTTCCTGTTTTCTAGGATGACAGGTGCCATTTTACTTATCTTACCACTGGTATTATTTGTAGTACTTGAACATGACCTGTTGAAAGATATAGTAATTATGTGTAAGTCATCTTGGTATGTCTTTTGCCCCACATTTAATTATGGAAAGGCAGTATCTGATTCCTGTAGAGATCCAATTGATATCTTGTGTTTATTAAAATAAATGGAAGGAAAGAGGGGAGAAAGGATGGAGGGGAAAAGGGACATAATATCAGTTTTTTTTTAAATCTGGAGACTGGACATATAATATGTTTTTAATATTACTACTTATTAAACCTCCTGTCTTCATGAGTGCTCTTAGGACTCAAGAGTGACACATTTTTTTATTGTTACCTATAATTTACTGTTACTTAAGTCCTCAAGTTTCTTTAAATCCTATCACAAATGAGAGTACTTTTAAAATAGAAATTTTTCATTCTAGCAGTATGTCCTTTGCCTCCCAGAAATAACTCCTTTTATTCTTGTTCAAAATATATAGTCCAATGTTCATTGTTAAAGTATCCTGCTTTTTACTTAATTTCTTTCTTGCTTTTCTTCACGGTTGCTGACTAATTGCCTTCCTTATTAGCAGATGACTTTAATGAATTTAACATTTTGGTTAAGCATATCTTTCAGCTAATATGAAAGCAAGGTTTCTTAGAGAATATTTTTTCTGTGTTATATTGAAGCCAGAGTCATACCATGGCATCAGAAAGTCTAGACAGAATGTCTAAGGACATTTGTTAGTTAATTGAAAGTACTCTAAAGGCAACAGCTCTGATGTATCGGGCATTAAGACCAAGATAAAAATTGATTTAGAAATCTTTTTTTTTTTTTTAATTGTTTGCTGCCTTAGTTTTGCCATTCTCTTCCTGACTTATTACATGGTATTTGTTTTACACCATATAATTAGATTTTACCTTCTTTTCTGCACTTGGACTTTTAAATGGCCCAGTGATCTTGCTCTTCTGTTAGGTACATCACATTCATGTCATCTCCATCTCCCTGGAGCCTGTATAATGAGAGTAGCTCTGTGCTGAGCCCTTGCATGCACTGCAACCTCCACTCTGGTTTTTCTCTTGTAAGCCTTTAGGTTTGCACATACATAGAAAACAAGTTTAATGGTTAGGTTCAAGAGCCAGCCCGTAAGGCAGGAATTGCATATCGACAATATTATCCTTGGGAATCCCATACGAATTTACAAAAGTTGTAGATGGTCCAACACAATTGGGTTTTCTCCTTAACTCTGGAACAGATATCCAGTTCTTCAATTGAACACCAAGTCAGTGTGTTGTGCTCTGTTTCAGGGATGTTATAAAACAACAACAACATTTTCAAAACACTTTTTTTTTTTTAAGAGATGATCAGTTGATTTTAAAACACATTACTAGAGAAATTAGTTTGCAAAAACTTGCTGGTAGTAGTAAACCAGACTGGAATCTGGTGGTAACCACTTTACTTTCAGATGTTTGTAAATAGTTTTGTTTATTTGTACTAGAATCTTGGCCAGGATTATCAATAAATAGCTTCTGTGTCTCTGTCTGCATAAAAAAAAATGGAATTAATATGCATTGTGCTTTTTTGTGCAGGAAGCTTATACATCTTAGTATCTTTTACTGTTCATAATAGCCTGGTGCATCCCAAACAATAGTTTGTGGGCATGCACTGACTGGCTAGGAGTACATGCCAGGGTGACACTCAGGGTGGTCTCTTTTTTAGTGTATCCCCATGGATGAAATGCAGTTCAGACACAGGACCCAGTTACTGCAGGCAGGTGTAACTCACATCACAGCTTCTAATTTGAAGAACTGAAGTTCAAATCCAGAGCCCAAAGTTCTGACCCCAAAGTTCATACCTTTTTCCTAATAGACCCCAAGTCAAGCCAAGGATTTATTAGATACTTCTTTTTAGCAAGGAAACAAGTTAGCAGGTTGGCTTACATCTTCCATTACTCTTAAGTCTGTTTCCTGTTTCAGTTATAGAGTAAAATTATAATTCCATTTGACTAGGAGTCTACAGCTAGCAACTTTTGGCTCCTATTATTTTTCTTGCTATCCTATTTACTACCCTTTAGTGTTGTTGTTTTTGTTGTTCTTTAATTTTAAGCCAGTCCATCTTATCCTTCATGCATCTGCTGTTTAACCTCCATTTCTAGCAAGTCATTTTTTATTTGAACTGAGCAAAACATCCCATAATCATTAAAAAAAAAAAAGTAACTCCCATTTAGCAAAGTATTGAAGATGGCTGAGACTTTTTCTCTCTGCTAGTCTCATTCTCTACTTACGACTGATGTTTTGAGCATGGATATTTCACATTTTTTCCCCAATCTTCCAGTATAAGTTGCCATAAAGATCTTAAGTAAGCACCCTTTCCCTGTTGCCAGACCTCTTGGCTTCCACAATGATTGTACATGTGGCATTCCTGCATTTATCGCGCTATATTCACCACCACGCCTTTTTTTCAGGTTTAATTTAGAGACCCTTTAATTGGATTTGTCTCTCCTAAGTGTAGATCCATATTTTCCGAGTCTTTTCCTATGTAAGAACCCATAATTTTTGAGCCTTAGCCAAGATTTCAAAATCTAAACTCCATTTATTGACCCTAAATGACTGTACAATTAGTAATTTCCTGTATTCTCACATTTCTTAAAAAACACTGAAAACAAAAGTAAAAGCCTATGACTTATAGGCTATGATCTGCCATTTCTTACAGGGGAAATACCTTTCTTCCAACTTTTAAATAATATTAAATTATACAAAATTTAAGAAAAGATGTAAGAATTTCATTTAACATATGTATGTATATATAAATCTAATTAGCAATGACCTTGATACAATGTCAATCTGTTATTTCCTTTTCCAACTTCGTGGCTAAAGAACAGCATAGGTCAAAAATAGTCTTGTTTCACTTAAACTATTTTCTACTTTTCTACTTTTGACATCCTTTTTGGGTTTTTTTGGTCCGTTGTTCTTATTCTTACATACCTTCAACATTCAAGTTCATTGAATTATGCAAGTAATAAAAACCTCTCAGAATTTACTGATAATGCAAAAAAAAAAAAACCCCACTTAAGTAAAAGAGAATCCTAATATATTTTAACCTTTACATAGCCTCGAGCTTTTCACCCTGTAATGTGCCATTATCCAAGCATTGTATAGAACTGAGCTGTAATCACTATTTTGTGTAGTTTGCAGATTTCCCTCCCTTTGTATCTTTTCTGAAAGCTTTTGAACATTATTGCTTCAATAGAAATCTTTTGGAAAGAATTGCTTTTGTTTTTGTGTATTGTATTTTTTATTTTATTTTTTTACCTTTTGTTCCCCAATAAAGGAAGAAAGACCTTAGAGGGAAAAAGATAAAGTTACAGCATGGTAAATCTAGTAGTTTATGTTCTGTTCTTAGCTGTTTTTATACAGATCAAGCTCAGAGAGATGGCACCAACTCCTTCAAAGGGTCTTTGCATATTTTATTACACTCCCTCAAATTCTCATGTAGGGAAGGTTCAATTAATTGAAATAAACATTTCTTGTGAAGAAAAACTTTCCCTAATCTCACCAATAATAAAAAGGTATGTCAGAGTGGCTGGGTGGCTCAGTTGGTTAAGCATGGGACCCTTGATTTCAGCTTAAGTCCATGATCTCAGGATCCTGGATGGAGCTCCATGTCAGGCTTCTAGCTTGTCAGGGAGCCTGCTTGAGGATTCTCTCTCTCTCTCTCTTTCTCACTCCCTCCCTTTGCCCCTTCCCCCATATACATGTGCTCTCTTACGCTCTCTCTCTCTCCCTCTAAAATAAATAAATGAAAAAAAAAAAAAAAGAAAGAAAAGCCATGTCCAGCGTAAAAGAATTTTTGCTGAAATCAGTTGGAAACTGTCCATTGATAATGTCTTCCATTACTGAAGCCCACAGGAAAATAGATTATTTTATGCAACCATATTTGATTTTATTAGGTCTTTTGTGACATTATTATGTACCAGGTTTTAGGTATGGGATGAAAAAAGGAGATGGTAAAAAAATCTTAAAAAGACAAAAAAAAAAGATCTTCAGTTTTCAAGCAGAATATAGTGCAACTCATCACATCATGGTCAGTATAGCACAATAGCATAACAGGGGTAAAGTTTGAATAGGTTGGATGGCAAAGTGAATTATAAACCTTTTTTAAAAATATATTTTCTTGGAGTGCCTGGGTGGCTCAGTCACTTGAGCTTCAGACTCTTGATTTTGGCTTTTTCTTTCTCTCTGTCATTGTTCTAACAGATAAATCTTCAACAATATATATTTTTTTCTTGGGGGGATGGGAGGGATGAATAGGTAGAATACAGAGACTTTTGAGAACTGTATGATACCATTAGTGATGGGTACATGTCATTATACATTTGTCTAAACCCATAGAACATACATCCTTGATCCCAGGATTCCAGGATCATGGCCTGAACCGAAGGCAGACACTTAACAACTGAGCCACCTAGGCACCCAGGAACCTTATATTTTAATGGGGAATTGAAAGTGATGATCCATGGAAACCTCTTGACACGGGTTTGACATTAAATAAGTACTAATTAAATGCTAATTTCTATTCATACCATTGTATTCATTGTGGTTGCTCTTGGTACTACTAGCAAGGCAGACTATCATAAATGCTACACTAGTTGTATGTACATGCATACACAGTTGTAAAAACTCAGAAACAAAACAATTTGGAGTGGAGAAATTAAGGAAATCTTCAGAGAAGTCAATAAATTTAGGAGATTGCATGAAGAATTGGCTGGCTCATTTGGTGGAAAATGTGATTCTTAATCTTGGGGTTGTAAGTTCGAGCCCCACATTAGGTGTCAGGTCTACTTAAAAAAAAAAAAACACAGTAAAGGTGCTTATATGTCATATTTCAAAAATAATTCCAAACACACAAAAAACCAAATAAATATATTTGGCAAAAGCAGTCACATTAAAGCTTTGCTCTGTGGGGGGCACCTGGGTGGCTCAGAGGGTTAAGCCTCTGCCTTCAGCTCAGGTCATGATCTCAGAGTCCTGGGATCCAGCCCCACACCAGGCTCTCTGCTCAGCAAGGAGTCTGCTTCTCCCCTCTCTCTGCCTACCTCTCTGTCTACTTGTGATCTCTCTCTCTCTCTCTGTCAAATAAATAAATAAAATCTTAAAAGAAGAAAAGTCTTGCTTTGGAGTGATTAAGTTCATGATAATGGGTATGATGACTAAGGGGGAGAAAGAAAAGGAGAGATTGAGAGAGAGAAAGAGACTAAAGGCAGAACCAATTAATTAAGTACGTAATGTACTATGTAGTGCAATTTTATAGCAGAAAATTCCACCTTTATATGGAAAACAACCTATTTCTTTCTCTGAAAAAGTAAAAACAGAACAAAACAAAACAAAAAAACCTTATGAGTATCACTCCTTAAATCTTGTTCTAGAGAATTGCTCCCTGTTGTCATCCTTGTCTTTTACAGAGTTCCTCATATTAGCTGTTGTTAATTGATTTTATGCAATTTCCAAAATAAATATTGTCATTGTTTTTTTTCTAAATAAAAAGCAATGTTTACAATTGTAAAATACATATTTCAATGCCATGTTTTTGTATAGTTTTTTTATAAAAGAAAAATATATACATAAGGAAGTACAATATTTTAATTATTCTACTGCCCAGTGACAAATATTGTTAACATTGTGATATGTGGTACATTTTGATATAATTCTTCTCTGTTCTCTTTCTTCTTAGGTGCAACTTTTCTCTATTTTGTGAACTTCTTTCTGTTTTCCACTGAATGCAGCATAGTATTTTATCATATAAATGAATTAAAACTATATCATCATTTTTAATGAACATATGGTATTCCATTACCTGAACTCCAATATATTTAAGCAGTCTATTCTTGATGACTATTTATTTACCTAAGTATTTTTTCTTTTACAAACCATGTTGTGATACATGCCCCTTATATTATTAATGTAGTTGTCTTGTTCTGCTTTGGCATTTCTGTTGTTGATTCATTTCCATTTCACTATTGTGCTTCTAATTAATGATCTGTGCTCACCCAATTGTCAACGACAGTAGTAATAACTATAAAAATATGAATATTGATGGGGCGCCTGGGTGGCTCAGTTGGTTAAGTGACTACTTTCGGCTCAGGTCATGATCCTGGAGACCCGGGATCGAGCCCCACATCGGGTTCCCTGCTCAGCGGGAAGCCTGCTTCTCCCTCTCTCAGTCCCTCTGCTTGTGTTCCCTCTCTAGCTGTGTTTCACTCTGTCAAATAAACAAAAAATAATATGTGAATATTGAGAATTTACTGTGTATCATTTACTTTATTGCTTTGGTACATTTTGTATTTTTTTTAAATTGAGGTAAATTTTGTAGAGCGGGTTTATTCTCACAGCAAAACCGAGGGAAAGGAGCAGAGATTCCCTATAAACTCTTTGCCTCATGCATGCATAGCCTGCCTTATTATCAACATTCCCCACCAGAGTAGTATATTTGATGTACTTTCAGTGATGCATCATGATTATCCAAAGACTGTAGTTACAGCAGGGTTCATTCTTAGTATATACTCTGTGAGTTTAGACAAGCATATAATGACATATGTCCATCACTATAGCATCATACAGATTATTTTTTTAAAAATATTTTTATTTCTTTATTTGAGATAGAGATAGAGAAAGAGCACCAGTGGTGGTGGAGGGAGATGGGAGGGACAGAGGGAGCAGGAGAAGCTGATTCCCCAGTAAGCAGGGAGCCCAACACAGGGCTCCATCCCAGGACCCTGACCTGACCTGAGCTAAAGGCAGATGCTTAACCAACCATCTGGGCCACCCAGACACCCCGAGAGTGTTTTTACTGGCTAAAAGTCTTCTATGCTCTGCATATTCATGCCTCCTCCCACCCTAGCACCTGCCAACCACTGATCTTTTTGCCATCTCCATAATTTTTCCCTTTCCAGAATGTCATATAATTGGAAACATATCATATGTAGCCTTTACAGATTGGTTTCTTTCACTTAAAATGCATTTAAGTTTTCTCCTTATCGTTACATGATCTGATAGCTCATTCCTTTTAGCCTTGAATAGTATTCCATTGTCTGATGTGCCATAGTTTGTCATTCACCTACCGAAGGGCTTCCAAGTTTTAAACAATTATGAGCAAAACTGCTGTAAATATTTGTGTGCAGGATTTTGTACCAACATAAGTTTTCAACTCCTTGGGTAAATATCAAGGAGTATAATTGCTGCATCATATTGTAAGAATTTTTTTTTTTAGACTTATAAGAAACTGCCAAACTATCTTCCAAAGTGGCTGTAGCATTTTGCATTCTTGCCAGCAATGAATGAGAATTTCTGCTGTTCTGTATCTCCACCAACATTTTGTGTTGTCAATGTTCTGGATTTTGACCATCTTAATGTGTCTACAGTGGTATATCATTCTTTAATTTTCATTTCCTCAGTGACATCTGATAATGAAGCAAATTCTCATCTACTTACTTGCTGTCTGTGTCTCTGTCATTTAAGGTCTTTGGCCCATTTTTAGTCACATTGTTTTCGCTTGTTGAGTTGGAAGAGTTCTTTGTATGTTTAGATAACAGTTCTTGTTCAGATTTATCTTTGCAGATTTTTTCTCCCTCTCTGCAGATTGTCTTTTTGTGCTCTTGAAATCATTTTGTAATTTTGTTCTCCTAAAAGTGTTATGGATTAAGTGACATCAGCATTTTACAGGTAAGGAAACAGAGGCTTGGAGAGTTAAAACAAAACAAAACAAAGCAAAACACTTGCCTAAATTGATATGTTAGTAAGTGCTGAAGTAAATATTTAAACTCTGGTCCCTCTGAATGGAGGTACCATAGCCTTAATTACTAGGCTATATTATAATGAAGACAGAAGAAGTACTTTTATCCTCTGGTATTAACATCTTTCAAAATAAACATTGACACTCTCACAGAAAGTTTGGAAAGACTGGTTATATGTCACAATGAAACTGTACATAGGGATTTGAAAAATGATTTCTTTGGCCTCCATTGTATTATTTATCATCATGTCCAGAAGTTCATCTGAGCCTACTAAGTAATTAAAAACCTCAGAGAGGTCCTGAAGACAATTTATGCCCTAAAGAAAATAATCATTTTAGCCAGTTTTCCTCAATTTTCAGATGAATCCTACTATGTAACTCTATTTGGGCATTTTAATTAGTTTTCTGTGGCTGTTCTGCAGCTAACCAAGAGGAATGAGTCCATTTAAAAAGGAGTGCTGTTCAATATGGGATGTTGTCTAGGCATCCTGGTATTTCATTATTTAATTAGTTCTTAAGGTGTTGTTCCTAAATCAACAGTAACTGATGACCTATGAGAAATGTAGTCTCACTTACTGACTCAGATACTATAGAGAGGGGCTCAGCCGTCTGTTTTAACACACCATCCAGGAGATTCTGATATATGCCAACCCATGAGAACCAATGGATTATGGTTTATGTAGCCAACTGGGAACACCTGCCTTTCAAAGTTTCCAAATCAAGGCAGTGCTTACATTTCTGGGGCCAGATCTAAATACTTCACCAGGAAATTGAGCAAACTCTGTTCATGAGGCCAAAGTTAGCCTGCCCTTTCTCCCTCATCTTCAGGTGGAAGTGATATGGCCTTCTAAGATAATGACTTAAGATCTTTAAGTTTCCTAACAAAATGCCAACTTTGTAATAGGCATGTCTGGCTGCTGTAGGAGAGGTGCATCTTCCGTAAGCAGGAGACAAAGCCTAGTTTCCAATCATCCCATAATGAGCTGACTTTTTTAAATATCTACTACTCAGGACCTGCCAGAAATCTTCCTATACCCATTGACATTCAGGAGGAGAAGTGTAATAGGCTTAAATAATCACCCATATTTCCAATTTTGTTTTGTCTTTTTGCTCTATCAGTTCAAATCAACAAAAAGTTAAGTGCTTGGCACACAGTTTTGTTTTGTTTCTTTTTTTCCTTAAAAAATTCAAGTACAGACCTGTACTTTAAACTTAGGCTTCTTCTAGAGTTACTTTTTTTTTTTTTTAATTGTTACATGTGAACAGTTTCTTGTCTAAGAATCCAGGCAATACATTCTCTTTAAATTTTACTGCCAGGAAGATTTTATACTTATTATCTTGGTATCATTCCTAATCGGTCATTAAAAACATTTTGGTTTGATTTATTAAAATGAGTAAGTTTAGGGCATAGTTATTTTTAAAAATAAATATCTCACCAGATAATTCAACTAGACTGGGGCGCCTGGGTGGCTCAGTGGGTTAAGCCTCTGCCTTTGGCTCAGATCATGATCTCAGGGTCCTGGGATTGAGGCCGCATCCGGCTCTCTGCTCAGCAGGGAGCCTGCTTCCTCCTCTCCGTCTCTCTCTGCCTGCCTCTCTGCCTGCTTGTGATCTTCCTCTGTCTGTCAAATAAATAAATAAAATTAAAAAAAAAAAAAAACGATAACTAGACTGGTTCAACTAGACTGGTTAACTGATTCTCTTTTATCAGGTATTGTCTATCTCTCTCTTTATTGTGTATATTTGTATTGGTTATTGTGTAGCTCAGAGACATTTTTAATATGCCATTGCAATAATGATCCTTAGCCTGTCTTTCTGAAATAATTGCAGTCTCCCTTGTACTCTATTACTTTTCCATTTTTATTTTTATTTTAATTTTAATGATCCTGATGGTAATTAGTCTTCTTTGGTTAGTAATTTCAAAACTTTCCTGAAACTAGCATAATTATAAATGATGTTTTATTTTTTCTAGTATACCTAAGTATCTGAGACACTGCCCTTCATATAAGTATATCAAAATCAATAATTAATTTGATCTGAATTCTTATATCTCCATCAACTGAATGCTCTTCTAAAATAAGCTCAGCACTCAGCAGAAGGGGAAAACACACACACACACACACACACACACACACATACACGATCTTCTTTTCTGGAGCTAACAACAATATGTGCTTTTGAAACAAAATTAAAAAAAGGCATGAAGGCTTGAGACAAATTATTCACTATGTACTTCCCACGCTGCTCTGATTCTCATTGGTGACACTTATAACCTTGTATTGTCATTGCTTTCTGGTCCATTTAGTCCTCCATGAATTTCTTAAGGACAAGGGCTATGACATATGAATTATTGAGGTCTCAGTGCCTGGGACAATACTGGTACATAGTTGAGTCCCAACAATATAATTAAGCACCAAATAGTATAATGTGGGATTCCCCTTTCAGGAATTCCTCTTTCAGGAGCTCAGAAGAAAAAGAAAACTGGAAGGATTAAAGTTTTCTGGTGAAGGTTTTTGGAGTAGGCATTGACTGGTCATGTACTTAACATTGAACTTTGGGCAAGAGCATAGGTAAGCACTATATGAGGGAGGTCTACACATGGGACAAGGGATATGTATAAGTGGGGAATGAGGAAACAGGCTTGTTTTAGAGTAACTGGAAGATGAGAAGTCAGCATAACTAACACGAGGAAGAGTCTGGAATCTAGGAGAAAAACTCCATTGCTGATAAAATTGAAATGTAGACCCAGGTAACTTTCTTAGTGAGTATGTGACATAATTTGTGATTAAAATGTTAGCCTCACCAAACATTCATAAGTTAGGGGTTGACAAACTATGGCCCACATATCAAATCCATCTCACAGCATGCTTCTGTATAGCCCTCAAATGAAGACTTTTTAAAATTTTTTTATCTATCTATCTATCTATCTATCTATCTATCTATCTTTCTTTCTATCTATTTATTTATTTTAAGGATCTGAGGGAGAGGCAGAGGGAGAGGAGAGAGAGAATCCCAGGCAGGCTCCATGCCTGGGATCAAGCCCTGCACTGGGCTTGATCTTACAACCCTGAGGTCATCATGAGCTGAGCCAAAATCAAGAGTCAGATGTATAACCCACAGCCCCAAGGCTTTTATTTTAAGCAATTTTAAAGAATCATTAAAAAAATAAAGTATAATATGTGACTTTTTGTGGCCTTCAGAGCCTAAAATATTTACTATCTGGCCATTTTGGAAAGACAAATAATTCTGGTCCCTGCATGTGAAAGTGATAGGAAATGATGAGTAAAGGTAATGGAATAAAGGATCTTCTTGAATGTGCAGGGAAGGAAAGATAGTGGTTACAAATAGGTTTCTCCATTTGAACAGTTAAAGTTTCTTTTCAGTCTCTTTTTTTTAATTTTTTTTTAAAGATTTTATTTACTTATTTGACAGAGCGAAACACAGTGAGAGAGGGAACACAAGCAGGGGGAGTGAGAGAGGGAGAAGCAGGTTTCCTGCCGAGCAGGGAGCCCGACGTGGGGCTCGATCCCGGGTCTCCGGGATCATGACCTGAGCCGAAGGCAGTCGCTTAACCAACTGAGCCACCCAGGCGCCCCTCTTCAGTTTATTTTTATTATATTGTTCTTATTATTGTTTATTGTATTGTTTTTGTTTCTGTTTATTGTTTTTGTTGTTGATGGTGGTAGTATGTAGCTTTCTCTTGTGTGGTGATTTTGGGACTCAGGCTCTTATACTCTTACATCCCTGACATTCCATAGGATTCCACCATTATTGCTTCCAACTAGTGAAAAGAGAAATAGAGAGACAGACAAAGCAGCTTCATAAAAACCTTGGTTTTGAAGTGACTCCCAGCCCTTCCATTTACTTTCTATTGACAGTAGCTCTTTATGAGGTCTCAACTAAAAATAGAAGGTTTTGGAAGTTGAACTTTCTGGCTGAGTGGCCCTTTCCAGTCATAAATCTGTGGTATGGCCACTTGCTCTGTGTTAGCCATTTCTGCTAGAGTGAGAGGTGGTTTTGCTAATGAACTCAGCTCCCAGTGTTTGTTTTCCATAATAGTGAAACCAGAAGCCATATAGTTATACATAGATAGATCTTACATATGTAGATTATGTACACACATGTGTATATTGACTTATACACATATGTATCTTAGTACCCCCCCCCCCCCATGCACATGATATGAGGAGGCAATGAATCAAGAGTGGTTGGAGACTAAAGACTGATGTTTCCTACTTCCTACTTTCTGGATTTCGCAACTTTCTCCTACAACTCCTGGCTCTTTTTTGTTCTAGTTATGATATGTTATTCTTACCAATGTACTTTTTTTTTCTTTTCTTACTGTCAAATGAGGATTATCTGACTCTTGGCTTTTCTGTGAGGATTAGTGCTGTGAGGTGTTTAGATCATCTGAGAAATACTAAATGTGCAATAAAATATGTCTGATACTGCTGTTGTTCTCAGTGTTGTTATTCTCTTGAAATATTCTACGGAATGTTTATGGAGCTTGATAGCAACTGATTATGGATAGATGGAAGAGAGATATGAAGCACAGTGACCTCAAAATTTGTCTTGTATAATGGGATAATGGATCCAGGGAAGATGTGAAGAGCTGGTTTGCAACACAGATTTAAAATAGGTGTCCATCATCAAGCAAAGGCAGTCATAAAAATAATTCCTGCACCTGTATGCTCCTCAGACACTTGGGAATTTAATGGTTGCAGATCAAATATAAAGCATCATAGAAAAACATTGCAGGATGAGGAATAGTTCTTCTTCCAGTGGTATATTAGAATGACTAAGCATCATCTCTTTTGCTGAGACTATTGCAATGCATTTTTTATACACACACATACACATCCACATGTGCACATGGACGCACACACACACACACATTTTCCAGAATCAACTATCTTGGTAAAAACATTTTTTTCTTTTCTGAGAGGTTGTTGAACAGTGATAGAGTCCTCATGTCTGTATTGTTTCTGACTCGTGTCCTAAACCAGGAGCCATGATCATTAACTGTGATTACCCTCTAGTCAAGTAACATGTCCTTGATGCTATTTGCAAATATCTTCTCTCTGTGCTTTCTTGATAGTCTTGTTTAATATGCACAGTTTTAGAAGCATGTTGATCAAAGGAGAGCAGGCATTTGGCCTTCATTTCATTTAAGTAAGCCAGGATGTTCCTTGACCAACTTAAGGCTGTTAGTTAGTTATCTTCCACATATGGTGTCTTTTCTGGTAATGTTCCTTAAATGGATGTTGTCTTAGTCAAAAAAAACAAAACAAAAACAAACTTAGAAGTGAATTTCAAAAACAGATATGTACTAGTTTTAGACAAAGGAACTTCCTGGGCCTATTTTTAAAGCCAAGGAAGAATCTAAGTCTCTAATTTGGAAATTAGATCTGAGAGCCCTTCTTGCTTACTTCCTGAGCAACTTTGCTTTATTCTACAAACTTTTTCATAAAGAGTTCAATTCATACTAGCATGATGTTTTGTTTTTGCCAGTCCTCACTGCTGGTGTGGGCCAAGGCTCTAGAGACTATCATTTTGCAAATTCATTACTATGCTATGATTGCCTCTCTTGCAAGAAGTTCACTCTAGGATTGCTTCTCACTATGGGTCCCCTGTGTAGAGCATATAGGCACCACTAAACTCTCAGTTAACATGCATCATTGAGTGGAGTATTCTGCTAACTTGGAGGACAAGTACAGCCACTGATTCATCTCAGCTATAGCGAAGGCAGGTATCCTACAAAAGCTGTACATGGGAATCTATTTCCCATACCCCCAAACAATGCTTTCATAATATAAACAGTGATTTATATGCATCTGATCTCATTTCTAAAAGCACTAATAACTTAAATTCTTACTAACCCACTTCTGAAATAATCGTGCCCTCTGGCTCCTAGCATATATATGCATGACTCTTCTTTCTTTACCAAGCATTCATTGACTGCATACTACATGCTAATCTTTTGATATAGTGGTAGACAAAAATATCAGTGAAAATTGTTTTGTTTTACTTGCTTTAGATTTGTTATAACTTTCAAGCTCACAAGGTTCTGTAATATTAGCTATGGCAATGGGAAGAGAAATTGATCCTTCTATATAATCATATCAACCTTGAGATTGAATATGTTGCTGTTTAACACACAGCCTTTGCTTCCCCTATGAGCCTTTACCCCTCATGCCATACTTCACTCGTTTGCAATAACCATGTGCATGTCCATCTCTTCTACCTCATGTTGAAAGTCATTCTGCATCTTATTCAACATTATGATAATTCTTCTCCATCTAGACAGTTAAAACTTTCATTTATACACAATGACTGGTCAATAACTATTTGTTAATGAATTAAGAATTCATCTTATAGAAATCCTATTCCTGGTTCTTTACACTAAAGAAATGAAATATTATGTTAACACAAAAATTTGCATGCATATTTTCATTACAGAAATTATCATAATTATAAAAACTGAAGATCACAACCCAAATGTCTTTTAATGGACAAATGTATAAATTCTGGTATGCCTATATATTGGAATACTGTTCAGCTAGAAAAACAACAAAGTATTGATAAAAGGAACAATTTGGATGAATCTCAAGGCATTATGCTGAATGAAACAAGTTAGTGTCAAAAAATTACATACTTATGAAAGCATATAACTTTCTTGAAAGGACAAGACTGTAGTGATGGAAAATAGGTCACTTGTTGCCAGTGACTAAGGGAGAATTTTACTATAATGCACAATTTTTTTTGCTTGATTCAACTATTCTGATTGTGGTGATGATTACACAAATTTATATATGTTCCAAAATTCTTATAGCTAGACACAAATATGTCAGTTTTACTGTATATTAATTAAAAATAAAATTAAAAAATAATATTCTGTGAACTCATAAACCATTATTTTTTAAAGATTTTTGTTAATTTATTTCAGAGAGAGAGGAAGAGAGCGAGCTTATGCACGAGTTGGGGGAGGGGCAGAGGGACAGGAAGAAATGAACTCTCTGCTGAGCAGGGCTTAATCCCAGGACTCAGGGAACATGACCTGAGCTGAAGGGAGACACTTAACCAACTGAGCCACCCAGGTGCTCCCATACACCATTATTAATACTCCTTGCTAACTTCTATCACATCTGAACTTGAGGTCAGTGCTCTTAAACTTGACTAGTCATCAGAAACATCCAGGCCTCTCATTCGCAGTAAAGACCCCCAGAAGTTTCTACTGAGGATACTGATTCAGTAGATCTGAATGAAGTCTAAGAATCTGTACAAGAGCTTAAGTGATTTGAGTGGGGGCCAAGAAAGTTTGAGAAACTGTCCAGATCAGTGGTTCCAAACTTCATCGAATACCAGAATCAACTAAGGAGATGTAGTAGGGTCTGAAATAGAATCTGCAAATTGGCATTATTAGTAAGGTCCTCAGGAAAATCTAATTCAGGTGGTTTGTGGGACAGACTTTAAGAAATGCCACTGTAGCTCAACACTAGGAAGTGAATGTCAAACTCAGATGGTTCTTTTGTGTCCACGCTTAAATGTCTCCTTGATTTGCCTTCCCTTTCATTCTCCCCACCACACCAGCCCCCTCAAATTCTCTCCCTCACTCTCCCAGTAGTTAGTTGAACCTTGCCTTTGTCACCTAGAAAGACAGAATTTTTAGATATGCTCTCCTTCAACTTCCTCTTCTAATACTTTAAAAATACAGAATTGTACCTAATTTCATTCTTTTTCAGTGCCTGAGGAAAAGATGTGTCTTATCTTCAAAGGTTACATATCTCTGCTTCTGTGCTCTTGATCTGAGTGCCTCTTGACCCTCTGTTCTCTCTCTCCTGCATTTCCAATTTTTTCTTTCTGTACTGGTTCCTTCCACACAGCCTGTGAATGTGCTTTGTCCCTCCATCTTATACTAGAAACTCTCCCCCTTGACTGAGAATATCCTTTCATTGCTTACCCTTTCTGTTTTTCTTCACAACTAGACTCCTCAAGTAGATAATCTCCCAGTAAACTTATGAATTCACAAGAATCAGGTTTTGACCTCCAACCTTGCTAAGATGTCACAGGTGAAAATCTGCCAGTAACCTCCTAGGTACCTAAGATACCTAAGTCTCTGGACTAATCTGAAGGTTACCGGTCAAATCAGTTTATTGATTTGATCTTGTCAAGCCTTCCTTTCTTATGAAAGAGGTAGACCTTTTCTGTTCTCCTCCTGATTTTTCTGACCATTTCATTTAGGTTTCCTTTCCTGGCTCATAATTCTTTATGCTTCAGGGTCTACTTTATGCAGGGGGTTGTGCTGCTGGCCCTCATTTCTTTTCACTGATTTCCACCGCAGCACCCCCCAACCCCTGGAAATCTGTTCTATGTTCATGACTTTAGTCATCACCTCTAGGCTCATGATTCCTGTAACTACCTCTGGTTCAGATGATAGGCCTGTAATTAATAGGTTCAGTATGTGTTTGTTAAGAGGAAAAATGAGTGACTGAAAGGATGGATAACTGAACTAGAGAAACACCACAGTTGAAGGAAATAGGTCACGGATTTCTGATTGCATGGGTTTGGTTATAAGCAGAGACAGACTCTAAGTTGTTTATTTTCTTTCATTATTCCCTTTTTCATCACTCAGGGATGATTAGAATATGGAACTGTGTTTATCTTAGAAGTTCCTTGATGGAACAGGAGACCTTGTTGACCACCGGACCACTTTGGGAAGGCCAGGGTTTCAGTGGACCTCTTATTTCCTCTATCTCTTCCAGGGACCTCACTCTTTTGTGCAAATTAATAACAAACAAACAAGGTTTTGATTATACTAAAGTTATGAATTGTGGGGCGCCTGGGTGGCTCAGTGGGTTAAAGCCTCTGCCTTTAACTCAGGTCATGATCTCAGGGTCCTGAGATCGAGGCCTGCATCAGGCTCTCTGCTCAGCAGGGAGCCTGATTCCTCCTCTCTCTCTGCCTGCCTCTCTGCCTACTTGTGATCTCTCTGTTAAATAAATAAATAAAATCTTTAAAGTTATGTATTGTAATACATAAGCATCTGTGACAGCTAAGATGTTTTATGACATACCCATTTTTATTCATTCCCTTTATCTCTCTTTCTCTGTCTCTCTTTATGTCTTGCTCTATTTCATTCTTTTTTCATTCTCACTTTTATTCTTTCTTGTTCTCTCATTTAGTTACATACACTCACATAAGTTAAGATGTTGGAGTAATTTATTAAAAGATAATAAGAGGTATGTTTAAAATATGAGCTCCAGCTATAACAAAAGCATAGAAATTTTGGCACATAAATATACAACTAGAGACCAGACTTCAGACACCTGTAAAAAAAACCTCATGGCATCAAGTGTTCGTGAGATGTCAGCTGTTAGTGTAGATTTTAACTTAGTACCTTGAGCTGCTAGTGGGGATCTTGATTACTTCAAGTTTAAAAGTTGTAATTCACAGGCTCCAGAAAGCACTGAATACAGTGCCTAATATGTAACTGATAATCAATAAGTGTCAGTTCTGTTCTCCTCCATTTCTTTTCACAAAGAGGTGTTTTCTCTGCTTGAGACATCCTGTAATAAGCCACATAGTTCATCTCCATTAATAAAGAGAAAAACAAACTCTGTGTACTAAATATATTTTCTGTTCACTTAAGTCACTCTTCCTTCCTCTTTCAGCTTGTGGTTTCCAATTTACCTGCCTTTACAGTTACCAAATGTTTCTAGACTTTGTCCACAGAATCACTCCTGGTCTCTGCGGACCCAAGGCAAGCTGTCTATTGAATTCCTGCTTTCCTCATTGCAGTGGGGCTATATAGCACTACCACATAGGAACATTCAGAGGACTGACTGAGATGGAGCTGGTAGTGCACTTAACAAAGTTTGGCAAATAGGGAACATTCCAAAAATGTTAGGTGCTACTATTGTGTTATTTTAGATTATCGTATTTCTACTTATGGTTTAAGTCATTTGAGTTCTAGAATGTTTTGAAGCCTTGAGTTCTTTGGGTTCTAGAATGTTTTGAATCCTATTGCCTCAGAGCTACATCAATCCTCAGGGAGGCCTTTTTTGACTATTCCCTCTAAGTGGACCCCAGTGCCTTCCCATCCTAGCCACCCACCAAAATGGAAGTGAGAGGCACAGACAACTGGAGTCAGAGGCCTGGAGGCACATCCTGGCTCTACTTAGTTTCAGCCAAATTCATTAACCTCCTGATGACTAAGGTCCTAATCTGTTAAACAGATAATAATAGTGCTTGTCTCATAGAGTCATTGTGAGGATAAAATTAGTTCATGTGAGTAAAATTCTTCATGCAGTTTCTGGCACAAAATATATATTAAGTGTTTGTTATTCTTATGATTATAGTCACAGCACTTATTGGATTCTGAAATTCTCTTCCTTAATTATCATTCTATAGTCTATTTCACCCCCTCCAATAAAAAAGGATTCAAAAGAAGAGGAAAGATCCATGCCTCATGTTTCCTTGTTTACTGCTGTATCCTCAGAGGCTTGAAGAGGGCTTGGTGTGCATCATGTTTTTGTTAAGTGAATAGTGTATGCTATCAGTTATCCAATTCTAAGACCAGAAATTGTACATAGTAGGTTCTAAAAAAGTTTATTTGATGACGAAAGCCCAAATATCCTTCATTACTTTTTTAAACCAATCCATGTAGATATTGCTTAGTGATAAAACTGAGAGCTATAATTGCTATCTGAATTGTGTGAATTCTTTAAGAAGAATTCTGCTATCCCTCCATGCTTTAGTGAGTCAGTCAGGGTGCCTCTGTCTCAGTTGATTTAGTTTGGTGGCTTCCCTTGGATAGGAGCTCTGAAAATAAATTACAAGAAGACCTCCCATGCACCTCAATTCAAAGAAACTTCTTTACAGATTTCTTTCTAGAAAGGAAAATAAACCGGTGTTTCTTTTAATTTGGGGATCTGGACTGATTTTTTCTTGTCATTCAATGCCATTGCTGTACATGAAAACTCTAGAGAAAGAATATTGGGATTTTGGAGCTGTATGTAGTTGATATGTTGGGAGCGGTGGAGTTAACTGCTTTCGGAGCTACTTTATTTTAGTGATTTCTTCAGCAAAATCTTTAAAATAGTTCACTTGCAGAACTTTTGAGATTAGACTTCATGAAATAATTGGGGGATAAAGAAAAGATATAAAATGCATGGGAGAGTATATTAAAGAGATAAAGCAACTAAGGGGAGACTATGAATCTAGTAGCCCTTGCTAGAAGTCTGTATATGGAGATACTAGGATAAAAATGTATCTATAGAAATTAAATATGTGATGACCAATATTTGTCAAAGTTGCTTCTCTGCAATGCCTTCTCATTCTAATGTTTGACAAATAAAATACATATTATAAATTTTCCAACTTTTGTTGTATAAATCAGGGTTCTCCAGAGAAACAGAACCAAGAGGTCATATGTGTATATATGTAAGTCTGGAAAGCCCTGAATTTGAAAGGTGAACCAGCAGACTGGAAACTCAGGGAAGGGACAGTGTTGCAGTTCAAGTCCTAAGGCTGTCTTTGGATAGAATTCCCTCTTTCTTGGTGAGGTCATTCTTTTGCTCTAGGACTTCAATCCGTTGAGGTCCACCCACATTATGAAGGGCTATCTGCATTATATACAGTCTGTCTACTTAAATGTTAATCTCATTCAAATCACCCTCAGGGGAACATACAGAATAATGTTTGACCTCATATCTGGGAACTGTGGCCCAGACAAGTTGACACATAAAATTAGGCATCACACTGAGCATAATCTGGCCCCTGTCTAACTATCAACTTCATCTTGGACCACTTGTCTTCTTCAAACACAGGCCTTCTTTCAGTTCCTCACAAACACAGATTCCATCTTGCCACTTTAAGGTCTTCGTAGGTACTATTCCCCCTGCTTGAAATGCCCTTTGACTAATTCATGACCTGAAAAATCCTCTGCATCCTTCAGCCTGAGCTTAAATATCCTTTTTGTCAGTAGATATATTTCTGACCGCCAGTCTCAATCAGACTCCTTCATTAGCATCTCTGCATCAAGCCACAGTACCTTTCATTATACTTAGCACAGTTATATGGCTTGACATAGAACTAATTATAAATTTGTTTTCTGTCTCTCTCAGTTTTGTGTCTGTTTTCCCTTTTAGTTTGGATACTCTATGAATTCAGGGGCCTGACTCATTGTGTTAACTCCACATCAGTACACATGGGAGCTTCCCAGTGAATATAGAATAAATAAATAAATGGATAGAGCTTCAGGTAATTGAAAAAAGAATGTTTTCCATATTAAGCTGAGGGCACGTATTGCATGGAGCACTGGGTGTGGGGCATAAACAATGAATCTTAGAACACTGAAAAAATAAAATAAATTTAAAGTAAAAAAAAGTTAAAAAAAAAGAAAGAAATACAAAGAATCCTTTGATTCAGGAACAATTTGAAACACTTCCTTACAACTTTTGCTATCCAAAGCAAACATTTCTTCAGTTAAAGGTCTTAAAGCTTGATAGGCACTTACTTAAAAATGTGTGGTCTTAGACATTATGTCCTATGTGATTCAGTAAGTTAGGAAGTGGGATTAGAAGATTTTGCCTTGTAAAAGTACCCCAGTGACTCTCACGCTTCTAGTTAATCTGCCAGCAGCTGGGAACTACCTATATTAGACCAAACTTTAACCTAAGTTGGGGCTCCCACCTCTGATGATTGGAGCTCATTGTGTGCTGATGCTGTTTATGCCATATTTACACCATAGATCAGACCCAATTCTAGACTAAGTGGAAGCACAAATAATGTTCTTTCAAATGACTAAAGACATCTTTTATCTCTACTATTACTTCATGTTCAAAAAAAATTACTGTTCTGTCAGTGATACTTTTTCCTAGACTCAGCCTTCTCTGATGCCTTAATTCTTTAGTAGATGGTCCCGCTAAAGCTGTGTTTATTAGAGACCCAACTAACACTCTTTTTCCTGACATATTTGTAGTATGAAAGGTGATTAATTCTTTAAGATAATGCAGTTCTATTCAAATAGACCTCTGTTCACTTGTTTCTCTGAACCTCTTTCATTTTACCTGTTCCTGGCCATGTTATATTTTGAAATATCAGTGAAGTTTTATATTTTGAAAATTTATGTTTCTAATTGAGGTGATGTATCAAAGAAGACATACTTTCTACCTCAAGGTTTTTTTCCAGTCTAGCCAGAAACAGTCTCAACTTTCTTATGTTATTAGATCTCAACGAACCAGTTACTGGAGTGTATAGTTACTCCAGTGCTTAAAAAAAAATCATAATTGAAAGCCTAGCCACCTCAAATGAGTAAGGAAAAACAAAAATGACCTTTAGAGGTGGTCCATTTCTGCATTTGTACCCTGGTAAAAGGCTGAGTGAAAACATGATGGACATCAAAGATTAAGTGGCATCCAGTTGGGTGTTCTGGTTAGTAATTAATATAAGATTTGAAAAATAGATTGGCATGAGATTGTGAAGGCTAAGCATTTAGATTTTATTTTGAAAGTAGTAGAGATCTAGGATCTGAAGATGAGTTTTTATTGAAAGACCTATGAATAAGCTTTAAAAAATTGTAATGCAGCTGTGGAAAAAAGGTTGAAAAAAAAAAAGAAAAGAGATGGAGGGTAAGTATACCACTCAAGGGGAGGTAAGAATGGTCAGTCTTCCTATACAACAACAGAGATGAATATTCCAGCCATGATGTTGAGCAAAATAAGGTGGTATTCTACAACTTAATTTATATGAACCTGAAAAATAGGCAAAACATTCACAGTGATAAAATTCAATGGTTACTTTTGGAGGGATGTAGTGACTGGGAGGCTCTGGGGATGCTGATAACCTATATCCTGGTACAGGATGTAAAAACTCATCTAACTCTACAATTTAGTTATGTATACTTCACAGTGTGTAATAATTCAAGATGTCTATTCCCCAAAATAGAGATGAGGTTAGAGTAAAGGCCATGGAATTGGAAAGCCAGGAGAAATGCAACTTTTAGGAGAAAAAATAAAAAGTCTAATGGGATGTATAGACATATTATGAAAAGATGCTCAGTATTGCTCATCATCAGGGAAATGCAAATCAAAACCACAATGAGATATCACGTAATACCTGTCCGAATGGCTGAAGTCCAATGCTCAAGAAACAGTGTTGGTGAGGATGTGGAGAAAAAGGAACACTCGTGCACTGTTGGTGGGAATGCAGACTGGTACAGCCACTCTGGAAGACAGTATGAAGTCATCAAAAAATTTGATAAATAGAACTTATGATCCAATAATCACACTATTGGGTATTTTTCCAAAAACTTACAAAAAATACTAGTTCAAAGGGTTACATGCACCTCTATGTTTACTGCAGCATTATTTATAATAGCCAAGTTGTGGAAGCAGTCCAAATGCCCATCAATAGATGAATATATAGAGAAGATGTGTATATAATAGATTATTATTCAGCCATCAAAGAGAATGAACTCTTACCGTTTGCAACAGCATGAATGGATCTAGAGAATATAATGCTAAGTGAAATAAGTCAGTCAGAGAAAGACAAATACCATATGATTTCACTCATATGTGGAATTTAAGAAACAAAATAAATGAACAAAGGAGAAAAAAAAGAGACAAACCAAAAAACATACCTTTAACTAGAAAAAACAAACCAGTGGTTACCAAAGGGACTGTGGTGGGGGTGGGGAATGGATGAAATAGGCTATGGGGATTAAGAGTACACCAGTCTTGATGAGCACTGAGTAATATATGAAACTGTTGAATTAATACAGCATACACTTGAAACTATTATAACACCGTATGTTCATTATACTGGAACTGAATTTTTATTTATTTTTATTTATTTTTTTAAAGATTTAATTTATTTATTTGGCAGAGAGAAACACAGCCAGAGAGGGAACACAAACAGGGGGAGTGAGAGAGGGAGAAGCAGGCTTCCCACTGAGCAGGGAGCCCAATGCGGGGTTCGATCTCGGGTCTCCGGGATCATGACCCGAGCCGAAGGCAGTCGCTTAACCAACTGAGCCACCCAGGTGCCCCTGGAACTGAATTAAAAAAAAAACAAAAACGCAAAGGGACACTATTATATTGAATTCTCAATATTTGAGATAAACATACTAGAGATTTGTTAAAAATAGCAACAACAACACATGGTTTAGAAATTTCTGTTTTTAAATTGGACTGTACCTGCAAAACTCACTGTGGTAAATAGTCTCCAGAGGTGGCTGCTATCAACCTCTCCCATCCTATAAGTATGTAGGGTCCATGTGCCTCCCCTTGAATCTGGAATGCCTTTGCAATTCACTTTAATCCATAAAACATGGAGGAAATGACACTGAGGCAGTTTCATGCCTACCCATGAAGAGCCCTGGAAACATCTGTTTTGTCTGTTGGGGAACCGTCCACCATTTTTTAAAGAGCTTTAGGTTGGGCTGCCATATGCTGAGCCGTCAAATGGACAGAGAAAGCTCTAAATGACCAGATGTTAGGTATTTATGGATCTTCCAGTTCAGCTGCTAATAGAAGGCAACCAAGGGAGTATCATGGGATGATCCCACATGAAACAGAAGAACCACCACTCAGCCAACCCTGCCCTGAATTCTTGGCTTTTGAGAAAAACCACATGGTTATTGTTTTAAGCTCCTAGGCTTCAGAATAGTGTATAATAAAATAATAGATAACTGTAACAGTTGCCTTCCAGAGTCATGGCTGTCAATGGAGAATGGGAGGATTCCCCCCCCCCCCATAGGGGACATTTGTCAGTGTTTGGAGATATTTTTAATTGTCATAAGTGGAGAGGCTGCTACTGACATCTAGTGTGGAGTGGCTAAGGACATTGTTGGACACCCTACACTGCACAGAACAGCCCTTGCAACAAAGAATTATCTGGCCCATAATGTTTATAATGCCAAAATTGAGAACCCAATATAGAGCAATGATTCATAATTTAGTGGTACCCAGAAATTTGTCTTTGAAGCCTTATTTCCTAAACTGCGCTGCTAACATTAATTACCTAAGATTCATGTTAACACATATAAAATCTTAAAATCACTCCAAACTCTCAAAGTCAGAATCTCTAGGGAAGGAGCTTAGAAAGTTATATTTTCACTTTCATAGAAGTTTTAAAAACACTGACCTAGCCCAGCATTTCTCAGATTTTAATGTGCATAGAAATAATTTGGGCATCGTTTAAAATTTTTAAATCTGATTTATGTGGACTGAGGTGAAGCCCCAGATAGCTAAAGCAATCTTGGGAAAGAACAAAACTGATGGTATTACAATCCCAAATTTCTGATTTCTAACAAGCTCCCAGGTGATGCCTAAGCATTGCTATGTCGCTGATCAGCTGTAGGGTGAGTTTCAGGCACTGCAGGCACATGTTCTCTGGGTTGCCTCTCACTGGGTTTTCCAGACTTGTTCCCTTTGCCTTTTGGGTTTGCATGAAGGTCTCCGTTGTGCATATCTCCTGTAGATTTTCATCTTTGTCAGCTTCCTCCACCCAGTTCTGCAGCAGGGGCTTCAGCTTACACATGTTCTTGAAACTGAGCTGCAGAGCATTGAAACGGCAGACAGTCATTTGGCTGAACACCTTCTAAAAGAGAATCCTCATCGTGAGCTCCTCATTGGCCTGAGTATATTCCAGGATGATCCTCTTCTGTTCAGGAGCTTGGCAAATTGCTCCAGGTCTTTCTGTAGAACTTTGATATTCTAGGATTCCCCAGGGGTTTGCTCCAACTTCTTCCTGACAGCTTCACAGCCTCTAGTGGAAGAGCACAGTATCAGAGGAGGACCCCTCAGAGTTGCTCTTCTGCTCCCAGGTTTCAAAGCCACCTTGGACCAGTAGACCCATTCTAACCTGAGGTCCACAGTATGAAATTCCTTTCCCCAGATACACACAAAACTCATATGGGGGGACACAGGTGAATCCCTCACATCTCAGCCTGATTCCCAACCTGCTCAGAGGGCCTTGGAAACCTGGCAAGGCTCCAGCCCTCCTGGCCCATCAGATTCACCCCCAGTGGGTCCATGAAGACCAAGTCCGAAGCCAGATCTCCCACCATGGAGAACCAACTCCCCAAGCTGGGGGCCTGTAAAAGTATGCAAACTATTTTTAGAACAACAGCAAGCACACAGTGTTTCTTTTGCTACTTTAAAAAGTATCACTCTTGGGGCGCCTGGGTGGCTCAGTTGGTTAAGCGACTGCCTTCGGCTCAGGTCATGATCCCGGAGACCCGGGATCGAGTCCCACATCGGGCTACCTGCTCGGCAGGAAGCCTGCTTCTCCCTCTCTCACTCCCCCTGCTTGTGTTCCCTCTCTGGCTGTGTTTCTCTCTGTCAAATAAATAAAAAAATCTTTAAAAAAAAAAAAAAAAAAAGTATCACTCTTGACTCTCAACATCGTCAAAGATTTACTCGTCTATCTTAAATATATCCCAGACCTTCTGAGTCCAAAATCTCCAGTTTAAGAGACTGCCTCTTTTTTTCTTTAATGCTTCTGGCAGTGTATACTTCTGCATTTACCTCCATTTTTATAATGTAGACATTGAGCTACAGTAGTTTAGAAGGCCACTTGTATTTTAGAAGCTAATTCTTTTGTGAAATGTTTTTGTTGTATTAATTTTAGCCCAGACTATTTTTTTTAATTATGAAACTTCTGAGTATATTAGGCATCATACAGTATACACACATATTTTGTACTGAGATACACAGAAAATAGGTATTCAATGTGTGTTGATATCCTCACCCCACCTCCCCTTCCCATCTCCAGTAAATTTAGATATTTGAATTCAGATTGATTCTAGGTAAAGCAGGAAAGACTTACCAGTAAAAATGAAATTAAACTGTTAAAAGAACAAAAATAGGCAGTCGTAAGGGTACAGGCCTTTTAATGTGCAGAGAAAGCTGAGATATAACATTTGAAGAGTATTTTGATTATGATTGAAGAACATGTCAAAGTGTTTTGGGTTATAGGGAAACACTATAATGCGGACTTCCACCAAGATGGATTAGTTTGTCTGTTTTGGCTTAATGTAAGTGGAATTACAGGAAGTGGAGCCCATTGTATTTGACTTCTTTAACTCCAGGTTATATCTGTGAGAATAATACCCATTTCGTGTTGCAATACTTTGTTCTGTTTCATTGCCATATAACATTCCATTGTTTGAATTTTAAAGCTTACCTGTTCTACAGTTTGTGAACATTTGGGTTGTTTTTCACTATTTGTATATTAGGAAGAGTCCTGTAAAAACCATTCTTGGACATACTAAAAAAAAAAGTATCTGGGGTTATATATAATAGGAAGAAAGAAAATTCAAGCTAACAAAATACAGAAAATGTATTGTCCACTTAAAGGAAAAAGTTCAGGTGTGGGACGGAAATCAGACCTTGTTTGCTCAGGACTCCTGCCCTGTTTTCCTGAATCAGCCACCACTCCCTACCGTGGCAGCTTCCTCCTCAGACAGGAGGGCATGGCTGGGGCATGTTGAAGCCTCAGGTAGTATTTGAAGTTCAGAGTAGGAGTGATGATCTCTTCCAGTGGTTCTTTAATACAAGCAAAGACATCTCTTTTTCACTGTCCTGAGCAATCATTAATTATGTTTTACTGGACAATAGTGGGTTATCTTCCAATTATTTCACCAATCCCTTTAATCAAGAATGTTTCATGAAAGTGCATGGTTTAGTCCTGCATTACTGAGTTCATCAGTAACAAAGGATAAAAGGGTCTCTTGAACCTAATCAGGTCTGGAGGTTAGATCAGCTTGTCCTGAAGCATATGGGCTACCTTGTAATAAAGGGTGAACACACGCATGAAAACACTGAGAAATGGGCGGTGGGTGGGCAAAGAACCACCATAGAGATAGAAAGAAGGTCTTGTCCTAGTATTAGAAGTGTTCCTGACTGCACCAAACTCACATCCTCACTTCTCCACTGTGAGTGCTGGACAGTCTGTTGCTTTTTAACAGAAATGGAAAATTACTGGACCCAACACTACATTAATTGTAGAGCAGTGTTTTTTCCCTCCATTTGGAAATGAATGCATTAATAATTGCTCATATTAAAAATAGCTTTGTAAGAGGAAAAAGATGTGCAATTTATGTTCTAGGTCAATATTTGGGGATTTCTGAACTGTTTTTCATTTATAAATAAGTAATTCAGTGAAAATTAAAAAGGTTTGGCTCCAAATAAGTAAATAATTAATAATCATCTTGCTTTCTGGGTGACTTATTTAAGTATCTCTAAAAATAAGTATAGAAAAAGGATAGCAGTGTAGAAGAGTGACTATGCTTTTACATTCAAATTGAATCATGTTCTATGAGGACTAAGTTTTTCAACTCCCAAATATGTCTTCTATCTATCTATCTATCTATCTATCTGTCTATCTATCTATCTATCTATCTTTTACAATGTAAGACAGCTTTTCCCAAACATCATGTTATGCCTTTATAAGTTAACATCAATGTTTTTCTGAATTGGGTGAATTGGTTTGGATTTTCAGAAACATGTTTTTAAATAATAATAATTTCAAAGAAGCTGAAGGTCTGGGGACTCTTGCATTATGGATATGCATTAGATTTAGTGTCACCACTTTCTTATAACTTTGAATTAATAATTTGGAAAAGAACTTTAGCTAGGACTATGAAGTAGCTCACTTCAACTCCATAGCGTGGTCAACCAAGTAACGCATACCCCTGGTGGCACCAGGAAATGGAAGGTCTGCCTTTCAGAGCTGTCCTTGATTCAGAGGCACGTAATTCACCCAGAATCACACACAAAGCAGGATTGTCAAACCAGGCTATTTTTGCTTAATAGTCTTATGTCATGTTTCCTTTTGAAATTGTTTTACAATATCAAGACTCATTGATTTTAATATTGTGAGATGGTAAATCTTTACTTGAGGATGGGTTCGATATTTGGAAATGCAACAGAGTCATTCAGAACAGTGGTAGGTTAATTATGTGAGTATGGTGACCCATCATGTGGAAGTGGGGAAGGTAAAAGCAAGATATGGGTATGGAGTGATCATAGTAATTTTCACATGCTGTTGATAAACTGGCCTCTTCAAGAAGATGATATTTTAAAAAAAAAATGTATGTTGATAATCTGCTCATTTGTACCAAATTGATGGAAGAGTCATTTGAAGAACCTTAATTTTGATGTTTATTCAAACACCCTAGCTAAATAAAATAGGGATGAATAGAATTGTGCTGTGTGTCTTTAAATCATCTTGAATTTCCCTAAGGTACCTTGGTATATTGGACATGATTGTCTCTGTTCATGACTTTGTATTAGTGCTCTAGTTCTAACACGGACACATACCAAAGTCTTATAATAAAGAGAGGAGACTCTTAAATAGTGAGTAGGGAATGAAGTACATTTAGTTCTATGTGTTTCAGTTCTTTTGCTTTTTTTTTTTTTTCTTTCTTTTTCACTCCCTCCTCCTGGCCACTTCTTTGCTCATTAGATCTCTCATTAGAAGGCAGATAGGGAAATCAAAAGGTAATGAAACTTCAATCTGCTAATTTTGCAACTTGTTAGCAGCTCCTATTAAATGTTCAGTGGGAGAAGAAGCTATCACTATTAGCTAAAAGGAAGCTTAGGGATAATCTATGGAATTTATTTATCTGTTACTAATACATTAATAATTGATCATTAAATTAAGCCAGCCAATTTATTGCACAACTAAATTATAGCAAATGTTCTTTTTCTTTGCCCACAGTTAAAGATTTTTGCTGGAAAAGAAACAAGTATTATATACTTAATAAAACTCAAATTTAATAAAACAAGCTCCATGACCTCACAAAGCCAACCTCCTTTAGTCTCTGAGATGTATAACAGCACTAATAATGGCCTTATTGAATCATCTTGGACAGGGCAAAAATAACCCTGTTGTTTCTGAGGTGCAAGACAAGAGAGTCTATCTATATATCTGCTAAACCTTGGCAAGAAAAGCAAAAGGAGAGATAGCATCTGAGAAAATTCAGAGGTGTTGGTAGCTTGCAGGCCCCAGCTTGTGATAGTGTGACTCTAATTGGTTTAAAGAACAGGTGATATAAAGGAAATCTGAAGCCATTTCAGCCTTATTTTATCATTAGAAGTGCTCTCCTGGATGCTCACTTTCAAACAGCTGGCTTTTTGATAGAACCTGGAATGCAGGTGCTGGGGGATGCTGGAGTGGGGGGAGCACCGGGAAGGTTTGGAGTTAAAAATATGGACAAGATATATACGTGAAAAAAATGAAGTCAGGGTTTTGGTTGAAAATAATTTGCACATGGACTGTTTGGATGGAGAGAAGGTAATAGCAATGAAGAAAGCTAATGAGAAATTAAATGTATCCTGAAAGAGGAATGGAAAAACAAAGGAACAGAGGTTTGCTGGGGGAGCACACAGAGCATGAAAGCACACGCTTGGCCTTGTTCAGATGAACCTCTGTGACCTCCGATTCCAAGCCGCTGTCTGCACCAGAGAGAGTGGAGGAGCGTTTCTTAAGCTTGGTGGGACTTCGGCATTATCTCAGGAGTCTGAAAGTGTGCTGATGCCTCCGTCCCACTCCAAGAGATTCTGATTGAATGGGTCTAGGATGGGGCTTACACACTGGTGGCGCTACTGTCCAGTCCTCTTAGCCTACCATGGCTCTGGAATATGAAGATGTCATTTAATGCCATCTTCTCTCATGGGGCTTCCTTCCCATCTGCAGGCTCACTTTTTATATCCTGCCCATCACCCTCTCCCCTCTGCGAATGTAGTCTCAGCCACAACAGAAATCTAGATAAACTGATAAAATATCCTAACACTTCAGCTGTAGAAGCAAATTCTTTATAGCAGCATCTCCATAAATGGAGGTTTCTATGTCAAACGGAGGATTTCCTCTCCTTGTCTTCAGCTCTGGACCCTAAATGTGCAAGATGTTAAAATCTGTAATAGGAAGCAGTAGAATTACAGTAGATATTTAACATTTTTAAGACATTCAGCATACATTTTAGAACATGTTACTATCTTTTACAAATCATCCTGGCTCTCCTATATCTGTTCAAAAACATGATGAAGATGGCACATTTTATCTTTCAGACGCTTCTGCAATTATTACCATGAGAACAGGATTTACTTATTGAAACCCATTTCTTTTTTAAAGAAATGTCTGGAGCACAGGGGAGAAATGTTATTAAATAGGTCATTTAGAGGTCCTGGGCATTCTTTATTTAGTACAGCTACCTTAAACCCCACTATGGGAAGAGAAGTCGAGAAAGCACTTTGGAAAGGCATGACTACTTTTGACATCTGCATATTCAGCCACAGTTACTCCTCACAATCAAAGAAGATAAAGATTTATCCCCCCCTTCCCATTTGATCTCTTGCTCTAAAGATTCGTTCGTTCGTTTCTTCATTCTTTTTTTTTCTTCTTCTTCTTCTATTTCAAATGGCAGTGATAGTGGAAGAGAGCGCAAAGCAGACACGGCCCTAGCCATCACTAGGCTTGCTGCCTTCTTAGCGGTGCTGACGTGACACAAACAGTGCACATTCAGTGTGATAGACTGGGAGTGTGGGTTTTCCAGAACTGCAGTTTTCAGGTTGGCAGTGCTGGCTTGTACTTGCTAGCGTATGACCTTGGGCAGGTAACTGAGCTGCCATCTGCCTCAGTGTTCTCATCTGTGAGACACAGATTTATTTGCCAAATCTACCTTTGCAGCTTCTGTGTGTTGGGCCTGGTGCCAGGTGACAGAGGTGCAGAAGGACAGAAACAGGAGGGAGCTTTGTTTTTGTTTTTTGTTTTCTTTAATATTTTATTTATTTATGTATTTGAGAGAGAGAAACACAGCCAGAGAGGAAACACAAGGAGGGGGAGTGAGAGAGAGAGAAGCAGGCTTCCCACCGAACAGGGAGCCCGATGCGGGGCTCGAAGCAGGGCTCGATCCCAGAACTACAGGATCATGACCTGAGCTGAAGGCAGATGCTTAAGGACTCAGCCACCCAGGCACCCCCAGGAGGGAGCCTTGTTAACGGGATGTGTTCTTTATATAGCACCTAGTGCAATAAACAGTAGCAGTCATCGTTTTGTTATCACAGGACTGTACTGGGTTCTGTAAGGGAATCAGAATGAGGATGATTTATGAATATATCTGATTTATAAAACATGTTTTTATTTCACGTAACCAAATTTGTGGCATTACTTCCTAGGGCTCTGCAATTTGTCTTTGTTAGTAGCACCAGGAACCTGGGTGTAAAAGCAGAGATGATAACTATTTAACATGATTCTGGACATAATTTTTCCAGAAGGATATATTAGATAAAAGATGAAGTGATTCAGGGTTCAGCAGGAGCATGATTGAATGTACCTTCCACAAGATCAGGTATCTTGTCTTTGCTGTTTATTGCTATATTCTTGGGGATGAGTAATACAAATACTAGGACATCAAGAATTGGTTGAATGAATAAATGAATGGAGGGAAGGCTCTAAGTTGTCAAGATAAAGGAATAAAGTCATTAGAGGAGGGCCCCATGGAGGGAGAAGAAGTAGGGAGGTGAAGCCTCCAACAGTGTGTTCAAGTGAGGGAGTGTGAAAGCTACAAGGACAGGAGGTCATTGCTAGAGGGCCAGGCATTTGATTTAAAGCTTGAAAAGATGGTGCAGTTCAGAAAAGTGTCAAGAGGTAGAGACTGTCCTGTGGCAGGTAGAGCTGATGTGGAATGTCCCCGGGAAAACAAAGGCAGCTGAGGAACTCCTTGTTGACTGTGGAGTTCAGAGGCCCATAGAAGTCATCCAAGAGCTAGAGGGTAAGATTGAAGGAAAGTGTGACCCTGAAGAAAGGTGTTGAGAACGGTGCTGTGGGGCAGGAGATAAGGTGGTGTAAGAGTAGAGAAAGGTGTAGGTGGCAGATACGGGCCTGGAAAGACAATTTTCCTCTTTATTTTTTTATAGGAGCGTAGTGGAGCAATGATTTCAACTGGGCAGGGGAGATCTGATCTTACCTCTCAGAAACAAAGGGCAGAGGAGTGAGATGGGAAGTGAAAAGACCCAGACAGTAAAACTTTTAAGCAAAATGGACTCACAACTCCTACTAACTCATTACCATCCTTACAGAGAGGATACTTGAAGCATGATAATTAAGTATTTCCTTTTGGTCTACTTAGGAACCTAATCTTCATCAGCTGTTCACAGTCTGATCACATAAAATACCTCTTTGCATTCAACTATTGCCACATTCTTCAAGGTAATTGGAAGTGGCTTGTGTGCTGAGTCAAGGAATCCTAGCTAAGGAACTTCACACAGAGCTTTTGCTGCACTGAACTGGCAAAAGTATTATCAGCTTAAACAAATGGAGGATTTATTCAGTTCTCATCTGTTAGCTGCAGTAGCTTCATGGCCATTAGAAATGCACGGAAGAAAAGCGCTCCTAACACTTCCTTATAAAACCTTAGCATGCCATTCAGCATATAAATGAGGCTTGGGTATCTTTGGAGGATTTGTTATCCGGAAAGTGGAGACTTACTTATTTTTTTAACTGATAAGCTCTAGGGAGTGCAGGGATGTGGAAGCATAGGAAGGTTTTATGGAAGAAATGTGATTTTAAGAATCAAGTCAAGAACAGAAATGCTGGAAGCACCACAGATGGGATTTTAATGGAAGTTTCCTTGTAATTTAAGATCTTGTTGTCTGTAAGATAAAGGTAATATTCAAGAAGGTTGTGTAAAGGAAATAATCTGAATATCTCCATATCAAAGTGGAAACTGAGGACAGTGTTCACCATGAAAGAACTGTATGACCACTCTGCCCTCTGCTCACGTGCTCTAGCTATTCTATGTGAAAACACAAAATGACACAGCAGTAGGGATAATTGTGCACATATTGTGTGTTGGGTTTTTAAGGAATTACAGTGTCCTTTTTGTGCCTTATAAAATTTGAAATGATGTTACTTCCAGAGGAGGGATTGGTGTGATTAATAACTATATAAGTAATAAATAACAAGGAGGCTATACAATTTTAGAAATGGAAACCACTATCTATTAAATGGAGAAGTTTCTACTCCCTGGTGGTACTAAATCATGTGAAATGATATCCACCAGTTTTATTTCCAAGTGAAAAGGCAACTCCACAACTCAAAAAATAAAAATAAGCCATCGTGTTTATTACTGAGGTAGTCAGCTTTTTCACATGATGATATTTATTATGAGTAAGAAAAAAAAAGTAGACTTTTCTACTTCACCTTAGATTAAAACATGTTATCTTTGTTTAAAATACATGTATAACATGACCACATTTTCTAAAAGGCAAATGCATGGAGATGGATTCTGCGTAAACTCCAGTGTAGTTTTGCAAACTATGGTGTGCCTCCAGGGTACCTGAGGAGCTTGTTAGATTTGTAAAAGCTCCTTGTTGGACTTCTAAATTAGATGCCTTACAGGTAAGGCCCAGTTCCTCTGGGAATTTGTTTTAGGAGGGAAGAGAACCAGACATTGAGAGAAACTGGATTGGGTCATGGTCATCTCAGGTTCCTGAGTGAGAGCTCTGTTGCCTTGGAACCCTAATTGGCAAAGCCTTACTCTAGTTCTTGTTGGAGAGAATAAGGGAAACCCATCATCTGTTAAGTTTCAACACACAGAATCTATTTGGGGGATTGAATTTTGCATAAACTTACAGAAAGAGCCAATAAATTCCCAGTATTCCTTCTGTACTTCTAGGGGAAAAAAAAGACGCACCAAAGGAGAAAAGCCTTTATTGTGCATGTTCAACTAGGAGTATCTATAGAAGGGAAGTATAAGCAAAAATTCATTTGTATTTCAGACTTCACATTGGATTTAATAGCATAGATTATTAATGAGGAACATAAGGGAACCAGCTCTCTTCCCTGAACTCTCTGCTGCATTTGACATCACCAATAGTGACTGCTTTTATTAAACTTGCCCACTCTTGACTTCCCTGACTTGGAATTTTTCAGTCCCACTGATGACTCTGGGACCACTTTTTGGCTGATTTCTCCATTTCTGGCTGGTTCTTCTTCCCCAGTTAACAAATGTTACTCCGTCAGATTCAACGCTTTCCATAAATAGGGTCAACAGTTAACAGGCCTCCACATCCCTTCCTAAACTACTTTCCAAGTCTTGACCTCACCAGATTCAAAACTATACAATTTCCAGTTAAATACCTTGTTCATATGTCAAGCCATGGAATTAATCCACTCGCTCTAAGTGAAGCATAGTTCCTCCAACTCCTCTTCGGCTGTTGCAGATACAATAAAAACAAAGCTCATGGATGTTAAGGAAATTGGTCATAGTTATGCAAATGCCATACAGACTGTAGTAGAAGATTCCTAAAGTTGGGTTATCTGGCATATAGGTTATGAGAGATGTGTGTGCAGGTTTACTATGGAGAACCCTTGAAAACACCTGTGAGGGAGCAGAGGGATTAGGAAGGCAAAACAAGGCACAGAATTTCCATGTAGTCACAAGTACCTTCAATGATCCCACTGTGGACTCTGGGCTGGGATGGCTCCTTAGAGTTGTCCTGCCTAGAAGTACATAAATAAGTTTTTGGGTGTGGGCTACCCATGAGAAGGGTCCATGACCTTGGACAAGGGCAGCTTTAGGAAAGCCATTACCTTTCAACACTCCCAATACCTGCCAGAATGAGGGCCTTGGTACCAAGAGGTATCCAAGCAGCTCACTACAGTATTCACCACATAGGATGTGGATAATTTCATAAAAATATCTCCCAGTAAAGGTAGAAAAGAGCCTTATATTTGATTCCTTTTTATAAAGATTTTATTTATTTATTTGAAAGAGAGCACAAGCAGGGGGAGCAGCAGGCAGAGGGAGGGGGGGAGTAGGCCCTCTGTGGAGCAGGGAGCCCAATGCAGGGCTGGATGTCCCCAATATGGGGCTCAATTCCAGAACCCTGGGTTCATGACCTGAGCCCAAGGGAGATGCTTAATCAACCTAGCTACCCAGGTGCCCCTTATTTTTGATTCCTTACTAAGTTTCTCATTACTGAGTGGCGTCTCAATTCTGTATTTTATATAAAAAGCACTATTTGAAGATGGTGCATTCACCTGAAAAACGTTGTTCAAGTTTTTTAAGTCCATAGAGTCTATCCTAGCTAACTTATACAAGAAGAGGAAAAAAAAAAACTGTACCAAGTGATGATTCTTGGGGATATAAAACCTTACAATTAAAAGCATCAGATACCGTTTAAACCAAGATTTTGAAGGTCAGTTTTGGCTCAGTACAATAGATGTAGAGGTCACAAATACACACCAACAGGGAAGTAAGAAAATCATTTTTAGTAACTATCTGATAATTGGATTAAAAATATTGTTTTTCAGATTTCTAATTCAGCAGATAATTACTACTCTGCTCTCTGTCCCAGGTGACATTCCAGACCCTGCAGAAGATTGAGCAGCAAACAAAATAAAGCCCTGGCTCTTAGGACTTCATCTCTTGTCTTAGTCTTTCCCCCATGTTGTGGATTTCTGGAGGATGCAGTAATGTGACATCTTTCATTATATCTCTCATGCCTTCCTCCCTGGCATATAAATGTTTGTAGGATGAAACAAGTAGCAGCCTGTTCTACACACATAGAAAAATACTTGAACTTCAGACTTCATATCTCTACATATTTAATTACCTCCCAGATATCTCATCTTCAGCCAGATTTTGTGAATCTCATATATCTTCATGAGGTGGACTAGAAGGAAAGGAAACTCTGCCAGGTTTGAAAATTACATACTGGAAAAAAAAAAGAAGTATGATTTTCTAGTCACTGGAAAAAATAATTTTGGCTTTGATTTTGTTGTTGCTGTTGTTCTGATTTTTTTGGCATCATTATTCACTACAGACTTTTCCTAAGGAGGTTACCCAGTTTGTAACATTGAATTCTTGATACACTTCAGGACATTCCTGAGATTAGTGTTTAGAAAGACCTGAAAGCCTCATTTGCAAATAATGATACATCTCCCACTTAAACCTCTTTCATAATGAGAAAATATATTTTCTGTTTCATGAAACTGTGTGTTTCTTCTTACCATTAAAATGTGACCTCCAGGAAAATAGGCAAAGTGGTAAAATTCTTGGTAGCAGACATGTATCATTTGGTGGGTTTGCTGAAGAATACATTTCTCTAAGCTTTATCCTCTGAAACTTTCTGAAAATCTCATTACAATCCCTTTAATCTAGTATTTCTGAGCATTGAAAATTGTTTTATCTACTAGAAAGAAGAAAGATTTTGGAGTCCAAAATGAAATCTGTGTTCTGATTTTGATGCTTACTTCATGAGTTTGGGCAAACCCCTAAGCTTACCTGTGCCTCAGTTTCCTTCAGTGTTTGAACATTTATTTCTTTTCTACCCTCAGAGGTTTAGTAATGTGCATTTAAAAAGTAAGTATGCATGAAAGTGGCTTATAAACCTTAAAGGCTATACAAGTGTCTCTGAATGAAGTTTTGAAGAACGGGCATTATGCCTTTTTCTGAGTCATATGGTTCACCCAGCTTTTGGAAAATTAGACAACGTTCAGCTTTCACACCAAGAGAATGCTTGGTGTCTCCCTGGTGATCCCTATCCAATTCTCTCTTTGAAAACCCTCCTGGCAAGGATATCCTATGTCAAAGGACAGAAATACGAATTGTCAAATATTCACCATTTAGAAAGACAATTAGCCCTCGCTCTACATAAAACTTTTTAAATTTTCTAATATTTTAAAAATAATAAGGTGAACGTTTTCCCAGATCTGATTCTGTTTTATTTCCAAAAGGTATTAGAAATGCCATGGGAACTCACCTCTTCCTGCTAGTCCTTTCACTTCAAAGGAAACATGCCTAATTAAACAGGTAGTTGTATGTGTATACTTTTATCATTCAGGAGCTGAGGAGAATTTTCTATATAAACAAGGATATTTGATTGTTAATTGATCGGAAACAATTAAATATATGTTATGTGTGTGTGCACATAACATGTCTACGATAGGTTTTGAGTACAGAATTTGTAATATATTGTGATTTTTAGATTACAATTAGAATAATAAAAGTACACACTAAAATTGATGACAGAATATTTTAATACCATCTTTGCCAACCCTGTGAAGAGATGAGATTGTCTCAGTTCTACATAGTATATAGTGATTGGAGATTGCATTAGATGCTTACTCAAAATTGGAAACTAACAAATCCTTTTTACCTATATTGTTATATATGCAGAATAGTACTATCAGTGCCTCTGCTGTCCTAAAAATACCTGAAATAGAGGTACCTAGGTGGTGCAGTGGGTTAAGCCTCCAACTCTTGATTTCAACTCAGGTCCCGATCTCAGGGTCATGACACTGAGAACCTCGATAGGCTCTATGCTCAGTGCTCAGTGCTCAGTGTGGAGTCTGCTTAAGATTCTCTCTACCTCTCTGTATGCCCCTCCTCTCTCAAATCAATCAATCAATCAATCAAAAAAGAAAAGGAAAGAAAAACCCTGAAAAAACCCTGTTCTCTATCACTGCAGAAATTGGTACCAAATGTTTTTATATCTCAGGTTGAAAGGGCACATCAAAGAATGTTTAGGGTTTTGTTGTGTGTGTGTGTGTGTGTGTGTGTGTGTGTGTGTTGTTCTCTCTGCTGGTTTGCTTTCATTAAAGACCCAGTGACCCAACTGAAGCTTAATAGATAGTGTTGGATAGGCCAATATTAAACTCTGCTGCATCAACACATTTTAGGATATTTGTGTAATTGCAAGCACCTGTCTTTGGTATTTGATTCAGGCATCTCTGTAACCAGCCAAATGGAAAGATTTTAGTAATTTATATAATGACATCATTTGGTTTTTGCATCTTGAGAAAGTGGTCCCTTTCATTAGGCAAGCTGATGTACCTTTGAGGTCTGCTTTACAGTTGCTGAAATTGAAAGAAAGGAAAAAATAAACAGAAAAATAAAATGCCTTTCATAACAGAAGGCAGCTAATTTGAAAGAGGAATGAGGGATTATGATGGCCAGATTGAGAAAGAATGTGATGAACTACAAGTGAATTACAAATGGGCCACCAGTGACCCCGATAATGGGATTCAAGCAAATTATAATTTTGCCCCAATGGCAGATAGACTTAAGTGTGAGCTGACTGACCTAATTCACACTCAGCTGGCAGTGTGGAGAGCCGTTATTGTTTCCCTGTGGTTTCCTGGCTATCTTCTTCAGCTTTATTACCTACAATCGATTTTTCCACTCTGGTTCAGATTCTTACTATAGACTTTTTAAATAGTAATGATTGTCCAGTCCTAAAATCTGAAGAAAAAAATTACAAAACACCAAATCTGTATTACTTTTATTTTTTAAAGACATTTCAATAATAATAAAGTTGTGAGGAAAACAGTAACCCATAGTCCTTTGTTCATATTTTATGAGGTTTTCTCATCCACACACACATTTATGCTATTGAAAAAAGTAATATGTGCACATTATGAAATCTTTAACATTTCTGTAAGAAATTATCTGTAAGATATAAATATTTTAAAACATTTATATTTAGTATTTGAAATATTTTAAAATTCCTAAGCTCAAGAGATAATCATAGGGATATGAGCAACAGTTGGGAGCATGTAACAATGGGTGTGTGACTAATACTGTAGCAATTTTACAGCCAAACCCCCAAAATCCCAGATTATTTCCTTAGTATAAATTCCTACCAGTTCAGTTGTTGATAAAAAATTATGTATATGACCTCAGCTCAAGTCATGATCTCAGGATCCTAGGATCGAGCTCTGAGTGGGGCTCTTGCTCAATGGGGGATCTGCTTCTCCCTCTGCCTCTGGCCCTCCACCCTGCTTGTACTCTCTCTCTCCCTCTCTCTCAAATAAATGAATAAATAAAAATCTTTTAAGAATTTTAAAAATTAAAAATATGTATAGGCTTAAGGATTTGATAGATATTTTCAAATCCCTATAGAAAGTTCTTACTGACTTAAAATCCAAGCACTACAGAATTATCAATATTTTTCATCACTGAAAATTTCTTAGATGATACAAGATACTGCTTTAATTAATGATACTTTGATCTTTAGTAAAATTAAAAATGTTTCATATGTTCATTTTCAGTTTGCTTCATTTTTTCTTCTTTGAAATACCTCTTCCCACATTTTATTCCTATTTCTATTTTTTTTAACAAAAATACCTTTGCTTGTCTGATTATGTAAATAATACATATTCAGTGTGGGGGAAGATCAAATAATATATACAAGCTTAA
>PITA01000852.1:8757-59369 GCA_004023965.1 Spilogale gracilis
TTTTTTTTTTAAAGATTTTATTTATTTGACAGAGAGAAACACAGCCAGAGAGGGAACACAAGCAGGGGGAGTGAGAGAGGGAGAAGCAGGCTTCCCGCCGAGCAGGAAGCCCGATGTGGGGCTCGATCCCGGGTCTCCGGGATCATGACCTGAGCCGAAGGCAGTCGCCCAACCAACTGAGCCACCCAGGCGCCCCAAGAATTTTTTTTTTTTAAAAAGATCTTATTTATTTATTTGACAGAGAGAAACATAGCCAGAGAGGGAACACAAGCAGGGGGAGTGAGAGAGGGAGAAGCAGGCTTCCCGCCGAGCAGGGAGCCCAATGTGGGGCTCGATCCCGGGTCTTCAGGATTATGACCTGAGCCGAAGGCAGTCGCTTAACCAACTGAGCCACCCAGGCGCCCCCAAATGTAAGAATTCTAAACAATGAAAGCATTATTTGACTATCTATAAAGCCATAAACAATCACATTTCATCCTACTTGTCAGTATATATCCAGTTTATATTCAGTATATATATATATACACACATGGGTAGGACTCCTGGGTGGCTCAGTCAGTTAAGCGTACACCTTTGGCTCAGGTCATGATTCCAGGGTCCTGGCATCAAGTCCCATAGCGGGCTCCTTGCTCAGTGGGGAGTCTGCTTCTCCCTGGGCCTTCTGCTCCCCACTGCGTCTGCATGCTTGGGCTCTCTCTGACAAAAAAAAATATATACACATGGGTATGATATAATGCAATTGTATTTGCTAACAAATCATGCTTTTTTCTTAAATTATAAATTTAAAATAAATATAAAGTGTACATCATTTGTGTAACAGAAAAAAAGTAGAATTCTGCTTTCACATACTATATATTACAGTGCAATAAAATTGATTTTATAATACAATCTTTAATAGTACATATAGATGTTCTTTAATAATATATACTAATCTAAAACATCAGACTGTAACCTAAAAGCACTTATATACAACACCCAAGGAATAACAAATGATTTGAAAAATTCTTAAGAGAACCGGTAAAGTCATATATTACTATGAAAGGTGAAACAACAACAACAAAAGGTTGACAATGTTCACGTAACTTTTAAGAACACTATGGGTAGATCTGCTTTATAATCTAGACTCTCTCCTTGGAAAAGTGATAGAAACTTCCTGAAGTTCCACTTCATCTGTAAAATTGGGATGATATGACTATCACAGAGCTGTTTTAAAGGTTAAACCAGACTAGTAAAAAGACAGAACATGTTATAGGATAAACCCTCAATAAATGTTAACTATCCTTACCCGCCTGAGGTGGATACCATCTGTGGCCATACAGGTGGCCTACTCAAGGAAAGATCCTACTGGAGGAAACATCCAGAGGACAGCGGGCAACTTTGCTAGACACGTACATCATTTCGCCATCTAGTAGTACAGAATCTGTCTGCAGACCACACTCTCTCGTCCAACCACAATACCAGTAAGGTGCAGGGCATTTTCTCTTCTGCACATTCTTGCCCCAAACTATCTATTCTAGATACTCGTCTGTCTTTGCCCCGCCCAGAGACAATGCCTTTTTTCCCCCTCCCTACACCTTCTCTAGTTCTAACTTTCCCGCCCCAGCAGCTCTAGAGCAATCGGAGATGGGATTGTCTCTTCTTTCCCGGCCTGTTGGTGACGTTACGAGAAGTAACACCTCCCATTGGGTATTCTGGAGCACAAGCCTACCAATAACTGGCAGACTTTTCTGGTGCCGACGGACAGTTAGTATTATCGCTGGTGATTGGCTGGAGTGGTGAGACAGGAAAATGGCTGCTAGCCCGTCTGTAGTCCAGGTGCCTGTGAGTGCTGCAGGGGTCCCCGTCCTGTCAGCAAGCAGCGATTTCTCAAATTTGCGAGAAGTTAAGAAGCAGCTGCTACTCATCGCAGGCCTTACCCGGGAGCGGGGCCTGCTGCACAGTAGCAAATGGTGAGATGTCGGGGTCGGTAGGGACTGGTCTTGGATTCTTGGCCTTTGGGGACTGTGGAGCTAATTCACTTTGGGTGTTCCAGGTCCGCAGAGCTGGCCTTCTCCCTCCCGGCCTTGCCTTTGGCCGAGCTGCAGCCGCCGCCGCCTATTACAGAGGTAAGGATTTCCATCTTTGCGAGCGCTCCTCATCAACCGGAAGAGTTACCGAGTACACTGTCGCGGGACGGGAGCATAATGCCTATCAGAAATGTTTGTGGAGGGAATTCAAGCATTTAAAGAGCTGAATGTTCCAAGCGATTTTATCGGTGTGGATTTGTAGATCTTTGTAAAGATTTGGTGGTGCTTTGTTTAAGCTGAAGAAATTTAGTAAACAGTCCTTAAGATTTCAGCCTTTTAGGGTTTTGTAGCCCAGTCCAGCCAATGTTCTTAACGAAAAGAAGAATCAAAGTTTTTTTTTTTTTTAAGATTTTAATACTATCTACTTTAATGGGATATTGAGAAAATTAAAGGAGATATGAATATATTTTTTATATGATCTGTATAGCAGGTATGTTTACGTTTGTGTGGTCTGAATGATTTTCATCACAATCCATTTCGTTTTTCCTGAGGATGGAATTTCTTGACCGTCAAAACAGTGAATATTGCCTACTCTAGAAGGTATAATGGAGATGAGAGGGGGTGGGGAAGGAAATAAGAAAATGGTGAGAGGATGTGAAAAAGGCCACTAGACTCCTAAGCTGAATGGACACATTTAGAACTTGTTTCAATGAGGAAAACACTGAATATGTTTTGGTTCCAGTTTTGTTCTGGTAATATTTGCATCAAGAAGGATAAGGATAATTAAGTCATTAAATTTTCAAAAACTATTTATTTATTTATTTATTTGACAGAGAGAGAAACACAGCTAGAGAGGGAACACAAGCAGGGGGAGTGAGAGAGGGAGAAGCAGGCTTCCCGCCAAGCAGGGAGCCCAATGTGGGGCTCGATCTCAGGACCCTGGGATCATGACCTGAGCCAAAGGCAGACACTTAACAACTGAGCCATCCAGGTGCCCCAAGTTATTAAACTTTTTTTTTTTTTAAGATTTTATTTATTTATTTGACAGAGAGGGAACACAAGCAGGGGGGAGAGAGGGAGAAACAGGCTTTCCACCGAGCAGGGAGCCCAATGTGGGGCCCGATCCCAGGTCTCCAGGATCATGACCTGAGCTGAAGGCAGTCGCTCAACCAACTGAGCCACCCAGGCGCCCCCCAAGTTATTAAACTTTTAATCAACTTTCAATTTGCAGGGATTGTATACTTTTTTAACTTTAATAAGCATCATCTATTTTATTTACATACAGAATTATGTCTGTGTTCTATGCCTTTTGCAATACTAACACGTCAAAACTTTTTGAAGTATTGGGATGCCTGAGTGGCTCAGTCGGTTGGGTGGCTGTCTTCAGCTTCAGTCACAATCCCAGGGTTCTGAGATCGAGTCCTGCATTGGGCTCCTTGCTCAGCGGGGAACCTGCTTCTCCTTCTGCCTGCTGTTCCCTCTGCTTGTGTTCTCTGTATGACAAATAAAGAAATAAAATCTTTTAAAAAAACTTTTTGAAGTATAAAAAACACAAGTAATGCACAGTATATTGCATTTTTTTTTAAAGATTTTATTTATTTATTTGACAGAGAGAGAGAGATCACAAGTAGGCAGAGAGAGAGGAGGAAGCAGGTTTCCTGCCGAGCAGAGAGCCCGATGTGGGGCCTCGATCCCAGGACCCTGAGATCATGACCTGAGCTGAAGGCAGTAGCTTAACCAACTGAGCCACCCAGGCATCCCATATTGCATTTTTTTAAAAAGATTTTATTCATTTATTTGTCAGAAAGAGAGAGAGCGCCAGCAGTGGGGAGAGGCAGGTGGAGGGAGAAGCAGACTCCCCACTGAACAAGGAGCCTGATACAGGACTTGATCCCAGGACCCTGAGATCGTGACCTGAGCCGAAGGCAGATGTTTAACCGACTGAGCCATTCAGGCATCCCAGTATATTGCATTTTTGTACATATTTGAAAGCCTAGAAGAGGCAAATGTTAGATATTTATGCTAGACATTTTCCATGACTTTTCCACTATTTCCTTCTCACATCTCTTCTACTTGCTCCCTTTTACTGATAAAGAAAGGAATTCTCAGAGAAACTAAGTAACTTTCCTATTAATGTCATGAAACCAGGAAATCAAGGAATCAAAATTTGAATCCAGGTTCCTAACACTACAGCTTATCCAACTCCCACTACATTTAAAGAAACAGCACACGTTTCTGAGTGTCTTGGTTTATTTTTTTAAATTTTTGTTTATTTTCCCAACTTCTTGTTTTGAAGGAAGTTTCATAACCTTAGGGGTACCTGGATGGCTCAGTCAGTTAAGTGCCTGCCTTCAGCTCAGGTCATGATCTCAGGGTCTTGGGATCAAGCCCTGCATCAGGCTATCTTCTCATTGGGGAGCCTCCTTCTTGCTCTCCCTCTGCTCCTCCCCCTGCTCATACTCTGTCTCTCTCTTCTCTGTCAAATAAATAAATAAAATTCTTTAAAACATTTTTATAACCTTAGTTTGTAATAAAATAATATACAAAAGTAATTTACATGTATATGTAAATAAATATATATACACAAATATATACGCTAGGTTTTGGGGAGGAGGAAAATACTTTTTCTTACATCTTGAAATTAGTGAATATACTTCCTGGCTACGCTTCTTGAATTTGAATTTTTTATTATCTTATTCTGTAACACTTATATAAACTTGTCTCTCTTCTAGGAGGATGCCCAGGATATGGATGCTTACACCCTGGCCAAAGCCTACTTTGATGTTAAAGAGTATGATCGTGCAGCACATTTCCTGCATGGCTGTAATAGCAAGAAAGCCTATTTCCTATACATGTATTCCAGATATCTGGTGAGGACCATTTTAAGCTGTCATTCTGCTTTCAGTGAAGCATCCATATTTAACACCAAGGGGAAAAATTTTAATCTTTTAAAGAGTTTAGCAGTAGTCTACTTATTAAATGTACTTTATAAATACTTAACAGTAATAAAGAAGGTATCATAAATAAAATTAAAAATTGGGGTGACTGGGTGGCTCAGTGGATTGAGCCTCTGCCTTTGGCTCAGGTCATGATCTCACAGTCCTGGCATCGAGCCCCACATCGGGCTGTCTGCTTGGCAGGGAGCCTGCTTCTCCTTCTTCCACTCCCCTTGCTTATGTTCCTGCTCTCGCTGTCTCTCTCTCTCTCTTTCTCTGTCAAATAAATAAAATTAAAAAAAGAATAGGGGTACCTGGGGGGCTCAGTTGTTGGATGTCTGCCTTTGGCTCAGGTGAGTCCTGGGATGGAGCCCCGCATTGGGCCACCTGCTCAGTGGGAGGCCTGCTTCTCCCTCTCTCACTCCCCCTACTTGTGTTCCCTCTCTGGCTATGTTTCTCTCTGTCAAATAAAGTCTTAAAATAAAATAAAAGTAAGTAAATAAAATCTTTTAAAAAAATTGATAATGTATTTTTTAAGTTTTATTTAACACTCATGAGCCCAAGATCACAAGTCGCATGCTCTTCTGACTGAGCCAGCCCTGTTCCCCGATAATATTCATTATCGACAAAGGTGTGAGGCAGTAGACTCCCTATTTTAGTAGTAAAAGTTCATAAAGATGTTTAAGAAATCAATTTTGAAGATTATGTCCATTTGAAGTACTATGACCAGACAGTTCTATTTAAGAAACTTGTCCTATAGAAATAGTTCAATATAGGCACAAGGATATATGAATAGGGATATTTATTAAAGTATTTTTTTGTGATGGCCATAAAATGTCAATAACCTAAATAGTCATTGTTAATTCTTGCCTTAAGTATTCTTTACTATGATGTTGAAAAATGATGATTTTCCACACCAGTGTTCTCTCTACATTTACTGTTTGCCACTTGGCATTCTGTACTTTACATAAGCTTTTCCTCCCCTTCTCCATTATTTGTTTAATAGCAAAGATTCCTATATTTTTAATTGTTTGTCATTTAGTACTGAATTAGTTTGGTGCTCAGATTATTTCAGATTTGACCATTAGGAGCCCTTGAATTGTTTAAAAGTAGTGACCGTGGGGGCACCATGGTGATGTAATCGGTTGAGCCTCTGACTCTTGGTTTCCACTTTGGTTTGATCTTATGGTTGTAGGATCCAGCTCCATGTTTGGCTCTGCACTTAGGACTCTCCTTGCGCTTCTCCCCCATGTTCTCTCTTTGTCTGTCTCTAAAATAAATATATCTCTAAAAAATAAAAAATAAGAATAGTGACAAGTAGTATTTGCCATTTGGTTGGACTTTAGCTGGAATCAAGCTGCTAGTTTTAGAATGAGTTTCAAAATAAACTGAGATAAGACCTTTTTCTTGATTTTCTCTTGCAGTCTGGAGAAAAGAAGAAGGATGATGAAACAGTTGATAGCCTAGGTATGAATTTCTTCCCCTTATCTTTTGAACTAAAGCAGGGGTTGCACACTCAAATGCCTACATGAGCCAGGGAGGTAATATAAATGTGTGAAGTGGACCTAGGAGGACTATTACAAATGGGGGAACACAACTTCCTGCTTGTTACATACCTCTGGCTGAGGGCTGCCTTAAGGAAACATGGGCGTAGTGTTGTCAAGGCTTTCTTCCCTTGGCCCTACGCCATTCTTTGGAAACTGAAGCTGGAAATTCAGGTTTTTAGTTGAGGCTTGTGATTTTTAAACATTGATAACTTTTTCATATTTTTAGAAACCTCTTTGGGCCTTGGGCATCTGGGTGGCTCAGTCAGTTGGGTGTCTGACTCTTGATTTTAGCTCGGATCGTGATCTCAGGGTCTTGAGATTGAGCCCCACTGCAGGCTTCATGGGACTCTGCTTGAGATTCTCTCTCCCCCTCTGCAATGCTCTCTATATCTCTCTGCCTAAAATAAATAAATCTTAAAACGACAACAAACAACTTCTGTGGGCCTAACAAAATATGACTGCAGACCAGTTATCAGTTGTAGTTTCTGGAACAGAGTAAATGGATTGTGTAAGATGTGGGCCACTTCTTAGCACTTGTTGTAAGTTCCAGTTGTAACTTTGGTTTATGCCACAGGGAATGTCTAAGTGTATGAAATGAACATTGGCAGTCTTTCCTTAGATCTGAGATTTTGTTTCCTAGGTCCACTGGAGAAAGGACAAGTAAAAAATGAGGCACTTAGAGAATTGAGAGTGGAACTCAGCAAAAAACACCAGGCTCGTGAACTTGATGGATTTGGCCTTTATCTGTAAGTGTTAGAGTAATTTGGATTTTTCTATAACATTTTTTCCTAAGTAGAAAGGAGGTGTTATGAGACATTAACTTCTCCTGTAATTGTTTCTTGCCTTCCTAGATACGGTGTGGTGCTTCGAAAACTGGACCTGGTGAAAGAGGCCATTGATGTGTTTGTGGAGGCTACTCATGTTTTGCCTTTGCATTGGGGAGCCTGGTTAGAACTCTGTAACTTGATTACAGACAAAGAGATGGTAAATTGAGCAATTTATTTGAAAGACCCTTTGCTTCAAGTCTTATGTAATTCTATAATGGCATGGGCAGAGAGGTTTGCTAAACCTTTGCTTGTAGCTAGGTCTTTTGCTCCTTCTCTAATCTCTTTCACTGTTGGAATTTTGGTCTTCATTTGAAAATCTAACGTCTGGCTCTTGGCTGATAGTAGGGGTTGTATTTGTATGTAGTTATACTAGAGTATCTTCTCTTTATTTCATGTTTTCACATTCAAGTTTTACTGTAACTTGTTGTATAGACTAAATGTTAGTATACTTTGTTTCCTCATTCCAAAGATGCCATAGGAAAGGTTTCTCTGATACCAAGGATTGCATTAAAAACTTTTTTTTTTTAAAGATTTTATTTATTTGACAGAGAGAAACACAGCTAGAGAGGGAACACAAGCAGGGGGAGTGAGAGAGGGAGAAGCAGGCTTCCTGCTGAGCGGAGAGCCTGATATGGGACTCGATCCCGGGTCTCTGGGATCATGACCCGAGCTGAAGGCAGTCGCTCAACCAACTGAGTCACCCAGGCACCCCTGTATTAAAAACATTTTTAAGGACTCTTCTGGGCTGTCCTAGGACTCCCGTAAAGATTTATAGATTTGTTAATGAAATAATGTATATGAAACTGCTTTATAAACAGCAGTCATTTTATTAGTCATTGTTAGAGGACATTGTCTGTAGAGTTTATTTTGCCAGTTTTCAGTGGTTAATGGGATTAACAATACACTTCATTTTGTTGGCTTTAAAGAGCCAAAGCCTGGTTGATTTCCCCCAATAATGATGTGTGCTGCTAAATCTGTGTCTAAAATCTTTTTTTTTTTTAAGATTTTATTTATTTGACAGAGAGAAACACAGCCAGAGAGGGAACACAGGCAGCAGGAGGGAGAGAGGGAGAAGCAGGCTTCCCGGCCGAGCAGGCAGCCCAATGTGGGACTTGATGCCGGAATTCCAGGATCATGACCTGAGCTGAAGGCAGAGGCTTAACCACTGAGCCACCCAAGCGCCCCTGAAATCTTTTCTTTGTGTGTGTGTCTGAAATCTTATCTTGATTTATTCCTATTCATTCTCTAACTGCCTGATAGACTTTCACTGAAAGTTTGTTTTCTGTCTGAATTCAAAATATGCAAAACTAAGTTTCTGATCTTGCCTGACAAATTCTCTTTCTTCCTCCCAGCTTGAGAGACTCTCTTGATAGCAACACTATTTCTCAAGACACACAGTCTTGTTGCCGCACAGTCATATTTGTTCTCTTTCCCTCTTTACGTCTCGTCAGTTGCCAAACCTCGCTATGGTTTCCTTCTTGTATGCATCTCATTCTCTTTGCCATCTTGGTTTTCAACTTAGATTTGGATTACTTATAATTAATAGCTACTTTTCTATCTAGCTTTTCCATTTATATACTCCATTGCCCTGCTATCGCGTATACTGTTTTCAAACTTACTCTTTTTTATTTTTTTTAAAGATTTTATTTATTTGACAGAGAGAAACATAGCCAGAGAGGGAACACAAGCAAGGGGAGTGAGAGAGGGAGAAGCAGGCTTCCCGCCAAGCAGGGAGCCCGATGTGGGACTCGATCCCGGGACCTCCGGGATCATGACCTGAGCCGAAGGCAGTTGCTTAACCAACTGAGCCACTCAGGCGCCCCCAAACTTACTCTTAAAACACCCATGTCATTGTGTCATTCTCTTGCCAAAAATTGTAGTGGTTTCCTATTGCATCCCACTTCCTATTGTACCATAGGAACTGTCCCACCAGTTCGGTCTTACTTTTTCATTACTTTTGAGCACATAGCCTCCCCTTAAACTAAGCTAGTTTCCTCATCCTATTCACGCACACTCATCAGGATTGTTTTGCCTGTCTTTATGTTGTTGCCCTGCTTAGAATGTTCTTTTTTTCTCTTCCTCTCTTTTCAAGTTCTACCCATTCTTTAAGACTCACCCGAAATCCTATCTTTTCTTTAAAGTCTTCCTCAACTAGGTCATTCCTCCTTATTGTGCGTGTGAGTCCTATTTTCTTAATTGACTTGCCCTGCTCTCATAAGGTTTTGGTGATAAAATTTCTTTAGACAGTAAAGATAGTTCCTTGATGTTCATTTGGGAGAGAGGTCAAAGTATATTAAGTGTGTCCCTCTCTCTCCTGCTGCCAGCTGAAGTTCCTGTCTTTGCCAGACACCTGGATGAAAGAGTTTTTTCTGGCTCATATATACACAGAGTTGCAGTTGATAGAGGAGGCCCTGCAAAAGTATCAGAATCTCATTGATGTGGGCTTCTCTAAGAGCTCATATATCGTTTCCCAAATTGCAGTTGCCTATCACAATATCAGAGGTGAGTGAATAAGGACAATGACATACCATCAAGTCCTGAAGGTAGCACTACGTTGTTTTCTAAACTTTCTTACCTTCTTCCTACAGATATTGACAAAGCCCTCTCTATTTTTAATGAGCTAAGGAAACAAGACCCTTACAGGATTGAAAATATGGACACATTCTCCAACCTTCTTTATGTCAGGGTGAGCTGTTTCCTTTGCTTAGACTTGTTCAGGCTCTTTTGTCCTTTAATCTCTTGGGTTGAATTGTCACTGAGTTGCATTAGCCATGAGAAATATAGTTCAGAGGGTTCCTCACTCATGCTTAAACTGTCTTTCTCTTTTCTTCCAGAGCATGAAATCTGAGTTGAGTTATCTGGCTCACAACCTCTGTGAGATTGATAAATATCGTGTAGAAACATGCTGTGTAATTGGTAAGAGTCAGTACTGTTTTTCTTAAGATTTATTTTTATTGTAAGTAATAAAAATGTAAAAATAATGGTATAAAAACATCAAGGATAACAAAATCATACACTGTAGAATGTAGAAGCTGGGTAGAAGCTGGGTATAATCCCACCGCCAAGGTTGGTGAACATGACTCCAGGAATTTTTCTGTGTGAATACTAAAAATGTGTATAGGTGCATGTCTGTGTATAATTTGCTTGCAAAAACTGTATCATTATGCACACTGGTTTGTAACTTCCTCTTTTTTTCTTTTAAACTATCGTTTCCATCTTTTTATTTAGTACATCCAGATTTGTATTATTTTGATGGCTGTTTAGTATTGCATAGATGGGCCATCATTTTTATGTAATCATTTTCTATTGTGTAAGTTGTGGCCACTGTTTGTTAATATAAAAATAGCTCCAGGAACCATCTTTGTGGGTGTGAGTGTGTGTGTGTGCAAAATGGTGTTTGTTTTGTTTTAGATTTTATTTATTTATGCAGCGAGAGAGGGAACACAAGTGGTGGGGGAGAGGGAGAAGCAGGCTCCCTGAGTCCTGATCCCAGAATCCTGAGATCATGATGTTAGCTGAAGGCAGATGCTTCACGACTGAGCCCCAAAATGGTATAGGACCTGTGGGCAGAATGAGCTGCTGTACTGGGGTTTTCTTGAGGAGCGGTGCTTATATACTTGGAGTTGGAGGAAGGAAAAGGGAGGTTTCAAAAGAACTTTCATATGCTAAAGAGGACTGATCTACAAAATACTGAAGGCCTTGTCATTGTCAAGTTAAGGTTGTTTTCCCCTCTAGCAAGGTATTAACACTAAGATAGATGGGAGATTCCTGGAAGAAATTCACACAGGCCCCACCCAGGAGTGGAGATTTGGGATTCTGGGGAGGTTGCAGGGTATTAGCTTAAGCTGTGTCTTTAGCTTGCCTTCTGCTCCTCATTGTTTCCCCCCTGAACAGTATTGACCCTTACATCTTTAAGGTTGTTGATGTGGAAGTTCTCATCTTCTGTAACTTCTTCCTGCTGAGTAAGGGTATAGAGGTGTCCCTACTACCTAGGGTCAGCATTGGTCAGTTGGGAAACACATAGGGGTGTTATGAAAGGGGAATCAGTTGAATCCAACACAGTCAATATATGAACCTCTTTGAGAAGAAGGAATCATCTGTCGATGTCAAGTGGTTGTAGGGGTAGAGTCTCGGCACCTAGCAGAGAGATAAACAATGCATTAGGATGAGTATGGCTGTAAGAATGAGAAGTCTAATAAAGAGATCCTTAATAGTTGACCATAATTTTCCTCCAGTCCAGGAGTTTAAAGCAGTCACTAAAGGAAAAAGATCATTTAAAGTGGCAATTTGAGTATTCATGTCAGTTAAAAACCCAGAAATATTTTTGTGATAATTTGGAATGTATACACAGCATTCTGGTTTGTTTTTTTTTTTTAAAGATTTTGTTTATTTATTTGACAGAGAGAGAGATCACAAGTACACAGAGAGAGAGGGGGAAGCTAGGCAGAGAGCTCGATCCTAGGACCCCTGAGATCATGACCTGAGCCAAAGGCAGAGGCTTTAACCCACTGAGCCACCCAGGCGCCCCAGCATTCTGTTTTTGTGGTAGCACAAGTTCTGCCTTGTGCGACAGTTTAAAGCACCTAATGTCATTTTATTTTGTAAAGCTGCCTTATAGGATGCCTAGGTGGCTCAGTCTTTAAGCGTCTGCCTTCTGCTCAGGTCCTGATTCTGGAGTCCCAGGATCGAGCCCCACATCAGGCTCCCTGTTCGGCGGGAAGCCTGCTTCTCCCTCTCTCACTCCCCCTACCTGTGTTCCCTCTCTAGTTGTGTTTCTCCCATTAAATGAATAAAGAAAATCTTAAAAAAAAAAAAAGCTGCCTTACACATTTGTATTACTTTAATATTTAATGGAGAAATGTTATTTTGAGTTTCTTTTAGGGATTTGACAATGTATTTATTAAGAGCTTCTTTGTGTCAAACGACATCCTCCAGTCTTAAAGAGGGAACAAAGATGGCTGCTAAGTGGTCATACCAACAAGACACAGAACATATCCACTATTTTTTTTTTTAAAGATTTTATTTATTTATTTGACACAGAGAGAGAGATTACAAGTAGGCAGAGAGGCAGGCAGAGAGAGGAGGAAGCAGGCTCCCCGCTGAGCAGAGAGCCTGATGCGGGCCTCGATCCCAGGACCCTGAGATCATGACCTGAGCCGAAGGCAGAGGCTTTAATCCACTGAGCCACCCAGGCGCCCTCCACTATTGTTTTAAATTTGGAAGGTTAGCTGGTTTGGTAATGGTTTTAATAATGCGTCCATGCATCCAGGCAAAACCCAGAATACCTCGGCCTATCCAGCCTGGGAGAACCATGGCCACAAGTTAGAACCACAGGTTAGAGCATAGCCATTGGGTCTCAACCAGGAGCCAGCCATCTAATACTGGGCCTCCTTGAACTGCAGTCAGAATATTAAGGGCTGTTTGGTTTTGGAAGGTCATCCTTTGAATTTGTGTGAATTTCAGGCCCAGTTGATGAGGGAGTTATGGCTTGATAATAATTCCCTTTTCTTTAAATTGTTCCTTGGGTATATGGGACTAGAATGGCATATTTGGAATCAGTATAAATATTTTAAGACTTGCCAATTGCAAAGCTCTGAATTCTGCTTTGGGGGCAGATGTGTTTGCTGATAGGGCTTTGGCCTCAGTAGTATGAGTTGGACTAACTATAGTATACCCAGCTTTTCTTACCCCTTTTTCATGAAACAGCTGCGATTGGTAAACCAGCTGTCATCTGCCTTTTTTGGTAGGGGAATCTTTAAATCTGGTTGACTAGAATAAGCCAGATCAATGACCACTGAACACTTATGCTCTATAGAAGTTATGATGATCAGATCCATGCATAAGGATAGCTGGGTTTAAAGTTTGACAGGTTTTAAGTATTATTTCAAGCATAGCTATAAACATTGCCTGGTGTTTAATAAGTCAGTTTCCCATGGGGCACTGGGTGGCTCAGTCAGTTAAGCATCTGCCTTCCACTCAGGTCATGATCCCAGGCTTCTGGGATTGAGTCCTGCATCAGGCTCCTTGCTTAGCAGGGAGCCTGCTTCTTTCTCCGCCAGCTCTGCCTGCAGCTATTCCTGCTTGTTGTGTGCGCTAGCTCTCTCTGATAAATAAATAAAATCTTAAAAAAAAAAAAAGTCAGTTTCTCTTCAGTCGTTGATTGCTTTTGGTCTCTAAGACACTCTGGACCTGATGTGAAGTCATTACAGTCAGGGACTGTCTCATAGTGAGCTTTGAGGCTCCTTTTACCAGGAGGGCTGTTACATACTTGGCTAAAGCTTATGGTTGCGATTGTACCTCAAAAGAGGTGGCTTCTAGGATAAATAGGACTATGAGGGATGAAACCATCAAGAAGCCCCCCCTCTTTAAAGAATTTATTTATTTATTTCTAAAGATTTAATTTATTTATTTGAGAGATCACAAGTAGGCAGAGAGGCAGGCAGAGAGCAGAGGAAACAGGCTCCCTGCTGAGCAGAGAGCCTGCTGCCCTGGATCCCAGGACCCTGAGATCATGACCTGAGCTGAAGGCAGAGGCTCAACCCTCTGAGCCACCCAGGTGCCCCAAGATTTTTATTTATTTGGGGTGTCTGGGTGGCTCAGTTGTTAAGCATCTGCCTTCGTCTGTGATCGTGATCCCAGAATCCTGAGATCGAGCCCTGCATTAGACTTCCTGCCCGAGTGGAAGCCTGCTTCTCCCTCTCTCACTCCTCCAGCTTGTGTTCTGCCTCTGCTTCTCTCCATCAAATAAATAAGTAAAATCTTTAAAAAAAAAAAAAAAGATTTTTATTTATTTGAGAGAGGATGAGGAGGGGGAGGGGCAGAGGGAAAGGGAGAAGCAGACTACCCACTAGATGCCTGCAATCCCCTTCCCCCAGTTGTGACAACCAAAAATGTATGTAGATACTGCCATTCTTGGGGTTAGAATCATCCGTGGTTGAGAACCATGGCCCTATGTACTCTAGCACACATCAGTGGCCACTTACAGATAAAAGTAAGCTTGGTTGTTTGTGATTGAAAGCCTCGGTTCCCTGGAAATGAAAGGGGGAGAGGTCTCTTGCTGGGTGTTTGATGACATTGCATTGAGATCATACATTTGTATCTTTCTAGGTCAGGAAGTTCTAAATAAACCAATAGAATTTCAGTCCATCAGTTCACTATTTCTAGCCCTTGAGGAAGTTGTAGTTCAGTATGGGAAAAAAGCATTAAAAAAAATGTAATAAGACCTGTTGGAACTTAAGTGAGAGTGGGAATAAATGATCTTTTCAGTGTCAGGATTATGAAGAAAAGATAAAGTCTGTTATGAGGGTAGAACTCTCTTTTATTATTCAGAATGCATCTTTTCAGCATCTTCTGAGTGCCATGCACTGTACTTTGTAGTGTAGTACCTACCGTAATTGCCTATTGAGAAGGACTAATAAAATAACTATAATGCAGTGGGCGGAGTGCTAGGATTGAGGTAAACCAAAGATACTGAGAGTTCATACAAAAGATACCTAATCTAGCCTGTGATTAGGGATGTCTTCTTGAGAAGATGGTACTTGAAGGCTGGGCAGAAGTGAAAGAGTTCAGTAAGGGAGGAGAAGGATTGACTTGGGAAGGCCATTGCACTGCTGAGGCACTGAAGTATAAAACAGGCATTGTGCCTGAAGGAGCTCCACGCCTGGAAGCATGGTGTGGGAGGTGGGAATGTTCAAAATGGGGACAGATCTTGAAGAGTCTTTTATGCCTTGCTGAACATTTGGATTTTATTTTGAAGGCAGTAGGAGTCTTCTGAAGAATTTTTAATCAGAGAGTGATGAAAGTTCTCAGATTTTCATTTTCAAATGATGACTGTAGACAGCATGCTGGGAGGATTAGAAAAAGGGCAAAACTAGAAGCAGGGAGACCAGCTAGGAGATATTTGCAATAATCTAGGGATGATGATGAGACTGTGTACTGAGGTATTGGCAGGAGGGATAGAGAGAAGCTGTTGGACTTAGAAGATATTTAGGAAATAGAACAAACAGGATTTGGCAATTGGGTAACCGGAAGGGTAACAGTGCCCTATACGTGAAAAAAGAAAACAAGTTGGGGAGGTAAGGAGCAATCCTTTTTCCACCTCTTAACTTAGAGCCAGTTAAAATCAAAGGAGACATATATGTGAAGAGCAGTGATTTAGGAGTTTTTTGCCTTTTTAATATATTTGACTGCGCCTGGGTGGCTCAGTGGGTTAAAGCCTCTGCCTTCAGCTCAGGTCATGATCTCAGGGTCCTTGGATCGAGGCCCACATCGGGCTCTCTGCTCAGCAGGGAGTCCACTTCCTCCTCTCTCTCTGCTTCCTTGTGATCTCTCTCTCCGTCAAATAATATTTGAGGTGAACTCCTTTTTTTTCTTTTTTTTTTTTTAAAGATTTTATTTATTTGACAGAGAGAAACACAGCCAGGGAGGGAACACAAGCAGGGCGAGTGAGAGAGGGAGAAGCAGGCTTCCTGCCGAGCAGGGAGCCCGATGTGGGACTCGATCCCAGGTCTCCGGGATCATGACCTGAGCCGAAGGCAGTGGCTTAACCAACTGAGCCACCTAGGCGTCCCATGAACTCCTTTTTTTAAGATTTTATTTATTTGAGAGAGAGAGATAGCAAAAGAAAGCACAAGGTAGGGGGTTGAGGGGAGGGAGGGAGAAGCAGACTCCCCTCTGAGCAGGAAGCTGTGTTGGGGGAGGCGGCCTCTATCCCATGCCCCAGGGATCATGACATGAAGTGAGGCAGATGCTTAACCAGCTGAGCCCACCCAGGCACCCCTTGAGGTGAACTCCTTAATAAACTTTTTTTTTTCTCAGCATATCTGTAAATGGCCACCACAGTGCCTGACATGGTAAATAAGTTTATTGAATTCAACCTACCTACCTTAAAAATAAAAAATAAGGATTATTAGTTCATGACAAAAAAATATACTTGAGCTTTCACATTGTAGCCAGTTCAGAGGAATTAAAAGAGGAGAGGAGAAAGAAGAATGGAGAGAAGAAGAGAAACTGAGGACCTGAGAGAGAATAAACCCTCTTATGAATAGAGTGATGACAGGGATCTCCTGTTTAGTCCTTGCTTCTGCTCTTATGTCATGATATGAGTTGACTGTTTCCTTCTGTGTCTTTTCTGCAGTCCCAGTTTCTGAGAGGCAGCACTTTTATATATATAACAGCATATGCTATGGTATGGCTGGCCGTATGGCATAGTTAAGTTTGGACTCTGGAACCAAACTACTCATATTTAAATCTTGGTTGTACTACTAACTAGCTACATAACCTTGGACCTAACCTATCTATGCTGTAGTTTCATCATTAATAAAGGGGTAACAGTAGAGTCTTCTTTCAGGTAATTGTCATGAGGATTAAATTAATGCCTAGAGGGGCGCCTGGGTGGCTCAGAGGGTTAAGCCTCTGCCTTCGGCTCAGGTCATGATCTCAGGGTCCTGGGATCGAGTCCCACATTGGGCTCTCTGCTCTGCAGGGAGCCTGCTTCCTCCTCTCTCTGCATGCCTCTCTGCCTATTTGTGATCTCTCTCTCTCTTTCTCTCTCTCTGTGTCAAATAAATAAATAAAATCTTTTAAAAAAATAAAAAATTAATGCCTAGAAAGCACTTATAACAATGTAGGTTGCCCAGCGTGTTGTCACCATTCATTATACTTTAGGTCTTCCAAATGAGATAAAAACAAACAAAAAAGCTCATGTACTTGATCTTTGCTCAAAACTTGGCTTGTTCTGACTTATTTAATATCTCCATCATCCTCATTCCTTTAGCACCTAGGGCTTATATGGCTATATCTCTTTTTCTGGGTGGGGAATCAGTATTTTGGCCTAGAAATATATCATGTTGATACATACAGCTTTCATTCCTTCCTTTTTCCTACTCCCTAGCTAATGACTATTTAGGTAATTTTTTCATTTTTACTATCAGAAACATTTTGCTTCATAGCTACATTAGAAACAGGATTTGTGTTTTTTTTTTTTTTTTTAAAAGGTTTTGTTTATTTATTTGACAGAGAGAAACAGAGCCAGAGAGGGAACACAAGCAGGGGGAGTGAGAGAGGGAGAAGCAGGCTTCCCGCCAAGCAGGCAGCCCGATGTGGGACTCAATCCCGGGTCTCCGGGATCATGACCTGAGCTGAAGGCAGTCGCTTAACCAACTGAGCCACCCAGGCGCCCTGGGGTTTTAAAATTATTATTATTAAGGTTAATGTTATATTAGTTTCAGGTGTACGACGCAAAGATTTGACAATTCTATATTACTGAACACTCAACCATGATAAGTATAGTCCCCATTACAAAGTTATTATGATATTATTGACTGTATTCCCTATGCTGTACTTTGCAGTCTGTGACTTATTTATAACTGGAAATTTGTACCTTTTAATCCTCTTTATTCAGTTCTTTTTTTTAAGTAATTCTTTTTCTAAAAATAGCTTTATTAAAAAAAACAACTTCGTTGAGGTATAATTACATGCCATAAAATTTGCGAACTTTAAATTTGTAGTTCAGTGAGTTTTTGTAAATTTGTACATTTATGTAACCATAGCCATAAATCCAGTTTAGAATATTCTGGCACCCTTGGAAGTTCCCTTGAATGTGTTTGCGGTCAGTCCTCCTTGCATTCCCCAGTAGCTGCAGATTTGCCTTCTCACTTTATATTTTGCCTTTTCTTAAAATTTTCATGTAAATAGAATCTTGGAATATTTAGTCTGGTTGTCTGGCTTCTTTTACTTAGCTGCTTCTGAAGTTACCCATGTTGTAAAGTTCTTTCCTTTTTAATGTTTACTAGTATTCCATTGTTTAGAGATACACATTTTGTTTATCCATTTACCAGTCGACATAAGACAAATGGCTTCTGTAGCCTTTCTGCAAGTGAAATTTTTCACAGAATCCCAAAAACTTTCACTTGTTCTTTTCAAGTCCAGTGCTAATAGACCTGCTTTGATTCTTGTGGGAGAGTGGAGCTCAGAGCTCTACCTTTTTATCCCTTGAGGTACCTCTTTAGAAACCTGGGAATAAGTTGGAAAACTACCGGTTTAATGCATAATACAGAAATTCCCTGTCCTTCTTGGTTTTTTTTTTTTGTTGTTGTTGTTGTTGTTTAAAGATTTATTTGTTTATTTGTCGAGAGAGGGCACACAAGCAGGGGGAGCAGCAGGCAGAGGGAGAAGCGGGCTCTCTGCTGGGCAAAGATCCTGATGCGGAACTTGATCCCAGGATCCTGGGATCATGACCTGAGCCGAAGGCAGACACTTAACCTAACTGACTGAACCACCCAGGCGTCCCTTCCTACCCTTTGTTAAGAAACTGTGGATAATTAAGGAGAGCACATGATGTGATAAGCACTGGGTGTTATACACAGCCAAAGAATCATTGAACATTACATCAAAAACTAATGATGTATTATATGTTGGCTAGTTGAATTTAAATTTTAAAAATGGAGGATAACAAGAGAAAGAAGAAAATGTGGATAAATGCTGCTGGGAGCCAGCCCCAGCAACAGTCAGGGTCCAGAGGGTGAGGGAAGACGTTGGTACTTTCGAAATGAGATCGAGCTCAAAGAGTGGTGTAGGGATCTCCTGAAAACAATGTTTTCAGGGCTCTTTATTTATAGCATGGCATTACCTATTTTTCCAGATGGAAAGTATAAGATCAAAGAGTTTTCTTTAAGTGATAGTTCATTAATCTCGAGTGACAACAGTGTCCTTGAAGGTCCATACAACAAAACAGATGTGCCTTGTTATATCCTAATCTATTGAACAGGCAGACAAATGGTACTGTAAATCATGATCTCATTAGAGTGTTTTACCTCACCCCAGCACAGGGAGGTGAATGAGTGGTCATGCAGACAGAAGGTTGCAATGTCTAAACTACTTATGTTACTAATAGTTTTACTAAGTTTTAAAATAAGTATGTCATGCACCTACAAACCTATAACTATCGTGCTTCAGAATATAAGTATTGGTGTAAGAGAATTTAAACTAAGAATAAAAGGGGCGCCTGGGTGGCTCACATGGTTAAGTGACTGCCTTCGGCTCAGGTCAGGATCCTGGAGATCCGGGATCGAGCCCCGCATTGGGCTCCCTGCTTGGCGGGAGCCCTGCTTCTCCCTCTCTCACTCCCCTCTCTCGCTTGTGTTCCCTCTCTCGCTGTATTTCTCTCTGCCAAACAAATAAAATGAAATCTTAAAAAAAAAACAAAAACAAAAAACTAAGAACAAAAGAAAGCATTAGCTTGATTATAAGTGAAATAAGAATAAATAGTGTCAAAGAAATCATAGTAAACAGACAAGGAACAGTGGAAACAAATATTTTTTGGTGTCGATGACCACAACTTTGCAGAGCTCCCTCACTTAGAGAGAGGATCATGGCGCTCCATGCCTTGCAGAGGGAACCCATATGAGCGATCAGACTGCAGGTCTGCTGCAAAATGCAACATCCAGATGAAATAAACTGAAGAAAAACATTCAGTGTGAGGGAACGCCTTTTTTTTTTTTTTTAAACCTGAATGTATGACACATGCAGTGTATTTCACAAGGGAATGATGATGTTCCCTTTATGTATAATTTGGCTTTTCTGCAAACACTTAGAGGGAATGCGTTATAATTTCTTTTTTTAAAAAAATATTTTATTTATTTATTTGACAGAGAGAAACACAGTGAGAGAGGAAACACAAGCAGGGGGACTGAGAGAGGGAGAAGCAGGCTTCCCGCCGAGCAGGGAGCCTGATGTGGGGCTCGATCCCGGGTCTCCGGGATCATGACCTGAGCCGAAGGCAGTCACTTAACCAACTGAGCCACCCAGGCGCCCCAGAATTGGTTATGGTTTCATGTATGCCCTGTGGCATGCTATTTTAGTGGACTTATATTTTTACCTGTCTAATTATTCATATATATATATTTTTTATTTTTCAATCAGGCAATTATTATAGTTTGCGTTCTCAGCATGAGAAAGCAGCCTTATATTTCCAGAGAGCCCTGAAATTGAATCCTCGGTATCTTGGGGCCTGGACACTGATGGGACATGAGTATATGGAAATGAAGAACACATCTGCTGCTATTCAGGCGTATAGGTGAGTTTCTAGTTGAGGGGATGAGGTGGAGGAGGGGATTAATGTGATGTTAGGAGCCTCTCTTGAGCCTGTAAGTTGCTAACCTTGATTCTGCCCTCTTAACCAGTTTCTCTTGCATTTCTTAGACATGCCATTGAGGTCAATAAACGGGACTACAGAGCCTGGTATGGGCTTGGACAGACCTATGAAATCCTTAAGATGCCATTTTATTGCCTTTACTATTATAGACGGGCCCATCAACTTCGGTAAGTCTGACTGGTTAATGATGTGTTTGTTATGAGAAGAGCTTATACTTGTCTTTACCTTTTGATAGCTACTGAAGAATCATAGTGAATGAATAGTTTTGACTCTTAGAGACCTTGGTTTAAACGTGCCATATGCTTTTTGGTCCTTTTTTGGTAGTGTATTCTAATGGGTTAATAGTATAATTGTGAACACAAAATAATACAATTATGTGAAGTATTGGATGAAAGATCAGTCACTGTATAGATTTGAAATAGTGGTCGGTGATGGTGTTTCCTTAAGGGAGAACTTTAGTTTTTTTTTTTTTAAAGCCTTTGCTCAGACTGCCTGTTCCTCTTTTTTCTTAGGCCCAATGATTCTCGTATGCTGGTTGCTTTAGGAGAATGTTATGAGAAACTCAATCAACTAGTGGAAGCCAAAAAGGTACCTGCATTTGGGTCCTGGACAATTTGAGTGGAAATCAGCAGTTTGGATAAAGCGTTGGGCTCTCTGTGCTCTAACTGTCCTTTATTCTGATCTGTCTACATATGAAAGTCTTTTTTTTTTTTTTTTTTGTATGAAAGTCTTAAGTATTTATGGGCTCATAGGCTAAAAAGCAAAGTGGGACTGACATCATCAGTGGGAATATCAGTCTAGTAAAAATGCTTTGCATTCTGCAAGTCCACACTTCTGGGTAGCTTAGAAGACCTGAAGCTTTATGTGGTAGGTCATGGCACAGGGGACATTGGTCAAAGTGACCAGTTTATTTTTTTGACAGTGTTATTGGAGAGCTTATGCCGTGGGAGATGTGGAGAAAATGGCTCTGGTGAAACTGGCAAAGTGAGTGAAAGGAGTGAAATGCTGTTATTATTTCTGTTGGCTTCTCTGGTATGGTACATAATATGCTTTTACTTTTTATCACTAGCTTGCTTTGAGATGTGATTTGTACTTACAGACCAATTTATTTTATAGACTTCACGAACAGTTGACTGAGTCAGAACAAGCTGCCCAGTGTTACATCAAATATATCCAAGATATCTATTCCTGTGGGGTATGTGTCATGAACATGAGAATTAAGTTGCTGATCTCATCCTGACCACTTCAGTCACTCTTGCTTTCCCTGTCTAGGAGATAGTGGAGCACCTGGAGGAGAGCACTGCTTTCCGCTATTTGGCCCAGTACTATTTTAAGTGCAAGTTGTGGGATGAAGCTTCAACTTGTGCCCAAAAGTGTTGTGCATTCAATGATGTGAGTAGCAGTTCTTTATTAAAGGGTTTGGATTTTAGGCTTGTCAAACTTAGGATCTTTACTATGATCTGAGCGTGGAAGATGGGTGAGAAGCTAAGTGGAAAGGCTACCTTGACCCGTGGAAGATGGGTGAGAAGCTAAGTGGAAAGGCTACCTTTCATATCAGCATTTTAGAACTTGTTTTTGAGAATAGCCTTGGACATATTTTGAAACAGTTGCCTGACTTTGTTTCAGACCCGAGAAGAAGGGAAGGCCTTGCTCCGGCAAATCCTCCAACTTCGGAACCAAGGCGAGACTCCTTCTACTGAGATGCCTGCTCCCTTTTTCCTCCCTGCCTCACTGTCTGCTAACAATACTCCCACACGCAGAGTTTCTCCCCTCAACCTATCTTCAGTCACACCATAGCTGGCTACTTTCAAGCCAGCACATCACTAGACCCATGTTAAACCTTACCTCCGTGTAAGGAATGGCCACATCTGTTCTTCCAAGGACCTTGGTTTTTTGTTTCTACAGATGGAAACAGCTCCTTGGGGACAGTTTATAGAATCACCTTTGGTGTAGACTGACAGAAGAATCCTGGTAATAGAAATTGTCTTTTGCCAGTTAGAAGCACTTCTACTTCCCTTCTGTTCAGAGAGTGGCTACAGATGTTGACCTTCTTCCCAGATCTTTGCCCCCTCTAAAAAACATCCCTTTAACAGCACTTTAGCACAGGCAAGGCTTACAGGAACAAAGCTGAAATGCTGCTGGGAGTGAGGGACTTCTTAGGCATGGAAAGGAAAAAAGTGCTGTTCTACCCTCTGCAGGCAGTAGGGGCACTGTGTACCCCTACTGAGGAAGGTCAGGGCACTGAATAGACATGACCTCACCATTCCTGGATTTACTGAGCATGACTATGCTGTCAGAGGTTAATATTTGAACAGAGTGAAGCTGTACATTTGTTCTTGCTTTGTGAGGACAGTCTTCTAAAACTAAAACATCATTTTAAGGACTATTTCTAGAAGTTTTCAAATAGAAAGAAACTAGATTGAATCAAAGAAGGGACAAAAAAAATCTTACTTTGTAGGCAACTGTTGATGGCAAAAGAGCCTTTGGAGTTAGCTATACTCTTACTAAAGCACATCAAGGAGGCAGGATTAATAGATAATTTCATGGACCTTCAGGAGTGCTGTTTTGTGACTATATAGATAAAAATAAACTCACTTCAAGCCGGTCTGTTGTAATAAATATTTTTGATGTAATTTTTCTCCCCTCTCTATTATCTCCAACAAAGTGGTTCTTTTCAACTTTCACTTATTTAGAAAAGGTAAAGAGAATCAGTCTTGCTGTGTTCTTGGAGGGTTTCAGGCCTGTGCATGTGTGTTCAATAGAAGGTAGTATGCTAGGACTATAATGTCTGCTGTAATAAATTTGAACTGTAGATGCCATGGATTATTCTGAGCTCAGGGCCCAGCCTTCCTTTATTTCCAGAATAAGTTTGTTAGCCAGTCACCTCTTAAGGAATGACACTCCATTTTATATTAAGGAAGGTTTCAAGTATGTAATGTCCCTTGAATTCATTTCTTTTTTTTTTTTTTTTTTAAAGATTTTTATTTATTTATTTGACAGAGAGAAACACAGCTAGAGAGGGAACACAAGCAGGGGGAGTGAGAGAGGGAGAAGCAGGCTTCCCGCGGAGCAGGGAGCCCGATGTAGGACTTGATCCTGGGAACCTGGGATCATGACCTGATCAGAGGCAGTTGCCCAACCAACTGAGCCACCCAGGCACCCCGCTTGAATTCATTTCTTACAAAGCTTTTCTTAGCTTAGCTGTACACTAGTTACACATCTCCATTGCCATTCCAGGTCAAGGTTCCAAGGGGCCCAAATGATGTTTAATTTTCAATTTTTTTCCGTTTTATAAGTCCCATTTTAATGAACTTGTTAAATTTGGAATTCAAACAAAAAATGTAAAAAAAATGTGAACAATATGTTTATTTAATATAACTTTTTGTGTGCATAGAAACGATATAAGTAAAAAAGCATGAGATTTCATAGGTGATTATATTACAAAAGGGAGGACAATAACTAGTATCTGTATATTGCATTCTGGATACAGTTCCAGGTATTGGTAAAGCTTTTTAAAAGAGACCTGTTTCTCAAGCAGTGACCTTGCCTCACGGCAATGACTGCTCTCTTCTTCCCCACAGCTTTAGTACTTTTTGCCAAAAGGCCCAGATTTGAGTAAAGGGGAGCGCCGCGAGCGCAGGATCCGTGCGTAAGGGCTACAGTCTGTTGAACTTTGGCAGGTGGGTGTTCTGGGAAGTAAATTTCGAAGAAATGGTTTCTTCCCTGGGGGCTGCTGGTTTGGTTGCTGGTTTTCCTGGTTGGCACCAAGGCGCTTTTTGGTCGAAGCCTGACCTTGGAGTTTTAGTACAGTATGATACTGCTCTGCGATGCATGCTGCCTTCTTCCGAAGGTCCAGTTTTACTAGCATCATGTTATTCTGCAGCTCAGCCAGGGTCTGATCCTAAAGAAGATGAACAAAGTTAAATAAATAAAACATTTTGGTCTGCTGTGTTAGAGAAACTGAAGGGCAAGGTAATACATGCCATCCACTACCAAGTTACTAACAACTGTTTTTACAAAGATTAATTCTTTAAAGAGCTTATCATTGAATAGGAGATGTTTTCTTTAAGACCCAAATAAACAGCACTGAATAGAAGGACATTTTCTTTTTTCTTTCTTTTTTTTTTTTTTTTTTTTTAAAGATTTTATTTATTTGACAGAGAGAAACAGAGCCAGAGAGGGAACACAAGCAGGGGGAGTGAGAGAGGGAGAAGCAGGCTCCCTGCCGAGCAGGGAGCCCGATGTGGGACTCGATCCCGGGGCTCCCGGATCATGACGTGAGCCGAAGGCAGTCGCTTAACCAACTGAGCCACCCAGGCGCCCCAGAAGGACATTTTCTAATATGTGGCATGAGCTTGAATAAATTTACTTAACCTCCAAGACCCCTCATGCTTAGGTATTAAGAGCTGTGTTTAGGGGCACCTGGCTGGCTCATCAGTAGAGCATATGACTCTTGGTCTCAGGTCATGAGTTTGAGCCCCACACTGGGTGCACAGATTACCAAAAATAAATAAACCTAAAAACAAAAACAGGGTGCCTGGGTGGCTCAGTGGGTTGAAGCCTCTGCCTTCCACTCAGGTCATGATCTCAGGGCCCTGGGATCAAGGCCCGCATCGGGCTCTCTGCTCAGCTGGGAAATAAATAAAATCTTAAGAAAAAACAACAACAACCGTGCTTAGTCTTTTTTATTTGACAGAGAGGAACAGCGAGAGGGAACACAAGCAGGGGGAGTGAGAGGGAGAAGCAGGCTTCCCGCCAAGTAGGGAGCCTTATGCGGGGCTTGATCCCGGATCTCCAAGGTGCCCCAACTGTGCTTAGTTTTAAATTTATTTTTTTTTTCACTCTGAAATCAGGGTGTATTTACTGATGACAGGTGTCATAGCTTAATTGTTAGTGTTTTGTCTTAGTGGAATATAAAATAACGCTTACTAAAATCTATGCATTTGGCTTTTTTTGTTTTTTAAATATAAAGTTTTATTTTTTTAAGTAGGCTCCATGCCTGATGTGGGGCTTGAACTCATGACCTCGAGATAAGAGTCACATGCTTTACTAACTGAGCCAGCCAGATGCCCCTTAAAATGTACACATTTTGGATGAAATATGATCTACTTCTATAGGTTTGTTAAAACAGAAAATGCCTATAAATTATAAATAATTTTATTATAAATAAATTATAAATAAATAATTTTATTTTGCAAAGAAGATAAACTCCCTTTAAGACTAGCCCCTAAGATGCCTGGGTGGCTCAGTTGGTTAAGCGACTGCCTTCGGCTCACGTCATGATCCCGGAGACCCGGGATCAAGTCCCACATCGGGCTCCCTGCTCGGCGGGAAGCCTGCTTCTCCCTCTCTCGCTCCCCCTGCTTGTGTTCCCTCTCTTGCTGTGTTTCTCACTGTCAAATAAAAAAAATCTTTAAAAATAAAAAAAAGACCAGCCCCTAAATCTCTGCCTTTCTCTTCTGCTTCTCATTCTTCTTTCTCACATACTCTGGAGTGGGCTGATGGGAGAGAAGGAGATTATAGGGTGCCCTAACCTGTTTGATTAAGATGTCATCACAAGTGGTCAAGGCTTGGCGAAGTTTTCCTGCCCCAGTGCTGTGGCAACAGGCTCTTTCTGCTGACTGGAGAGACTCACCAAGTTTCTGAAGCTCTGTCCGCAGCAGCCTTATATTCTGAAAAGAGAGTAAGAACCACACTGTGGCCAAGATCAACCAGGATAATGAGCTGAAGGAATTGGATAGCCATTTGAAGAGAAGTAAAATTAGAAAGCCTAGTCAGCTAAATGAAGTAACCATTCTGCAGGACTGTGAACAAAAACCCTGGTCCTCACATAAACCACAGAGAGGGCTGGAAGTTGCCTTAGCTAAGAGCCTTGGTAACAGAGAAAGGTATAAATTACCTTTTGGCCCTCCTCTAATTTCTTGTCCACATCAGTGGTAAAGGGCTTGGCTGAAGGTGGTGGTTCTAACATTTTCTGATACTTCTGTAGTTCTGAGGGAAGGAAACAAGAAACTTCAATATGTAGGCTTTCTAGCCTTGGACTTACCTCTTAACTGAATTAACAGTAGCTTGCAGCAAATATAAAAAGTGAGGCCAGGGCACCTGGGTGGCTCAGTTGGTTAAGCGACTGCCTTCGGCTCAGGTCATGATCCCGGAGACCCAGGATCAAGTCCCACATCGGGCTCCCTGCTCGGTGGGAAGCCTGCTTCTCCCTTCTCCCTCTCTCACTTCCCCTGCTTGTGTTCCCTCTCTGGCTGTGTTTCTCTGTCAAATAAATAAAATCTTAAAAAAAAAAAAAAAAGTGAGGCCACGTGCATCCTAGAGTTGAAAGGTCAGGGGATGTAGCTCAGAGTTGAGAAAATTATCTTGGACTTGGGAATCTGAAGGCCCAAGTTTGAAGAACAGTTCTCTAAATCACTCCTATGCTTTGTGCCTCTCTCTTTCCTTACCTTCAGTGGTGGAGTTTAGCTCTGCTCTGCACTGTTCCAGTTTAGCTTTAACCTCATGGAGCTGCTGATTGGAGGCAGAAGCTGCCAACCTTTGTGAACGCCGAAGGGACAGTTCAGACCCCGACTGCTGAGGAGCTACTGGCTGCTGTCTGACTTCCTGCAAAAGAGCTTCTAGCTCTTCAATTTTCTCATCCCGTTCCTAAGAGGGAAATAGAGAGCACAGTTCTATCCAGAGTCAGACAAATCCTGCAGGAACAGATGACTGAATAGTGAACAAAACCTTCCCTGACAGTTAATGCTTCAAAAGCCTGTTAGCAAGGTTCCGGGGTGGCTTAGCCGGCTAAGCGTCTGACTTTGGCTCAGGTCATGATCTCCAGGTCCTGGCTCTGCACTTAGTGGGGAGTCTGCTTCTCCCTCTGCCCCTCCCACCCTGCTCATGCTTGCTCTCTCAAATAAATAAAATTAAATTAAAGAAAAGAAAAGCCTGTTAGCACTTAAACCATTTCAAGGTCAACCAACCCTTAATTCAGAGACTGACACCTATACAGTACTAAGAAGACTAGGAAGAAACTGAGTTACATATTCCTGTCCTAGCAGAGTTTATAAAATCTATTTACATCAGACAACCTAGTGATGGGAATCAATGGCTAGTTGGGGCTGCTTCAGGGCAACTCACCTGAAGCTCTTCTTGGTAAAAACTTGTAAGTGACTCCTTGAGGATCTTTAGTTTCTCTTCATACATTTCCTCCAATAGTTCTTTTTGGGTGTCCAAATGTTCACTGTCGGGAGAAAAATGGGTAAAGAATATGGGGTACACACACACAAAACAACACACAATGGAATGTTACTCACCCAGAAAGAATGAAATCTTGCCTTTGAAATGACATGCACGGACTGAGAAATTATGTTAAGTGAAATAAATCAGAGAAAGACAAAATACTGTATGATTTCACTCTTATATGAAACTTATAAAACAAAAAGACTTTTTTTAAAAAAAATAGACTTAGGGACACCTGGGTGGCTCAGTTGGTTGGGCGACTGCCTTCAGCTAAGGTCATGATCCCGGAGACCCGGGATCGAGTCCCACATCGGGCTCCCTGCTCGGCGGGAAGCCTCCTTCTCCCTCTCTCACTTCCCCCACTTGTGTTCCCTCTCTGGCTCTGTTTCTCTCTGTCAAATAAATAAAAGTTAAAAAAAATAAAAAATAAAATAAAATAAAAAATAGACTTAAATACAGAGAACAAACTAAACTGGTGGTTGCCAGAGGGCAGGGGGTAGGATGAATGGGTGAAATCAATAAAAGGAACTGAAAGGTACAAACTTTCAATTGTAAAATAAATAAGTCACAGAGATGAAAAGTACAGCATTAAGAATATAGTCAGTAACTGTAATAATGTATGGTGGACAGATGGTAACTACACTTACTGTGGTTAACATCGAATAGTGTATAGAATTGTTAAATCCGTAGGTTGTACATGTGAAATGGATATTGTGTGTCAGTTATACTCCACTCCATATCATACCCATAATAATTTTTTTTAAGATTTTTTAATTTATTTAACAGAGAGAGATCACAAGTAGGCAGAGAGGCAGGCAGAGAGAGTGAAGAAACAGGTTCCCCGCTGAGCAGAGAGCCCAAAGTGGCCCTGATCCCAGGATCCTGAGATAATGACCTGAGCTGAAGGCAGAGGCTTTAACCCACTGAGCCACCCAGGCACCCTACTGCATAATAATTTTTAAGAGCGAGCGAGTCGGGGGGAGGGGCAGTGGGAGAGGGAGAGGGTATCTAAAGCAGGGTGCATGCCAATTCAGGGGCTCCATCTTACAACACTGAGAGCATGACCTGAGCCAAAATCAAGAGTCAGAAGCTTAACTGCCTGAGTCATCCATGTTTCCCAATAATAATTTTTTTTTTTAAAGGAGAAAACAAGGTAAGGGAATGAAGATTCTGAGGAGTAAGTTTGGGAGACAGAGCTTAATTAAGGCACAACTCTATCCTAGTCACTATCCCCCACCCTCTCTCTGGTCTAGTTGATAGACCAAGAGCGGTCACTCAGCCAATACCTGCACCACTGTTCCCGTTGTTGCATCTGTTCCACCATCTCATTGCAAATTTCATCACGGAGCTGCATCTCCAGCTGCAACTTTTCCTGTCGTTCTTTACAAAGCAGTGCTTTCATGGCTTCCACCACCTGTAGGAGCTCCTGGAAGAACACACAGTTCACCAATGATTAAATACCCATGCCCCGCAAAGGTAAAGACCCACCTGAAAGGCAGCGTGGAAAATATGTAGCCATCAAGCTGCTACCCCAGAGCTTTCTTGCATTCTCACCTCCTTGCCATACATGGAGATGTCGACTTCATTTTCAACGTCATCATCAAGGCCTGGATCTGTCTTACTTCCCATCTCTAAGCTGGGAGATACCCGTAGACTCTGTTCCTTGATGAATGAATGTAATGATGGGAATCCCAGTTGTACAGCTGGAGCATGCACGAGCTAGGGAGGGAGAGGGTGGGAAATTAAATGAATTCATAACTAGTCCCTAGTAGATTCCTTAAATAAAGGTACAAGTGCAAAATGAGCACTACTGTTAGACCTACAGCTTCTTACCTGGCTGGCAATGGCTGAGAACTTGGCCACATGAAGGGTCTCATCATAGGTAGATGCACAGGGATTCACATTGACAATCATGCAGGAGCGACCTCGACCTGTGAAGAAGCCTTGGAATACTCGAGTCAACTTGCTGTCACGGAAGGGAACTAAGTTCTGTCTTGACCTACCAGGGATCAGAGAACAGAGATGTGAGCAGAATTCCAGCCCTTGGAGTATCCCAGCACCATCTCTAATAATGACCAGGAGGTTTCTTAGCAAATGGTAGTGCTTTAGACCATCCTAACCCATAGCTTACAATCAGAAGCTCACCGATTCTGCTGGTTTTGGCGCAGGGCAGCTATACAACGGCCCAAGGTGTGCAGAGAAGTATTAATATTTCCTGCTTCCTTCAGCCGCTCACCACTTTTCTGATCTTTGCAGCGCTCTGAGCCAGCGAGATCACAGAGTGACAACCTTGAATGGTGGACAGGATCTGACATAAGGATCCCACATGTTATGAGCTTTCCAGCCCTTCATATAGTTCTGGGGAGGGGAGGACCCACCAATTATCTCTGTACCAAAGGAAGCAAAGCATGACTCTAATAGAAGTAATACCTCTGAGGTCCTCCCTTAACCCCTGCCTCTGTAACATTTATGACCAAACAGCCCACATTTCTAAATGGAAAAGCTTACTCGCTGATCTTGGGGATGATATCCCCTTCCCCTTGAAGGTGCAGGATCCGGATTGAGAAGATGCTGTGACTGGAAATCAAGAAAAAAACAAAAAGTTACTGTGTATCTTCATGACTAGGTGAAGAACTGTTGTTTCCTAGAACTTATGAAAAGTTCAGTCCCACAGCCCACTCACCTGCGGCTAGAGTTCTGGTTCAGATGGGTGCTGGCAAAGCTCTGGTTCTTACGACCCACTTTGAGCAGTTTCCAGGCTTCCTCAGCATCCTGAACATGAATCCAGTTGAGATCTGAGACAAAGAGAAAGGCATACAGAAGACAGGAGGTTTCTCTCAAGTCCCGTTTCAGGGTCTAGGTTTCTCTCAAGTCCTGTTTCAGGGAAGGCAGCCTCCCCATCTTCTCATACCTTTCACATAGGGATTGCCATTTTGATCTTCACATAGCCGCAGAGTCTGCCTCTTGCGCTGCTGGCTAGGTGGTTCTAACAGGTCATAAAGCAGTTCATTGTAGATCTCAAAGAAGGAGATCCAGATGGAAAAGCGAATATCTGCAGGGACACTGACAGGGGCAGTGTCTGGCTGTGCCCATCGGTGACTCGTTTCTGGGGAAAAAGCCCATGTACAGTGCATCAACTCTGGAGTAGTCCATCTCCCCTTTGGCCTGTGGGGGCCTTAGAAGGAGCAGCTTAGATTGAAACCTCTGGTCTACACCCCTGGCAGCTGTTGGGAGCAAGGGAGTGGGTTTCTACTGTTACTTGGTACAAAGCGTTATTTGGTACAATGCCCAGTCATGGTACGTACCATCCAGCTGGCTACTGCTGGTCATGTGACTGGAGGAGAGACCAGCAATGCCACTGTCAAAGCTGGTGCTGGTACCCATCCGACCTTCAATGTAGACACTCCTCTTCAAGGAGGTAGATAGCTCCTCCTGGAGGGGCCCAGGGAGAAAATAAGCAAAAAACTTTCCACAGATTTGTCCTCTTATCCCCCCACCCCTGTGAACCCAGCACTTCACCTCTTGGAGGCCTCCATTTAGCAGGGCCAGTTTTTTCATTTCCTCCTGTCGGATCTGCTTGCTGTCTAGCCAGATGACCTCATTGAAGAATACAGGCTTCAGATCAGGTGTTGGATGAAGTTGACCTTGGAGGCTATTGAAGATCAGAGCCAAGGACCGGGGTAGGATCCCTCCATCCTTAATGGTACCTGGAAGCATGTGAAAGATGGATAGCTGACTGTTCTTCCCAAATTCAAAGCATCAAACAGCAAAGAAAAATCATTACAGGGGCACCTGGGTGGCTCAGTTGGTTAAGTGTCTGCCCTCTAATCTTTGGCTCAGGTCATGATCCAAGGGTCCTGGGATCAAGTTCTGTGTTGGACTCCCTGTGCAGCAAGGAGTCTGCTTCTCTCTATTCTCCTCCCCCCTGCTCATGCACTTGCTCTATCATTCTCTCTCAAATGAATAAATTTAAAAAATTTTTAAAGATTTTATTTATTTATTTGACAGAAACAAACATAGTGAGAAAGGAAACACAAGCAGGGAAGAGTGAGAGAGGGAGAAGCAGGCTTCCTGCCGAGCAGGGAGCCAGATGCGGGGCTCGATTCCGGGTCTCCGGGATCATGACCCGAGCCAATGGCAGTCGCTTAATCAACTGAGCCACCCAGGCGCCCCAATAAAAAAAATCTTAAAAAACAAAATTGGGGCACCTCGGTGGCTCAGTTGATTAAGCGACTGCCTTTGGCTCGGGTCATGATCCCGGAGACCCGGAATCGAGCCCCGCATCTGGCTCCCTGCTCGGCAGGAAGCCTGCTTCTCACCTCTCTCACTCTCCCTGCTTGTGTTCCTTCTCTGCCTGTGTTTCTTTCTGTCAAATAAATAAATAAAATGTTTAAAAACAAAACAAAACAAAAAACAAAATAATACAAAACAAAAAGCATCATTATAGGCTAATCAGCAACTGTGTGAGGCCTACTACTCACTCACCTTGAATTGTGTGGGTTTTTCCTGAGTTGGTGACTCCGTAGGTATAAATGAGCCAGTTCTGCCCTTTGAGTACATCCTTTACCATCTCCTTCACGGTCCGGTTGAAGAAGGATGCCTGTCCCACTTCTGGCCCAAAGATCTGGAGACAGACTCAATTTCTCAGAGGCTTATCCCTCATCTCCCATTTGCCTCCTGTACAGAGCCAGCAGATGTGTCCCTTCCTGGGTGATTGGCTCTGGAGACTACTCAAGCAACCTCTTCCTGCAGTGCTGCCAGCCGCTCTCCAAACACTGAAGACCAAACCACTCTTTGCCAGTGCCTCTTTCATCCAAATCACCAAATACTTCCATGTACCATCAGCAATGGAGGGATCATACCCCAGTCCTTGCCTCTGATCTTCAATAGCCTCCAAGGCCTTTGTGTGGAACTTGGGGCAACACAGTAATCACAAGTCTGGGCTTTGGTGATGGATAATTCTAGATGCAAGGCCTAACCCTACCACTGACTAGCTACACGGATTCAGCAAAATAACCTTCACTGAGTCATAGTATCCTTATCAGGAAAAGAGGGACAAGAGTGATAATAATAATGGAAATGTTGGGAATTAATGTACATAAAGTACTTGATGCACTGACTTGCACATGATTCCCCAAAATTACAGACATGTAATGGAACTCACAGTCAAGTGAAAAGCTTCCCCTCCAAAGAGAGAATAAAGATGCCCCGAATATGTTAGTCCCTGTTCATAAACCAGTAGCTCCATACCTGGGAAAAGGTGAATCTATGTGCAGCTTGTCCAATTCCTCTCTCATTATTCTTCTGGGCAAAGGAGTCCTTGGGTGCCTGTAGAACAAGAGTCTCCACATTCTCAATATGGACACAATCCTGAAAAGGGGTTAAAAAAAATTACGGAAGGAAACAATACTGGAGAACTTTGCTGTACTACATCGTTCTATCTTAAATTCTCCCTCCTCAGACACTCACCTGATCTTCCTGTCGTTCCAATTCTGAAGGTAACAAGGGTCTAACTCTCAGGTACACTTTCACCTTCTCTGCACTATCCTCAGATGGAACCTGTGGCAGAATTCCGGCCAGAATCAGTAGTTACTTCCAAGCAGATGGGCAAATAGCGTATTTTAGAGAATCATGCTAACACTACCCCCATTTCACCTCAAATGTCTGTACAGCTAGCTACTCTAGAGTTCCATAATCATTCCAACCCACATGGGTTTTTTCACTGCTTTATCACCCTTCACTGTCTTCAGTATCCTGGAAACATGGCCTGCCACACTAACTTTCCGAATTAGAACTGGTTAACTGGTATGCAAATCAGCCTGTGGTATTACAGAGCAAAACATAGTAGTTAAGTACCTTGGAGGCAGACAAACCTAAATTTGAGTTCCAATTCCATCATTTAGAAATATGACATCTTGGACAAGTTCCTTAGATTCTCCACCTCTGTTCCCATATCTGTAGAATTGGGTTAATAACCGAACCCACTTTATTCATTCAACAGATGTTTATGGCCTGGGAACTCTAAGGCTCTCGTGGGTTATCAAGGCTCCTGTTCTCATGAAAGAGTTGTTCTCAACCAATGCCAGTTCCCAGTCAAGGGACTTTTACCTTTGTCAGGGGAAGTTTCTTGGTTGTCACAGTGGGAAGGAGCTAGTGACATCTAGTGGGTAGAGGCCAGGTATGCTGCTAAACATCTTAAGGTACAGGACAGCCCCCTAAAACAAAGAATTATCTGGCCCCAAATGTTAATAATGCCATAGGTGAGAAACCCCAGGTTAGCATAAAGACTCCATAAGTGGAAGCCATGGTTGATATTAAAAACATACTTAATGGCAGTGTGGTATTGGGCAAATTATTTAACACTTCTAGGCCTCATGGTGAAGAAGAGAGAACTATTAGTCTTCCCTCAAAGGACTGAGAGTATGCATGTGAGTGTGTTTCATTAATGGAATGCAAATAATAGTTCTTATGGACACACAAATTTACATTTTGTACTTGTCCTGCTCCTAATTTTGAATTGATCTCTCAAGACTTTTGGGATTGCTGTCTTTGACCTCATACTAATTCTGTAAGGACAATCGGTAGGCTGAGGATATACTTTGTGCTGCCAAGCCACTGTCCAACTCCTTTACCTGCTGCTTATCCTCCAGGGAGGTGGAGATGACAGAGCAGTCTGATATCAGGTCCTTGCGTACCACAGACCCTAAATCTGCTGCTGTGGACTCAAACATGGGGGAGACTACAACCTCCTCATCTGACAGCAAGCCGGCTGGTGGAGAAAGGATCCCTTGCGACATGACAGCAGGGGCAGCTTGGGTCTACAAAAAGATAAGAGTGGGTAGGGAGGAGAGCCTTAAGGGACAGAAGGGGCTGCAAAATCTAGCTAAGAAACAATTACCCTGCCCCAGGACACCTTCCTCTCACCACCTGAATTCCTCCTCCCTTACGCCTTCAAATGCCAGTAGAAGGGTAGGGGATAAGAAAAAGAATTAATCATGTAATCCTGCTTGGGCATTTCTAAACGCCAAAGAGAATGAATAGATACCTCGCTGCAAAAGCAGAAGGCCATACTCTGATTAGGGTGCCTCGCCCGCCAGTATTGAGGACATGGTATATTTGCCTTAGGCTCCTTCTCCAATCTTACCCTAGGCCCAAAGGGAGGACCAAAGCATTAAAAGGCGGGGGGGTGGTGGCGGCAATTTCGCTTTCTAAAAGCCTATCCCCCGAAGGACAGAAATAGTACCGCCGCTGGGCTCTGGCACAGCCGCAAACTCACCAAAGACGAGACACTCCCTCCTCCTCTGGTACCGGCTCACACACCCTGCAGCCGAACCTGGACTTTTCGCCGTCTGAGAGCACAACTCCACCCACGAGGAACACCTTTGTTACTGATACAATGTTTTAAATTACGCGCTGCGTTCGTTTGGCCAATCAGGCAGCGAAGTCTGCAGCTGCCAATCAGCGCAAGGAAAGGGGGCGGATGAGACTGGTAGACCGTTTGCTCTGGCTTGACCTCTGCTTTCTAATGTGGGTCCGGGTTACCAACTGACGGAATTTGGATTTTGGCCGCCTAAGGTTCCTCGCGCTTAACACTTTTCTTTTCACCATAAGAGCTTTTCTTTTCTTTCTTTTTAAAAAAGATTTTATCTATTTATTTGACAGAGAGATCACAGGTAGGCAGAGAGGCAGGCAGAGAGAGAGAGTTCAAGGAAGCGGGCTCCCCGCTGAGCAGAGAGCCCCATGCGCGCCTCCATCCAAGGACCCTGAGATCGTGACCTGAGCCGAAGGCAGAGGCTTTAACCCACTGAGCCACCCAGGTGCCCCCCTAGGAGCTTTTCTAAGAAACCTAAAGGAAATTCTGAAGCTTCAGTGCCATCCTCTTTAGCACATTCCTTCCCAGGAGCACTCCAGAAGCCCGGTTAAGGGCTTGTTTATCCTGGGAGTTGGGACTACGTTTCCCAGGAGGCATCGCGAACAAACTCCCGGACTCTATTTCCCAGAGTTCCCGGATATCGGCTGTGCCAGACTCTCGCCCCTGAGGGGGTTGGAGACTTCAGGGCCAAGATGGCGACAGGAACGGGGAGTAAGTATGTCCGGTGTTTTTGCGTGGAAGGCCTTTTAGACCACAGGATAGGTACCAGATTTCTGTCACATGTTTGGGGATTAGGAACAATGATTCCCCCAAGAGTCCAGGGTTTTGAGCGGCCTGCTTCACCATATCGTGAAGACTGACGATTAGAGGCCCAGAAGTGGTGTAGGGTGTTGTGTCTCAGGGAGGCTGCGGAGATTTGAGCGAAGCAGCTCAGCGATTCCCTGTGTTTGGGAACTCTGCGGGGTGCGAGATAAAGGGGCTCAGGAGACTTGGGTGTGCATACAAAGAGATGCTGTGAGCCTCAGGGAATAACCTGGCCTCACAGAGCCTTTCGTTTTCTGGCCATCGTTTGTGAGACCCGTGGTCTATCTCCCAGAGGAACGGGGAACTTCAACTCTTAGCTTTTTTGGCCTCTAGGGAAGTTGCGTTTTGTGCATCTCAGTCATTTTCCTGTTTCGTACATCGAAAAGGTCTTTCGGGCCCAACTGCTACAGAGGGTGGAAGTACTGAGAGAAGTAAACAAGTTTATGCTAAGAAGGAGGCAGGGCGGTCGCGCGCGATGGGGGAGGGGAGTGGCTGCTCGGAATCCTGGGAAATAAGCCCTCGCGTTCAAATTGGAATCAGTAGTGGTAAAACTGGGCCTGTCGGGAGAACTGCCTTATCTTAACCTGACACTTTCCCCTGCCTTTTTATTTTCTTTTTATTTTTTTAAAAGATTTTATTTATTTATTTGACAGAGATCACAAGTACGCAGAGAGACAGGCAGAGAGAGAGGAGGAAGCAGGCTCCCTGCTGAGCAGAGAGCCCCTTGATCCCAGGACCCTGAGACTATGACGCGAGCGGAAAGCAGAGGCTTTAACCCTCTGAGCCATCCAGGCGCTCCCTTGCCTTTTTAAAATAAAACAAAATAGCCATGTCATTTGAAGAAGTAAAATGTTTGCCAGATACTCAGTGCAATTTGCAGGGAATGAATAGTGATGATGTTTTAGTAGATAGGTGAAAATCATGATTGTGTATAATAACTCCCTTTGTTTCTACAAGGTGGGATGTTTTGCATTAGGCTCTTAGTCATCCCTTTGGGCCTTAGAACTAGTGCCTCAGTGGTTGTTCTCTAAGACTTTTTTCTTTTTAGAACACAAGCTGCTGAGTACTGGCCCTACAGAGCCATGGTCCATCCGAGAGAAGCTCTGTTTAGCGTCTTCCGTCATGAGGAGTGGAGATCAAAATTGGTAAGGTATCTAAGATAGCTGCGTTCTTGGGTCCTAGAAATTTTGGGTATTTTTTTTTATTTTATTACACTGGTGGATTCCTATGGTTAATCATACTAGCATTTAAGCAGTATTTCTTTTTTAACACCATTATTGAGGTTTAATTCAAATTACATAAAATTAACAGTATATACACAATAATTTTAGTATATTCACAGTTGTGTGATCATAATCACAGTCTAATTTTAGAACATTTTCATTACTTCTAAACAGAATCTCTTACTCCTTCCTTTAGTTGTCACTCAATCTCTCCACCTCCCTAACATCCACTCCCAACCCCACCCTCAGGCAGATACTCAATCTACTTTCTTTCTCTGTAGTTTGCCTATTCTGGATATTTCATATAAATGGAATTCTGTAATTTGAGGAGCAGCTGAACTATTTCTTTAATATTTTTTTAAAGATTTATTTATTTATGTTAGAGCGTGAGAGAGCACACAAGTAGGGGCATAGAGAGAATCCTTAAGCAGACTTCTGAGCACGGAGCCTGACTCAGGGCTTGATTCCAGGACCCTGAGACCATGATCTGAGCTGAAATCCAGTTAGAGGCTGAATCGACTGAGCCACCCAGGTGCCTCCAACTGAACCTTTTTTTTTTTTTTTAAAGATTTTATTTATTTGACAGAAGAGAAACACAGCTAGAGAGGGAACACAAGCAGGGGGAGTGAGAGAGGGAGAAGCAGGCTTCTGGCTGAGCCGGGAGCCCGATGTGGGACTCGATCCCGGGTCTTCAGGATCATGACCTGAGCTGGAGGTAGTCGCTTAACCAACTGAGCCACCCAGGCGCCCAAACTTTGAAATTTTAAATTGTATTTCTTTTGTGAGGCCGCATTAAGTCAGAAGGTTCAAAATGGTACACAGTGTCTTCCATCATTGTAGTTCATCTTTCAGTGTTACCATTTTCATAGTTTCATTTACTTGTGTTTCTCCAATATTAATTTTATATACATGAACAAATGTTTTCTTTCTTTCTTTATAAACACAGTTTTATATGTATCCTTTATCTTGCTGCTACTTCTCTTTTTACTTTAACTTAATATATAAAGCTCTCATTCCTTTTTTTAAAGCAGCTGCCTGGTATTGATACAGATAAACCATAATTTATTTAACTGTTACTTTTTTTTTTTTTTTTTTTAGATTTTATGTATTTGTCAGAGAGAGCGAGAGAGTACGTGTGCACAAGCAGAGGGAAATGGCAGGCAGAGAAAGAGTCAGGCTCCCTGCTGAGAAAGGAGCCCATTTTGGGACTCCATCCCAGCATTCTGGGATCACAACCTGAGCCAAAGGCAGATGCTTAGCCACCTGAGCCTTCCAGGTGTCCCTGATATTCTTTTTTTTTTTTTTTTTTTTTTTTTAAACTGATACTCAAGGGGCACCTGGGTGGCTGACTTGATTAAGCATCTGCCTTTGGCTCAGGTCATGATCCCAGGATCTTGGAATCAAGCTTGCATTGGGCTCCCCTGCAGAGAGCCTGTTTCTCCCTCTTCCTCTCTGGCTTCCCTTGCTGTGTGCTGACTTGCGCACGTGCTCTCTCTTTCTCTTTAATAAATAAAATCTTTTTTTTTTTTTTTTTTTTAAAGATTTTATTTATTTGACAGAGAGAAACACAGCGAGAGAGGGAACACAAGCAAGGGGAGTGAGAGAGGGAGAAGCAGGCTTCCCACCGAGCAGGGAGCCCGATGTGGGACTCGATCCCGGGTCTCCGGGATCATGACCTGAGCCGAAGGCAGTTGCTCAACCAACTGAGCCACCCAGGCGCCCTAATAAATAAAATCTTTAAAAAACAAAAAAAACCGGCGCCTGGATGGCTCAGAGGGTTAAGCCTCTGCCTTCAGCTCAGGTCATGATCTCAGGGTTCCAGGATCGAGTCCCACATCGGGCTCTCTGCTCAGCAGGGAGCCTGCTTCCCCCTGTTTCTTTGCCTGCCTCTCTGCCTATTTGTGATCTCTCTCTCTGTCAAATAAATAAAATCTTAAAAAAAAAAAAAATAAAAACAAACAAAAAATAAGCTGGTACTGTATTGATAAGACATTTGCTAATACAGATATAACCTTGCACAGTTATATATTAACTGAAAAAGCAGAATTATTGGGTCAAAGAATGTAGGTGTTCATAGTTTGATAAATATTTCAAATATTGATAAATAAATTGCCTACTCAGAGATTCTTTCAGTTTTTACTCCCATCGGTAATATATCAGAATGCCTCTTTTTCTGTGTCCTGGTTGTTAGATTATTTTTGATCTTTGACAGTTTTATGAAAGGTGGGAAATAGTTCTCATGTTTTAATTTACATTTATCTTATGATGAGTGAGGTTGACTGTCTTTGTGTGTTAAAGAGCCACTTGTATTTCTTTTTTTGTCAACTACTATTTCCCATTTTTCTGTTTATTAGTCTGTCTTTTTAATTGGGGGAGGGCTCCTTATATATTAGAGAGATTAGCCATCTTATTAGAGCTATAAGATGCGTTTATTATTTTTTTTTAACCAGTGTGCCATTTAGCTTTTTACATTCAGACTTTTAAAATGTAGTTTATTTTTTAATTTATTTTTTTAAAGATTTCATTTATTTGACAGCGAGAGAGAGAGAGAGAGAGAGCGAGCGAGCGCGCGCGCATGTGCATAAACCGGGGAGCTTGAGGGAGAGGGAGAAATAGGCTCTCCACTGAGCAGGGAGCTCAATGTGGGGCTCAATCCCAGGAGCCTGGGATCATGACCTGAGCCAAAGGCAGACGCTTAACGACTGAGCCACCCAGGCGGCCCTACTTTTTTTTAACAGTTCTGGATTTCATGACCTATTTAGAAAGTTTTACCCTAGTCTGAGATTATAAAGTAATTCTATAGTTTCTTCTAGTACTTTAATAGTAAAACTTTTTTTTTTTTTTTAATATTTAAATCATTGATTCATTTGGGGCTTTTCTTGGTCTAAGGTGTAAATTATGGATCAGACTTTGTATTTTGTTAATAGCTAACCATATAATTTGAACTTATAAAGGAAAAGAGCTGTGCGACACCATTATCTCAACACAGATTTTAAAAACTTTTTTTAAAGTTAACCTAGTCTTTTGGGGCACCTGAGTGGCTCAGTTGGTTAAGCATCTGCCTTATAAAGTCTTTAAAAAAATAAAGATACGTAGTCTTTCAACCACATAGAGAAGTGTGAGAATAATATAGAGTATCCATGTACCCAGCCTAGATTTAACAAATCTTAATATTTCATCATATTTTCTTTGGATCTTTTTCAAGATTTTAAAATTTTATTTATTTGAGAGAGAGCGAGTGAGCATGTATGAGCAGGGAGAGGAGCAGAGGGAGAAAGAGAATTGCAAGCAGGCTCTGAGCTCTGGGGAGGGCTTAATCTCAGATCCCTCAAACCATGGCCCGAGATGAAGTCAAGAGGTGGATGCACAACCGACTGAGCTACCCACTTGCCCCTCTTTGGATCTTTTTAAAGAAATAAACGTAGACACAATTAAAGCAACACACTCTTCCTTGATCCCATTCTAGTCCTGTTTTTATTTTTGCCTGTCTTTGTTTTCTGTGTACAGCTTTTTAAAAGGTTGTATGATTGCATCAAGAAAATTGTCTTTTTTTCAATTAATACTTCAGTTAATATTATTTTCCATTTCACCACATATATTTTATAATTATTTTTATGGCCTATTTAATACTTTGTAGAGGTGAAATGCCATTAAGTTAAACATCCCTTGCAGGCATTTAGGAAAAACCTAACTGTTCATCAGTTTGATGAAGTCTACATGGTGCCGCCTTCTTGGTACTTGCTTCTTTGTTAGATTATTTTTTTAATATATTCCAGGGAGATGTATTATTGGATCAGAAGATAACTTTTTAGTCTGTTATACATTATAGATTGCTTTTGAGAAGACACATCTCTTCTGAAAGAACCAAAATCAACATGAAAATACTTGCCCAAATGAACAGAAATGATAATGTACAAGGTTCTAATACTTTGACTTTACCCAGGAAATATATCACTTAGGAAAACTGTTTTTCCCTCTAAATAAATTTTTTTTCATTTGTTAGGGAGATAGAAAGCACACAAACTGGGGAGGGGGAAAGGGAGAAGCAGCCTCCCCCTAAGCAAGGAACCCAGTGTGGGACTGGGATCATGACTTGCACTGAAGGCAGACGTTTTAACCGACTGAGCCACCCAGGCATCCCTCCCTAAATGAATTTTAAGTGGTTGTGTCATCTTCCGTAGTCACATATTTCAGAATACTCCTGGTGGCAGTTCATTGTTCTAAATTTTGTACTCCAAACCTTGAACTCTTAGCATACCTCCCTTCATCACTCTTTTTTCTCTTCCTATTTAGTGTGTAATAGGCTTTTCTCGTTTTGTGTAGGGTATCAGTTAGCAGAGCAATCAAGCCATTTGCAGAACCTGGCCGCCCTCCAGACTGGTTCTCTCAAAAAGTAAGTTCCCAAGCAAGTGCTCTTTTAGAGCAGTCTTAGAGATGTGAAGTGGGTTGCCTTCTGGGCCCTGCCCTTTAATCATAAGGCTTTTATACCACGAAGAGAAAGCAGAGTTGATAATACCTTTTCATTTTTCCCCACTGTTTCATCTTTGTGTGTTTGTACTATAAACTTTTCTTATCTGTGTAACGTAACATGTACGAGGCTAAGCTTGGGAGTTAGAAGATCTGGGTTTAAAATGACTTCGGTTAGAATCTTTGGACCATGAGTCTCAGTTTTCTCATATGTAAAGTAGATAAAAATTCTCTCAGGATTGTTGTAAAGTTTTAGTCGAGCTAATACCTATAAAGAATTTAGCCTAGTGCCTTGCATATGGTAATTGCTTAGTAGATACTAACTATTAATATTGGTTATTGGATCAGAAGACTCCTTTTCTGTGTCCTTGTATTTAGGGGTTTTTTTTTTGTTATTTGTTTTTTAAGGATTTTATTTATTACAGAGAGCATGAGAGAGGGAGAGATCACGATCAGGGGGAGGAGTAGAGAGAAAAGCAGACTCTCAGCTGAGTAGGAAGCGTGATGTGGGACTTGATCTCAGGACCCTGGGATCATAAACCTGAGCTGATGGCAGATGTTTAACCAACTGAACCACCCAGCCCCACCCCCCCCCGATATTGAGTATTTTTAACTGATATGACTGCAGAGTACTTTGCCCTCCTAGAAACCCTTACATACAGTTCTTTTCTCTAAGCCTTAGTCTGATATGGTAAAACTTCAAAAGGTTGTTCCTTTCCAGACTTGCTTATCATATTTTTACTTTTTTCCTGTAGCATTGTGCTTCCCAGTACTCAGAGCTTCTAGAGACCACAGAGACACCAAAGTGAGTACAAAACCAGACATTCAAACCACATCTCTTTAGTGGAAAGTGTTCACTGAGGAAGTCTGGTTTATATCTATTACTGGTGATTAAAAACTAGAGCAGAAGTTATCTGTGGTTAAATGGTGGAGAGGCTCAAAGAAAGCAATTGGGTGTGGGAATAGATGTTCAAATACATGTTTTTGTTTCTAAATTTTCTACAGACGGAAACGGGGTGAAAAGGGAGAAGTGGTCGAAACTGTTGAAGATGTCATTGTTCGGAAATTGACTGCTGAACGAGTTGAGGAACTAAAGAAAGTGATAAAGGAAACCCAGGAAAAATACAGGTACTTATCAGGGAGACTACCACATGGTTGGGAGAGACCAAAAGGGCTGACTTCTTATACTGGTCAGAACTTTTTAAATAGACTGAAAAACCCAGTTAACTTATTTCTCTTTCTAGACGGCTGAAAAGAGATGCAGAACTAATTCAAGCTGGACACATGGACAACAGACTGGATGAGCTTTGCAATGACATTGTGATGTGGGTTATATTATTCTTCCTTTTGTACACCTCTCTCTCCTTTTACCCCCTTTTCACCCTAAACAGTCTGGCTCATCTCCTCCATTTGCCATCCCTTTAGAGGAGTGATTCTTGAAGGGAAAAGCTGCAGAGCGACCTAGTAGCTGGGAGGAGGGAGTGAGTTGTAGAAGGTAATGTGATGGAATATTTCAGTGTGAGGGCATAACTTAGTTTTAACATGAAAACTGCTTTAGTTTGCCTATGAAGAACTGGTAGTTAGGCAGTACACTAAAAATTTTCCTGTTTGGGTGGTGCCTGGCTGGCCAGTCAGAATGTGTGATTCTTGATCTTGGGGTTGTGGGTTCGAGCCCCACATTGGGTGTAGAGATTACCTAAAAGTAAAATCTTTAAAAAATTGTAAAAAACATTTCCTGTTTTGCTGGTAAGGATTCTTTTTCAGGCTTTCCTCCAGAAAGTGCTAGCCTGGCAAAGAATTTCCTTGTGAGGGCCCTGTGATCTATAGAAGAACTAGAGCTGTGACCTGTAGAGGAACTATAGAAGAACTAGAGCTGTGACCTGTAGAGGAACTAGAGCTGGCAAGGATCTTATTTTTACTTCTGTCTTTAGGAAAAAGAAATTGGAGGAAGAGGAGGCTGAAGTAAAGAGGAAGGCTACGGATGCTGCATATCAAGGTAAACCGAACCTTGTGACTCTCTTTAACAATTAATTATACGGTGCTGCATACTAGTAACAGTTGAAGTCTATATTGTAAGATAGAATCCACTGATGCTTATTTACTTGTGCACTTTTCTGTCCTCTCTTTTATCAGAGTAAAAACATACATTTATATCTATATATGTATAAGGAAGAAACTCTTGGACAATGAATTCTGCTCAGTTCTCACTAGACTTTGGGTCATTTTAGGATACAAAGGCTTTATAATATAAATATTGAACCTCATAAAGTTTTTAGAATTCAAAGTCCTGTAAGAAGATTAAGAACAGCCCACGCATTAGATAAGAGCTTAAGCATTTCTAAGTCTAGGAATACATACTGTAAGCCAGTGAGGTCTTTCCCTCTTGTTAAAAGCAGAAAATAACTCGTTGAAGAAGATATTGAGGAATGTTTTGTTTTTGTTTTTCTTTTAAAGATTTTATTTATTTGACAGAGAGAAACACAGCGAGAGAGGGAACACAAGCGGGGGGAGTGAGAGAGGGAGAAGCAGGCTGTGGGACTCGATCCCGGGTCTCCGAGATCATGACCTGAGCTGAAGGCAGTCGCTTAACCAACTGAGCCACCCAGGCGCCCCTTGAGGAATGTTTAAACCACTTTCCTACTTCAGGACCTTTGAGATAATTCAATGAGTTTGCTTAGTGTGAGAGTTACGCTTAGGAAAGAGGAGTGTTAAAAGTTACCTGTCTCCCAGAAGTGTTAAAGATTTCTAATCCAAATTCATAATGCAGCTCTAATTATGCAACATCCCCATTTGTCTTTTATTATAGTATAACAGAGTAGTGTCTACTTTGATTTATTTAATCTTGAAGACAGTAATTGTTGTCTTTTATGTTCTAGCTCGTCAAGCAGTAAAAACACCCCCTCGGAGATTACCCACTGTGATGGTCCGCTCTCCTATAGATTCTGCCTCCCCAGGAGGTGATTATCCACTTGGAGATTTGACTGCAACCACTATGGAAGAGGCCACCTCTGGAGTGAGTATATTTTTATCTGCAGGAATTGATCAGCAAAGGGGCAATAAGCCAGCAGAGAGTCCAGTGATGAGGAAACCACTTTTGGCCTAGAGGCATTTTCCTCTCGTCTGAATGCTAAAGACTTAATGTACCGTGTTCTGTGCTCTAAGATAAGGATGGACCTAAAAACATTGAGCCTTTTGACCTTTTGGGAGATAAGTAGAATACTACGTTAAGAATTGTTTGTAAGTAAACTAGTCTTATAAAATTCCTGCAGAAGTAAGGCATAGTTTTCTTGTAAATAGAATATTGGTAGTGGTTAAGCAGGTTGGGTGGAAGGTTTGGGTCATTGTGGGTTAGAGTGGGTAGAAGAGAAAAAATTATGGGGAAGAAAGTGGCTGAGAGCAGGAGGAGTAGAGGGTTTCTGGGCAGTTTCACTGAGGACTAATAAAGTAATAATTAGATACATTAACCCATCCAGATTAGTAGGGAACCTTCCAGAGTTTGAAAAGTCAGATAAAGGTTCTCTGTTGTCTCTTAGGTAACCCCTGGGACTTTGCCGAGTACCCCAGTCACCTCGTTTCCTGGGATTCCTGACACCCTTCCTCCAGGCTCTGCACCCTTAGAAGCCCCCATGACCCCAGTAACAGATGATTCACCCCAGAAAAAGATGCTTGGACAGAAAGCAACTCCACCCCCCTCCCCTCTGCTGTCAGAGCTCTTGAAGAAGGGCAGCCTCCTGCCTACTAGCCCCAGACTGGTATGGAGACTTCTGTGGGTGTTTGAGAGCTGTGGTGATTTAGTACTTTGGAAGGGAGTGCCTGGGACCTAAAATATGACATGGAAAGAAAAAAAGTTCAAAAGAGAGATTTCCTAATTAAATGTTAATTTAAAAAACAAACAAACAAAAAACCAGTAAGTTGATAGTATCCTTGGGTCCTGAATTATCTGAAACCACAATTATTTTGGTTCTCTTCTCCAGAGAACTCTTGTCAAATAAGTTTTAAAAATTAGAGCTTCCCTTGGGTCTGAAATTATTCTCTTTGGATATTAACTTCATGAACTTTGGTCAACTGCTGGAGCTTTTTTTGGGAAGTGGTAGTAAAGGAAAGCTTGAGTGTAGCCTTCACCTCTATTCTTCCCTGGTAGGTCAATGAGAGTGAAATGGCTGTGGCTTCTAGCCACTTGAACAGTACAGGTGTCCTTCTGGAGGTAGGCGGGGTTCTTCCCATGATCCATGGTGGGGAGATGCAGCAAACACCCAACACTGTTGCGGCCTCCCCTGCTGCCTCAGGTAAGTCAACACTTTTCTGTTGCCTACTTTACTTTACAGATGTTGATCTTAGTATTGACTGTCTTTGGTTTCTAGCCTTCAGTAGTATACACCTGTCAATTGTAGATGTGAAGCCCAACTTTTTTTGGTGCTACTTTACTTGTTAAACCACATAGTGTCCCAGATTATAAATCCATTCTTACCTTCAAAGTACTGATAGCTGATAGCAGGATGACCACAGCATAGATATCAAAGAGAAGAGTGAAGTTAGTAGTGAAGCTGCTTCACTGGAGTTTGTGATAAGAGTTACCTAAAGTTCTAGTACAGGGGATTGAGATTTGGAGCCAGAGAACTGGATTTAAGTGTTAGGCCTGCCACATACTGATTTTGTGGCCTTGGGCAGATGATTCAACCCATGAACCTCAACTTCCTCTTTATTAATTACAGTGTGTACTTCACAAGGATATCATGAGAATTAAGTGAGATAGAAAAAGTAAAGTAAGAAAAGATTTTACAAAATATCAAACCTTAGATATGAATATTTGAATGGTGTTGAATTTGGTTGGTTTATGGCATACTTGACTGCAGAAGTGACAAATTTATTCATACCCGTTTTTTGTGGTTTTGTTCTTACCGTTCAGTTTTCTTCTGGGGAAAAATTACTACCAGTTTTTCACACACTGTGTTCTAGTGCTTTGGGTCATTCCTAACTTGAAAGAAGAAAGGTTAGAAAAAGGCTCTAGATAATAAGCGTATTCAACAGAGGAGTTTCTTTTCATTCTTTGAGACTAAAAATTTTCTTGGTTGAGTCTTAAAGTGGCTATTGCTTCTTGTTCATGTGGTTTCCTCTTACCTCATTTTATGTACCTCTTTGTCTGTTAGGTGCTCCCACTCTTTCCCGGCTTTTAGAAGCTGGTCCTACACAGTTCACCACTCCTCTTGCTTCCTTCACTACTGTTGCCAGTGAACCTCCAGTTAAACTTGTGCCACCCCCTGTAGAGTCTGTGTCCCAGGCTACCATTGTCATGATGCCTGCGCTGCCAGCACCATCCTCTGCTCCGGCTGTCTCCACTCCTGAGAGTGTAGCTCCAGGTGCGTCCCTGACCCACGCCCTGAGCAGCCACTAGGTCCAAAATTTCATCTTGAGCTTCAGTTAGAGAAAGCTGACCCACGAGCATCAACTCTAGTTCAGTGCTTCTCTTCTGTTCTCCATGGACGTGTCCCATCTTTATCCTTAGAAAAATAAGAATTTGAGATGTGGGTGGGCATTTATGTGTTGGGGGATAAGGGTTAAGTGTATAAAATGAGTGGGCTCAAGAATGTGTTCTCACCCTACTTTCTAGATAAAACTGGGGGATAAGAAAACATAAGAAGGTACAGATCTAAGATAACTTTTTCTGAGCTTAAGTGTGTGGGTGCTTGACATCTGTCTGTAGCCTTGGTTGATCTCCAGGTGGTCCCTTGGTATCAAATGATGTTCTGAAATGTTTTTCTCTTCCTATTATTCAGTGAGTCAGCCTGACACTTGTGTCCCCATGGAGGCTGTGGGGGACCCGCATACTGTGACTGTTTCCATGGATAGCAGTGAGATCTCCATGATCATCAATTCTATCAAAGAAGAGTGTTTCCGATCAGGAGTGGCAGAGGCCCCTGGGGGATCCAAGGCTCCCAGTATAGATGGGAAGGAAGATTTAGATCTGGCTGAGAAGATGGATATTGCTGTGTCCTACACAGGTGAAGAGCTGGACTTTGAGACTGTGGGAGACATCATTGCCATCATTGAGGACAAGGTAACTATTCAGCAAAGCCTAAAAGAATCTCTCATGAGTCCTAGGCTTCTCTCGTCAGCCTCTCCTTGCTTTTTGTAGTAAGAATTAAGTAAACAAACAGTTCTATTTCTGCCTGTCTCCATCTCCTTAGTCCCAAAGCCTTGGGTGCTCACATTGATCATCTCCCCAGCCATCCCTGTGTTACTGGTTTGCTCAGGACAGGAACCTGTCCATTGGTTGCTTCTACTGTATGGAGAAGATGGCGAGAAAAGCTGCAGATTGAGGCCCTCTCATTTGGCGCTAACAGAATTGAGGGACTTGGACTTATTTCTGTGAATTCAACAGTGTGTGTATTATGGGACAGGTAGATGATCATCCTGAAGTACTGGATGTGGCAGCAGTAGAAGCGGCACTGTCATTCTGTGAAGAGAATGATGATCCCCAGTCCCTGCCTGGCCCCTGGGAGCACCCTATCCAGCAGGAGCGGGACAAGCCAGTAGCTCTCCCTGCACCAGAGATGACAGTCAAGCAGGAAAGGCTGGACTTCGAGGAAACAGAAAACAAAGGAATCCACGAACTGGTAGACATCAGGGAACCCAGTGTTGAGATTAAAATGGAACCTGCAGAATCAGAACAAGGCATCTCGGGTCCTGAAATAGTAGCTGGAGTTGTTCCAGCCACAAGTATGGAGCCACCAGAACTCAGGAGTCAGGACTTAGACGAGGAACCCAGAAGTATTGCCACGGGAGAGATTGTTGAAGCAGATGTTCCCAATGGGAAAGGCGATGAGACTCCACTTACAACTGTGAAGACAGAGGTATTTAAAATCAGGGGCTGGGAGGATGAAGGGTTATGCCTTAGGTAAGAAGTGACTGTTCAGGCCTTTGGTTTTCCTCTTGGATTCTTGAATTCTTACATGGTTGATGTGTCCATAGCCCACAGGTATGAGTATTGCTACATATGCTTATCCTATTCCTTTTAAGGTGACCATTAGATTTCTGTTACATGGGTAGGACTTAGCGTTTCTTCTGTAGTCTCGTGACTGAAAAATAAACTTTTCTCAGCCAAAGTGATGTATCAGTACTTAGGGTATTTATTCTTTTGGTCTTCAGGCATCTCCTGAAAGCATGTTGTCTCCATCACATGGCTCCAATCCCATCGAAGATCCCTTAGAGGCAGAGACTCAGCACAAGTTTGAAATGTCAGGTAAATAATAAGGCCAGTAATTCTGTACTCTATAACTAACTTGAAATCCTTTGCTTTGGCTTCTGAGGGATTGTGGGTTGTGGGCAAGTAGAGGAGGTAGAATAGGTCAGCATGGAAAGGAGAGCTGCAGGGGATTATTGTCCATAGGAAGGGGAAGGCTAAGGTGGAAAAATCTTCAGGTAGTCTTTCTCTCCTCTGCAGACTCATTGAAAGAAGAATCAGGGACTATTTTTGGAAGCCAGATAAAGGTATTTCAGACTTTTCTTTATTCCTCTTGCTGTGTGACTAGATTTCCCGATAGCACTACCTTTTTAATGAATGACAGTGAATGTGCATCTTATTTTCTGAGATGAGACTAGTTAAGGAGTTGCATGGGGAATAGTTGCAGTGGACAATTAGGCATACTGGCAGTACTGTGGCCACATGTGCTTCCCGTCTGAAAGAGTTTGTGAACATCACGCAGAGCTTTCTTTTGCACATAATGCATAATGAAGCTTTGATACTTCTGGGATGATTTGGAGTAAATAGGGATGCCAGAGTCAGGGAGAATATGTAAGAAATCAGATTTATTAGTTACACTATCCAAAGAAAATTGATCCCGAATTTGCAGTTACTAAAGTATTAGTAAGCAACAGGTTTAAAGTAATGCGATGTGAGCTTGCTCCATCAGAGGAGACACAAAATAAACACTATTTTTGATAACTTTGTATCCAGGGTCAGAATTCCTCTCAAGAGCAAGGGGAAAGAAGGAACGCCTCTTAGCTTAGTCTTAAGTAAGTAGCTTTTTTTTTCTTCCTTTTAAAAAGATCCTGGGTCTTATTCTTTGTCCAGGTTCTATATTGATCAGTGAGTGTATGTAGATGGTAGTATAAGTGATAGAGGGCTCAGTCAGGAAGCAGTGTGAGGCCGTTTTCTAGAACTGATCTAACCCAAAAGATTGTATTTAATGATGCTTTGCTGGATAGCTTTGCTTGCATTTGTTGACCTGAGCACACTATGTCTAAGGATGCCCCAGGTGAGGATGAGGAGGAAGATGGAGTCAGTGAAGCGGCCAGCCTAGAGGAGGCTAAGGAAGAAGATCAAGGAGAAGGCTATTTGTCAGAAATGGATAATGAACCCCCTGTGAGCGAGAGTGATGATGGCTTTAGCATTCACAATGCTACACTGCAGTCCCATACACTGGCAGACTCCATCCCCAGCAGCCCTGCGTCTTCTCAGTTGTGAGTATCTGAGATTCTTCTTTGTGGTCACGACAGTGAAGATGAGAAGTAGGAGAGGATCTTTTCCTTCAGTCTTATTTTTTCATCTTCCCTTTCTTGGCCTGGAACTAATAGTTGACAAGAAATGATTAAGATTTTTTTTTTTTTTTTTTTTTTTTTTATGCCTAGTGGGACTCCTTTGTTTCCTTTATTTCAGCTCCGTCTGTAGTGAAGATCAGGAAGCTATTCAGGCACAGAAAATCTGGAAGAAAGCTATCATGCTTGTATGGAGAGCTGCAGCTAATCATAGGTGAGTTTTACCAATCAGTAGGAACATTTTTCTCTTGCTCCTTCTCAGTGTTAGTGACTAGAAAAAAGACTGGATGGGTTTATATGGGATTGGTGGCTCTGACTTTTACAGCCTTCAACTACTTAAATCAGATTTCCTCACCTGTGCTTCTGAAGGGTAAGTCAGTAACTGCACTTACTCTTTTTGGACAGATATGCCAATGTCTTCCTGCAGCCTGTTACAGATGATATAGCACCTGGCTACCATAGCATTGTACAGAGGTAAGCCATTACCCTTTCAGCATGCTGACTTGCCTGAATTG
>PITA01000852.1:59469-89296 GCA_004023965.1 Spilogale gracilis
ATTTTATTTATTTGACAGAAACACAGCCAGAGAGGGAACACAAGCAGGGGGAGTGAGAGAGGGAGAAGCAGGCTTCCTGCTGAGCAGGGAGCCTGATGTGGGACTCAATCCCGGGTCTCCAGGATCATGACCTGAGCCGAAGGCAGTCGCTTAACTAACTGAGCCACCCAGGTGCCCCAAGAATTAACTTTCTTTATTACCTTTCTTAGCCAATACTTATTATAAAGGTTGACTTTGGTTTTTGGATTAAGTGCATGTTGTGGGGTAAGGGCTTGGCATTTCACTCCAGGCAGCCAAAACTAAGGATATGTATGAGAAGATCTGTATGGTAATAATATATTTGGATCCATTTGAGTTCTCTTCCCTTCCATTGACCTGTTGCTGCTGTTGTTTTGTTTTTAGACCTATGGATTTGTCAACTATTAAGAAAAACATTGAAAATGGACTGATCCGCAGCACAGCTGAATTTCAGCGTGATATTATGCTGATGTTCCAGAATGCTGTGATGTATAATAGCTCAGACCATGATGTCTACCATATGGCAGTAGAAATGCAGCGAGATGTCTTAGAGCAGATTCAGGTACTTTGAAGATCTTTAATGTTTTAACAAGGATGAAATGAAACTACTCGGGAAGGATTCATACTGTTTTCAGGAAAGGGTGCTGGTGGCTTAATTGGAATAGTCTTCAGGGACACAGGAACATAAAATTTTTTTCTTGATGGATTTGTGTTGGTTTTCTCATGTTGGTTTGGTAAAAGAATTATGAGAATATTCTTCCTTTCTTGGGTAAATACTTATTTTCCAGAAGTTTTTAAATATTTGGGGGGAAGAAAGTAATTTTTTTATGAAATGGTGAATGCATATTTTTAAATTACATTAAGTATATACATAGTTGAGCATCAACAAATGGTTTCTTCTTTCTTTTTATCACAGACAGTCTACTTCTGTCCTATAGTTGCATTACCAGGCACCCTCTGGGATATTGAACTTCAAGGGATTTTTGTCTACTTCTGCTTAATGTGCTAAATTAAATTACCTAATGGCCTTTGGTTCTCTTTCCCATTCTTAAGAGATTTTTATTCCGTATTGTAGCCAAAAAGTTAAGCGATACTTGGTATTTAGATCCTTTAACATGCGCAACTAGAATAAAAAACTAATATGCTGAACTTCCAGTCAGTTTAGAAGTATTTGAAAGCTGTTTGCAGACAGATATTAAAAGAAGTCCTATTTACAAAGCCAAAGTGTCTTAATTCTTTCCTACTGGCAGGTCTCGGGGGCCAACTGTCTTTCTTTTCCTTATAGCAATTCCTTGCCACGCAATTGATTATGCAGACGTCTGAATCTGGGATCAGTGCTAAAAGTCTTCGAGGGAGAGATTCTACCCGAAAACAAGATTCTTCAGAGAAGGTGAGGAGACCAAGAAAAAGCCTGTTTACCAGTGTTCCAGAGCTAGAAGTCTGAAGCATCCAAGGAGCCTTAGGTTACTACTTGGTACTTGATAACTACTGGGCTTCTATATTCCATTGGTGTACAGACATATAAATCTTTGGATGTACTCATCCAAGCGTCGAAGACACTTGCTGTGACTGAAAGGCCCAGTCAGTCACATGAGAAATTGTGAGCTGAATGAGTGCATTATTAATTTCTCTGAGTGAGAGCTTGCAAGGTGGGGGAAATGACTTTTGCAGCAGTTGGGGACCATCAGTTCCTGTTCCAGAAAGCATAATGGCCAGACTGCTTTTGGATCTCTTTCCTCTTGTTCTTGAGTTTTTAAATTTTGTCTTTGTGTATGTGGTGCTTGTGTCTCTGTCCTGAGGTTTGGGGTGCTTGTGGCTGAGAGTTCTGTGGAACCTGATCAGTGTTTGTTTGTCCTCTAACAGGACAGTGTCCCCATGGGCTCTCCTGCCTTCCTTCTCTCTCTCTTTGTAAGTATTGAATGGCTGCAAGGGGTGGTGTTGCCACAAAGATTCTCAGCTCCTGCTGGGGTGGGTGGCAGAGGGAAATCCAACATGCAGACTGTTGCAATGTCTTGAACTTCTCTTTATTCAGGTCATTGAATAAGAATCTCTCATTTTCTGCATTCCTGTCTTTCTGCATGTGTGTGTGTGTGGGCTGGGTAGGGACAATTTATGAGTTCACTGGACTGAAATGAAGTATTCTTGGTAAGAATCTAGGATGCACCTGCTCCTTATTTTTGACTTCACCTTTTGCCAATTCATTTCTTACAAATAAGATTGCTCAGAGCAGCAGCTGCTAGCTGACTTTTTTATGTGTTCCTCATACCAGCAGATACCCAGCACATATTTTTCTCTCCCCCTAACGTTGAGTTGCAAGACTGATACACAAATAGGCAGTAGAAGTTAAGAAGGATATTAGTAACAATGAGTACCACATACAGTGCTGGCTGTTAGAGATAAACTTAGTAAAGCTAGTCCTAAAGACTTACTCTTTTCCTCTGTGAATTGAATGACCCTCTGACTCTGTGTTCATTATGAGGCACTGAGGCATGATGTAATGGAAGAGCATCAGCTGGAAAACCACATGATCTTAAACTCACTGGATTATCTCTTGTAACCTTGTTTTCCTCATCTGTATAATGGAGCTAATATAATGAGGTACCTGTCCAGCCTACCTCACAGGGATGTTGTGAGGATAAAAATGAGATCAAGGTATGGAACTGGCTTGGAAAAAAAATTAAAGTGTTAAACAAATGCAAGGTGGTATTTTTATTTTTAATGTCGCCTCAAAGGCAACTTATGATCATGAGTTCTGAAACTTTTAACAGTCCTTGCATGTTAGAAATGTAAAAATGGCCTAGCCCAGCAAAAGTGTTCATGAATTCATCTTGCCTACAGGCATCAGCCTGTACCACGGAGAGAACACTGTAATCTCCTTTCTTACTGGCCTGCAACAATGACTCTGGATCCCCAAGCAGTTGGCTGGCTGTTGCAATGCTGGTTAATAGGATCTTTTATCTATTGAAGACAGCAAAGTATTGCACAAGAGGAAGGAGCTGGGCTGCAGGGAGAGAGCAGCAGATGGAAAGAAGCCTTCTGATTGTCCTGATCTCATGGAAAACAACTGTCAGGAGGTGCTAGGGAACTAGTGCCAGGGTCAGTCTGCAGGAAAGGCCTTTCTTATAGGGACCAACAGCTGGACAGGTACGTTAGCCAAGAATCTCACTATCCACTCCCCTTTCTGACCCTTCCACCTTTCTTTTACTCTACCTATTCCTTTGAACACAGCTTGGGGCCTGGGTGGGATGACTAATGGTCATTCTTTGGGACCCCACAGTGACCTCTGTGGTGGGCAGAAGCAAAATACTCTATCCTGCTTTTCCTCTCACAAACTACTGCCACGAGTTTTTAGCCCACTCTGTGGGAAGACAGATCTGTACCTCTCATTTCCTGGATTTTTCTGCTGATTTCTCTTCCTCCTTCCCCAAGAAACCACATCCCTAGCATTGTTAAAACTTTTCTCTTAACCTCCTAATCAACTCACTCATGCCCCCTTTCTTTGTCTGCCTGTCATCTAGGACGGGGGCACCAGGGGGCGCCGCTGTGCCATTGAAGCTGATATGAAGATGAAAAAGTGAAGCTTCAGAGTATCCTCATTGAGCTGATCCTGAAGTAGAAGTAAACAAGATAGAGCTTGGGCTTGTCGGCCCAGTTCCAGAAGTGGAAGTTACAGAAGAGGAGGCACCCTGGGCCATGTGACATGAGATGGGGAAACTCTCTCAGAGAGTTGGAGTAGCACAATTGCCTGTTGTAGGGCAAAAATCATGGGCTATGTTAATGTCCTAATGTGTAGCTAGCAGATTGTAGCTAGTTTGTACTGTCTGGTGAAGTGTACAGACTTTTTAAAACAAAACAAAACACCTGTGAAGTGTGTATACGCAATAAAGTGAAAGAAAACTCTAGCCTTTGGTGTGTTCTATGTGTCTATGTGTGTGAGAGAAGCTTGAGATTTTTTTCTGCATGGTAATTGTTTTATCTGTGGAAATGAGATGATTAGAGGGGGGAATTGGTATTATATTATAAACTGTTCAGCATGGAGAAGGTAAGTAACCAACACTCAATTTATAATTAATGTTTTAAAATGATGCATCGTGTATTGAGGATTATCTTATTTAGCTTTTCTTGAGTGTTTTGGGAAAACTTAAGGTTTTCAGAGTTCTGATCATGGCATTGCTTTTAATGAAGATTAGAGCATGGACAGATGTAGCAGTGACCTTTACCTCAGATATTTGTCCTACTTTAATGTACTATCTTTGCAGATGGTATTTCTAGGACAGTATAGAACTATTTCGTAGAATCTATATGTAGGGTTCTTGTGTATTTTAGAATTCATTGCTATTTGAAGGTTAAAATCAGTTTAAGAGTTAGGAAGTATATCTGAGTTTATTCCAACTTTTGTTACTGAATATTCATTTTACTCCATGAAATGAACCAGTTAGGAGCCTTTTATTATACAAAAATGGACATTAATAGGGTGTTGTCTGGTACGTTGAGTTTTCTTGGAAAAAAATGTGTTTAAAAAAGAGAAGTTACAGATATTTCTGGCTTAAACTGCAGAGCTTGTTAGGATGCTAAGGAAGTAGAAGATAGGGTCTTACAGGGTGATAGAAGGGAAGTCAGTCAATCCAGGAATTAGAAGATTAGTAATGGTAGATGCACCTAAGTAGCTCAATTAGTTAAGCATCTAACTCTTGATCTCAGCTTAGGCTTTGATCTCAGATTCAAGCCTCTCATTGGGCACCCATGATGGCATGGAGCCTTTTTTTAAAAAAAAAAAAACAAAAAAACTATAGTATAATCCCAAAGTAATCTGTAAACTTGCATGTGGTACAAGCAGTGAAGCCCTAAAAAAGGGAGAAGATTGTAGAGGAAATCCTTTAAAGGATACAGACTTTGGGTTGGTAGAGAAGGTGACAGATATGCTTAACAGCAAATTGGATTAAAGGTAAAGAAACTGACCAGGAGGCTTTGGCATTTATTCAGAACAGGGTCAGCATGGAGAAAAATTACTGTGGATGGAAATTGAAAAGTGGGCTTGTTTACTGAATATAAGAAGTAAAGAGGATTAGGAAAATAGTGTTGGTAAGAGGGAAAAGGGAATTTGGGAAAGCAAATTGATACTGGAGAAATTCAGGAAGAGAAGTGATTTTAGTTAGAAATGTTGAGTTAAAGCAGATGTTAGGGCACCTTTAGGTACATGGAAGAAAGGAGACCAGAATGCACAATAAATAAAGGTGGAGATAGGGGAGCTATTTGAATAGAAATTAAAGTTGAAACCTCAAAATGTAGACATTATTTTATGTATTAATAGGGATGCAGAGGCCAAGCAAGAACATAGAAGAAGGATTTCCCATAAAAGAGGGAAGGGAGGGATGCCTGGTGGCTCAGTTAAGAGTCTGATTCTTGATTTCAGCCTAGCTCTTGATCTCAGGATCATGAGTTAGAGTCCCACATTGGGCTCCATGCTGGGTGTGGAGCCTACTTAAAAAAAAGAAAAAGGGCAAGAAAAAAGGGGTCAGGAAACTAGGATAGTGTAGTGTAATGAGAGGAAGGGAAGATACTTTTTAAAACTTGATACTGTACCTATTCTGAGAAGTGAGTTGGCTATGACTGGAAGAATGCCAGTATGTTTTGAGGATCCAATGGTTGGTATATTACAGATGTCTATACACTAAGCAAAATATCTCTTGTCCCTCAAATGGATTGTCTCCAGTTGAATTTAAGGGTGATTGGGGATAGAGGAATTCTGTTCAACTAGCTATGCTCCTGTTCCTTTCTTTGGGAGTATGAGGAAACCCAAGAAAAACTTACTGGGTTATAACTCTGTTAACACTGATTGATGTGGGGCTTTTTCATTTTTTTTCCCCCTTCAGCTAGTTTTTATTCTTTGTAATGGTGAGTAGAAAGAAGTTTCTGATCCCTTACCTTTCTACTGAACTTTGGAGATGAAAATGTCTTAGAAATAGCAGGATGAGTGAACTTAACGCATTTTTCTGTGTATTTACAGATTGGGCGTGAATGGGTTTGGTTCGATTCGGAGCAAGACTATCCCAATGACTCTGAGCTGAGCAACGACTGCAGGTCCCTCTTCAGCTCATGGGATTCCAGTTTGGATCTTGATGTGGGCAGCTGGAGAGAAACTGAGGAGCCAGGGGCTGAGGAACTAGAGGAAAGCAGCCCAGGCAGAGAACTTAGTGAGCTGCTTATGGGGGACGGAGGCAGTGAGGAATCTCAGGAAGAGGCAGAGCAAGTCAGCCGTCAGAATCTCCTCCACTTTCTCTCTGAGGTAATGGAGAACCATTATTTCCAAAGTTGAAAGAGTCTCAACTTTCTAAGAGAATGCTTGCCCATACATCTTTCTGCCACTCTTATTATTATTTACTAAAATGCAAGTTCCACAGTGGCAGGAACTAAGTTAATTGTTACGGCTCTAGGACCTGGTGCTGATACACAATATGTGCTGAATGTGTACTTTTTGACTGAATGTTCTAAGATCCCAGTCATGAGGAGCCCAAAGTCATAGGATGTGGAATTTCTGTATGCAGGACTGCCTTATGAATATCTGTTGAAATTCATTTTTCGGAGTCATGGGAGTTGACACTTGAACTTTTTGAAGGTTATAACATTATGACTTAAAAGTAATGTATTACAGTGTTTTTATTACCCGGGCTTAGGGTTGAAGGCCAGAGATAAACCAAATTGGATAGTTTATATTTATGTGGCAATCTCACACATTCAAGAGAACCTAAGTCAAGATCAGTGAGAATCCATTTTAGGTGTTGCTACTTCTTTCTGCAAAGTCTGTGGCAGACAAAATTTTCAGCAGTTTTCTCAGCTGCCACTCCCAATTGATCAGAGTTGACATTTGACATGAAAAATTAGGGCACAAGTTCTTTGAAGAGGCAAGAACTATATTTTGTTTACTATTAGGTTCCTAGCAACTAGTCAGTGTCTGGATATCTGAGTTATTTTATACATTTTATTTATTTTTTTAAAAGATTTTATTTATTTGAGAGAGCACAAGCAGAGGGTGTGCCAGAGAGGGAGAAGCAGACTCCCCACTAAGCAGGGAGCCCAATATGGGGCTCAATCCCAGGGCTCCAGGATCATGACCTGAGCCCAAGGCAGATGCCCAACACACTTGAGTCACCCAGGCGCCCCTATTTTATACATTTAAAATGATGGAATGAATGAATCTGCTTCTCAAATTGAGTCATAGTGGTAAAGTAACCATGTAACGTTATTGATATATAGATAATGGTTTCCACTGGTGTTCCTATGCATACTATGATTGCAGGTAGCTTACTTAATGGAGCCATTGTGCATTAGCAGCAAAGAATCAAGTGAAGGTTGCTGTCTTTCATCTGGTACCAGACAACAAAAGGGAAAGGAAATGGAAGCTATTGAAGGAGAAGAATCATGCGGAGAGCCTGAACAACGCTTAACAAGGGTAGACCGCTTGGTAGCTGAGAAGTCACTGGGAGAAAATGGAAGGCGAGAGGTGGCTCCAGCTCCCTCACATATTTATGCAATTCAGCAACTATCTAGGGAGAGTGAAGAGGTGAGTGAGTAACTTAAACCAAATGGCTGATTGGTCCTCTACCCAGAGAGGCAGAACATGTTAACTGCACGTAGGCTAACCCCAGAGAGTTGGCTTCCTGGGTGCAAATCTGGGTTTCAGGACCCATTAACTGTAAATGGAATAGTGGAGGCCTCTCTACCTTAGGTTTGCTGTGAAATTCAAGTGAGATATTTCATGTAAAACACTTCACTTAGTGCCTGGCTCACAGTGAGAAATCAATACAATTTAGAATGTCATTATGATGAATATTAGACCAGCAGTTTCAGGGCCACAAGTCATATTGACAGTTTTAAAAGAATACAGCATCCCTCTAGAAACTAGTATTATGCTCTTTTGTTTTTTCTTGGGATACAGAATCACAGTTCTCCAGCCAAATGGTTACCAAGAATTCATTGACTAAGGTGTAGTTAAGTCATCTTTCTCTAATCTTTTCTATAGCTTTATGTAATTGACCCTTTCCACCTTAAAGTCAGTCTTCATTTACCCCATGCAAGTAAAATTACCTTGCAGATAGTAAATCTCTTTCTAAAGTTCTCTTTGTTTCTTGGCATTCCCAGAGGGAGGTTCAGGAAGAATCCAAAGAGGAGGACCAGGGTGAAGGGTATGTGTCAGAGGTGGAAGACCAGCCCTCTTCAGGTGAGTGTGATGATGGCTTCAGCATTCAGGAGACTCCTCTGGTGGATATTCTTATCAGCCATGCAACCTCTTCAAAGTTGTAAGTATGGACTTTTATCCAAGGTTGTTAAGATTCATACTTTTACTTCTGTTTATGGCTATTTGAATTCATTACCATGAACATGGATTACTTTTGTAAATTAATAAAAAGAATTAAAATTGGAAAACACTAGGAATAGAAATAAATATAATTTTACTGTATAAATAAAAGTCTGTGTTTTCCTCTTGGGAAATCTGTTTCAGGCGTCTGGCTGGCTCAGTCAGTAGTTGTCTGACTCTTGATCTTGGGGTTGTAAGTTTGAGTCCCATGTTAGGCACAGAGCCTACTTTAAAAAAAATATGTTTCATCAACATCAAGAATCTCTTTCATAAATAACCTTTTTCTATTTTTTTTAAAGATTTATTTATTTGAGAGAGAAAGAGAGAGCGCACGTGTGCACACGTGAGGCAGAGAGGGTCAAAGGGAGAGGGAGAAAGAAACCTTAGCAGACTGCACTCAGCACAGAGCCTGATGTGGGGCTTGGTCTCATAATCCTGAGATCACGACCGGAGGAGCCAAAACCAAGAGTTGGACATTTAACTGACTATGCCACCCAGGTGCCTCAATAACCTTTCTCTTTAATTACTATATTAATTCAGGAAATTTTGCCATTCAGATTGTCCCTCAAGTCTAATACAGAAACTGTACTTCTTTCAAAAATAGTAAAACAGCTCATTGTAACTTGAAAATAAAAATTATTTTGAAGTTTTGATCTCCTTTGTTTCTTTTTCATAGATCCTGGGAAATTGTTTATATAATTGTCTTCTTATAAATAATTATGAAGCTAAAGGGCACACTTTGGAAACTTAATTTTTTTTTTTAGTAAAGGGAATTTATTTTTAAATTGGAAAAAAAGAAGTTGTTTTTCTTATGGTAATAAATAGGTCCTTTTCTGGACCTGGTCTTGTATCTACTGAGAGAAGATAGGATGAAGTATTGTTGTTAATATCTAGGTTGTTGAGGAATTGCTTCCTTTGCTTTTCTGTAACTCCCTGTGTGAGTATGAGCAGAGGGCATATGATGACTATCCAAAAAACAGGGAATCCCTAATCTGGGACATTTTATCTCATGACATTTTAGTACCTCGAATGGCAAAATCCACGTTCTTATTTTAGGATTTAGAATAGACACTGGATATTTATTAGAAAGTATTAGATAATAGTAATGGAGTCTCCTTGGACAGATGGCATAAGGGAGATAGAAAGCTGAGTTCTTGTGTTATAATCAGGCAAACTTAAAACTTCTTTGAAAGATAGACGCTTCAGGCTCCTCTTTTCTTGGTTCCCCTTAGTTGGTACTAACTCTAAGGAAAAATAGAAGTAGAGCCTGTGGAATGCCACTCTGAGCTTTGCAGGTGCTTTTCGTTCCCACATTTTCACTTGTTGCATGGCATGCATTTCCAAATAAGTGGAAATAAAGGTAAGCTAGGTATTATTTTTTAAAATATTGCAAAGGTGATCAATTATGAGGTTACAAAACCTAAGGCAGTAGCTTTCGTATAATGGAAACCTTTTGTGTGGATATATGAACAAAATGCCCCAGTACCAAGGAATTAATTCTGGTCAACTGACCAGAAACAAAGGAGGAGCTTTGTTTTGGTCTTTACATGCCTTGTTCTGATAGGGTTCTGGATTTAAGGACAGTTGATTTTTGTGTATATAATTTAGATGCAGATGAGATACTATATCCTGAAACTGGATAGTTGTTTGGAATGGTTCAGCTTGGGGAAAGATAAAATGAGATGCGAGTTGTGCTCAAATGGACACACACCATATGGTACATAAAGCACAAAGAGGGTGTGAAACTTGAGGTACGAGAAGAATCCAGTTTGAGAAATTAATGCAGTATATAAAGTGGAAAGTATATCATAATGTTAAAACTTGGAGTAAAGAGATAACTTTTCAACTGGGAAGATTATAAGATGAAATAAAACATTGGACAGTAGCACCTGGCAAAAAAAGTAAGCTAGACGTTTTAGCCCAGAGAAGAAAGGACCATGAGGAAAAATGAATTTTTCTTAGGTGTTTTCTTAGTGAAAAGGAGAGATATGTAAATTGTGTAGCATTCAGATAAAACTTATAAGAGAATTCCCTAAGATGTGAAAGTATTTCCTTCTCAGGAAATGTAGAAGAAATACTTATTAATGTGGCATATTTCTGCATAAACATAGGACCAAATTCATTTCTGAAATACTTAATACTGTGAAATATTTGAGCACTTGCTATGTGCGAGGCACTTGGGAAGCATCAATGAACAAAGACTATTTTAATACACCAGGTTTTTAGAGTCACAAGTGCTGAAGAGCAGATCAGCAAAAGACCAAAAGACAGAAGCAATTGTAGACTGGTAGTAAAAAGTACTTCATTAGGTAATAGTGACCGGTAAGAGAATATTTGTAGAGTTGGGGTATCCTATGGAAGCATTAAATATGTTTTAATTTCTGGCATTAGTTCCTTCCCATATTAAGTAGGAGTACTATATAATGAGGAAATCACTTTACCTATCTGGGAGAGAAAGAACACCATATGTAAAGTTACTGTTTCCTTTCTGTCCTATTTTATCACACAGGTCTGCTATAGGCCAGAGTGACCCTGTTCAGGATCACTTGTTATTTAAGAAGACTCTCCTGCCAGTCTGGAAGATGATTGCCAGTCACAGGTAGGTCTCCAAGCCACTCTTGGCCTTCACAGCCACTCTTTGCATTTAGAATGACTTTCCAGAGTTTCTTCATCCTCTCAGTTTATCCTTTAACAGGTTCAGCAGTCCTTTTCTGAAGCCTGTGTCAGAAAGGCAGGCCCCAGGATACAAGGATGTGGTGAAAAGGTCAGTGGAAAAGGGGTCAAAAGCAGTTGGTTGCTTTTTTATCTGTCTTTTCATACTTTATTTCTGATCTATTAGATCATTTCTTTCTTAAAGATTTTATTTTTACGTAATCTCTACATCCAACATAAGTCTCAAACTTACAACCCCAAGATCAAGAGTCACATGCTCCACCAACCGAGTCAGCCAGGTGCCCTGATCATTTCTTTATTTCATTTACATTACATATGAACTCAAGATATATTTTACATCTGAACAAGTTTGTAAAGTTATGGTAAGCTTGGTCTTCATTTGAGAAGGAATGCAGGGAACAAAAGGATAATAGTAGGCTTTTTTCTTTTTTAGTATTGGCTTTTAAATAATAGCTATTCATTATCTTACATAGCCTTTGATAGTTTTTGGTACTTTCTTTTGGAGCAAAGCTTTAAAAACACTGCATTCATCAAGCCATGCTAATAAGCAAAGATGGTAATGCAAATAGTTAATTACAAAGTGATAGCACTATTTTGGATTTTTATAGCATAATTCACCTAAAATGCTCTTATAAGTCAGTGTATTAATAGAGTGCAAAAGATCAGGAAAGGACCTTTGGAGACAGGCTCCTTCATTCTATACATGAGGAAAGCAAGGCTCAGAGGTGCTTATGACTTGGGGTGATCAACAGTGAATAGCAGAGCTGGAACTAAACCTTAGATTCTTAACCTCCTACTTCAGTCCTCTTTCTATGCTGTTGTGTCTTCCCTTATATACCAATTCTCTGTGTCTTGTTAAATAGTTTTTTATGTAAACATTCACTTGATTCACACTTTTCCATCTCCACAAAAGGAGAAAAAATTCTAACTTTTGATTATATGGTAAGAGCAGCAAATTAAGCAATTAGTATAAGACTGCACATTGTGAATAGTCAGTGACTCCTCTGTAACAGCAAAATCCCTGGGCTCCTTACAACTTTGGTATGTGGGGCCAGTACTCTTCCTACAGTGGTAGAGTATAGTGGCTGGTGACAGGCTGCCTCTAAATTGGAATCTAAGCTGTGTGACTTTGAGCAAGTACTTAACCTCTTTAACATTGGCTCCCCACTGCCAGTTGGTGATAATAAGGTTCCTAGCTTATAGGTTTACTGAGAGGACCAAGTGAATTAATAAACAAAGTACCTTGTACTTGGCAAGGTAAGCACTTGGTCTATTGTAAAAAGTCAAATGTTAGCTGCTGTTGCTGTTTTATTATCCGATGGGAATTAAGAGCTGGTTCTCCAAGAGAGCATGTTAAGTCCCACATAAAGGTTTTATTTCCTGTGGTTTCTCTTGGCCATCTACAGACCCATGGACCTAACTAGCCTGAAAAGGAATCTGTCCAAGGGACGGATTCGCACCATGGCTCAGTTCCAGCGGGACCTGATGCTGATGTTCCAGAATGCTGTGATGTACAATGACTCTGATCATCATGTGTACCATATGGCTGTGGAGATGCAGCGAGAAGTCTTGGAGCAGATTCAGGTACTGTATGTAGAGAGGTGTGAGAAAAAGGAGTACAGCCTCTGGATCTAATTTCAGAAAGTCTGTGAGAATAAGTGATGTTAGAGTGACCTTGTGTTCTCAGAGTTTATTTTAACGGGTGGTTAAAGGCCCTGAGGTATTGACATTGTACCTACTGCTTTGGAAAACTCAGCCTCTGTAGAACCAGCTTTCATAGATAGTGAAGTAAACTAATATAGGAAGATAGGCAGCAGTGAAGAAGTCTCAAGAGAGCTGGGGATAGATAAGTAACTAGAGCTTCTGCTTCCAGTGCCTCAAGTCAGAGGGCAAAACATGCAGACCAAAGCTATACCTGTTGATATTAATGTGTGTTCACACTGCCCCAACCACAGGGGTAAGACATGGTAGCCAGAAGGTGACATTTGGGGGTTTCTTTTCTGGGAAGGACCATACTTGAAAGAAAAAATGCATAGTCAAACCTCATTGCAGAAAAAAATTGCATTCAAATCTCTATAGTTTTTAAGATTCATAGTTTGTTATCTGCCTTGACTCTGTAGGTGCTGAGTGTTTGGTTAGACAAAAGAAGAGACTTAAATAGTTTGGAATGACAACCAGCCAACCCGGTGGATGATGGAAAACCTCTTGTTAACCAGGAGCTGCTGTCCTGACCTTTTAAGGATTTGGGATCTACTCAGAGAAGATCCCAGTACTTGTTTACCAGTTTTCTGTTGTTTTTTCTAGTAAGAAAAATGTGTTCACTCACAACAAAGAAGTCAAAGGAGTCTGTGGACGTAACATAAAACGGGGAAAGCTGAGATCTGGGGTTATGCCCCTAAATATTGCTCACTTCTTTGTTCTGTAGGCTTGATTGAGATGTGACTAAATTAAGCCTCTTATAACTGCTCTATAAATAAATGTTATTTCACAAGTTGAATATTGCTTTTTTAATGATTACAGAATCTGGGAATAAAGGGAACATCTGGTGGAATGACTATGGTATTTGATGTGGGTTTTTTAAATAAACTGAAACGGGATGGTGCGGGACGAGAGAATGTCTATGATTTGACTCATTATTTATAAAGATATAATGGAAGCGTCCTTTAAATGGCAAGGAGGGTAAAATAAGAGGAGGAAAATGTTGGAAAATGTCTATTTGGAAAATCCAAGGTTGGCAGGGATAATAAAGACGGACGTCGGCTGGCTCCTTCTCTTGATTTAAAGGAAACACCCAGAGCGTGTGACGGATGTGCTGGGATTGGCCCTTTGCAGCCACCGTCCGGGACCTGTGCTTTGGGTCTCCTAGCAACAAGCCAGGGTTGCGATGCTAGAACAAGCGCGGGGTGAGTGCGCAGATGCGGGCTGTGCTCCGAATGTGCGACTACACTTGGAAAGGCGCTGGGACCTGGCATTCCTGCTTTCTAACCAGGCCAGATCCTAAGTGTGGTTTTCCAGGAGGGGCGGGGACAGGTGGAGGCTCACCTGTCCTGGGTAGATAAGAGTTGCTTCAGAGTGGCCCACCCGGTCTTCACCTGCAGTCCCGAGGGTCTGCGCCAGGGCCAGGCGTTCAGACTGCCCCTTGGACCTCAAGGAAAACCGCTTAGGAAAACCAGGGGCGCGAATTAGAGGTAGAGTAGAAGGGCGCCTGGGTGGTTCACTTGTGGAGCCTCTGCCTTTGGCTCAGGTCATGATCCGAGGGTCCTGGGTTCAAGCCCTGCGTTGGGCTCCCTGCTCAGGGGAGAGTCCTCTTCTCCTCCTCCCACCCCCCTGCTTGTGTTCCCTCTCTCGCTGTGTGTCTCTCTGGCAAATAAATAAATTAAAATCTTTTAAAAAATTAAAAACATAGAGTAGAAATTGTGTTGTTTTTAAAGTTCATTTATTTATGTAATCTCTACGCTAACCTGGACTTGAACCCAGGAGACCCAGAGATCAAGAGTCATGTGCTTCTTGGACTGAGCCAGCCAGGCACATGGCATTATTGAGACATTGCTCATAGAAGAAAAAACATCAAGCGCCTAATAATGCTCTTCTTAACAGTTATATTAAATTTGGGGTGGGATGATGCTTGTCATTGCAGTTGGTACCTGTGGAGAATCTCCTAAATTGCACCCTGAAAAGGCAGAATGGAGATGTCAATGCCCCCACCTCAGATATATGTAGAAAAAACTCTGGCTATTATCAAACCTGATATTGTTGACAAAGAGGAGGAAATACAAGATATCATTCTCAGATCTGGATTCACCATTGTTCAGGTAACTTCTGGCCATGATGATCATGCTTTTTTTTCTCTCTTTGCTCTTTAAAAGAAAATGGGGGTACCTGGATGGCTCAGGTGTTGGGCGTCTGCCTTAGGCTCAGGTCATAATCCCAGGGTCCTGGGATCCACCCCGCATCAGGCTACCTTCTCCCTCTCCTCCTGCTTGTGTTCCTTCTCTCACTGTCTTGCTCTCTGTCAAATAAATAAGTCTTGAAAAAATAAAAAATAAAATTCAAAAAATATTGACTGTTAACCTATTTAGTGCTTTAGTACTAAATTTAGGATTATTTTAAGTGTTAAAGTTATATGTGTTAGTTTTAAATTTTTTTCATACTTCAAAAGGATACAAAATGAGAAAATTCCTTTTTCCCCCTCTGCTCTACCATCCAAGTCTCAGTCTCCAAGGAAAGACATCTTTTTTTTTTTTTTTTTTTAAGATTTTATTTATTTGACAGAGAGAAACACAGCCAGAGAGGGAACACAAGCAGGGGGAGTGAGAGAGGGAGAAGCAGGCTTCCTGCCGAGCAGGGAGCCCGATGCGGGGCTCGATGCGGGGCTCGATGCGGGGCTCGATGCGGGGCTCGATGCGGGGCTCGATCCCAGGTCTCCAGGATCATGACCTGAGCCGAAGGCAGTCACTTAACCAACTGAGCCACCCAGGCGCCCCTCCAAGGAAAGACATCTTAATGCTTTCTGTCCTTGCAGGATTTTTCTAAGCATTTGCAAACATTTCCTCCCCCATGAAATAGGATAGTCCTCTTCCCTTGACTCCCTTTACAAAGTTGCTCAGATAGCATTCCCTGTTAGTACATCTGCATCTATCTCATTCTTCCTTAGTTCTGTGTAAAATTCCCTTCTGTGAATGGATGATACTTTATTTACTTGTTCCCCAGTTGATGGACTTTAGACTTAATTATTAAAAACGTTTAATGCTTTAAAGCCTTATTCTGCAATTGGTAGAGGTTTGAAAATGTATGTAAACGGGACGCCTGGGTGGCTCAGTTGGTTAAGCGACTGCCTTCGGCTCAGGTCATGATCCTGGAGACCCAGGATCAAGTCCCACATCAGGCTTCCTGCTCGGCGGGAAGCCTGCTTCTCCCTCTCTCACTCCCCCTGCTTGTGTTCCCTCTCTCGGCTGTTTCTCTCTGTCAAATAAATAAAATCTTTAAAAAAAAAAAAAAAAGAAAATGTATGTAAAAAGAGTCTTGTTAAAGATTAGCAAATTGGGTGCCTGGGTGGCTCAGTGGGTTAAAACTGCTGCCTTCGGCTCAGGTCATGATCTCAGGGTCCTGGGATTGAGGCCCACGTTGGGCTCTCTGCTCAGCAGGGATCCTGCTTCCTCCTCTCTCTCTGCCTGCCTGTCTGCTTTCTTGTGATCTCTCTCTCTGTCAAATAAATAAATAAGGGCGCCTGGGGGGCTCAGTGGGTTAAAGCCTCTGCCTTCAGCTCAGGTCATGATCTCAAGGTCCTGGTATCGAGACCCATATCGAGACCCATATCGAGACCCGCATCGAGGTCTCTGCTCGACAGGGAGCCTCCCTCCTCCTCTCTCTCTGCCTACTTGTGATCTCTCTCTCTCTGTGTGTGTCAAATAAATAAATAAAATCTTAAAAAAAATAAAATAAAATCTTTTAAAAAAATTTAAAGATTAGCAAATAGTGGGGCGCCTGCATGGCTCAGTTCTTAAGCGTCTGCCTTTAGCTCAGGTCATGATCCCGGAGTCCTGGTATCCAGCCCTGCATCTGGCTCCCTACTTGGCGGGAAGACTGCTTCTCTCTCTCTCACTCCCCCTGCTTATGTTCCCCCTCTAGCTCTGTTTCTCTCTGTCAAATAAATAAAATCTTTAAAAAAAAAAAAGATTAGCAAATAAAATGAAATATTTTGAATATTCCTTTTTTGTATCATCCCTATTTGAAATTACAGGTTTTTTTTATTATCCTGTATTTGCATAGTGTCATATTGTGTATTTTGTCAGTGTTTAAAAAAGAAAACAGGGGCACCTGAGTGGCTCAGTTGGTTAAGTGACTGCCTTCGGCTCAGGTCATGATCCCGGAGACCCGGGATCGAGTCCCACATCAGGCTCCCTGCTCGGCAGGAAGCCTGCTTCTCCCTCTCTCATTCCCCCTGCTTGTGTTCCCTCTCTGGCTGTGTTTCTCTCTGTCAAATAAATAAAATCTTAAAAAAAAAAAAAAAAAAGAAAACAGAGGCACTTGGGTGGCTCACTTAAGTGTCATGGTCTCAGGGTCCTATGATCAAGTCCACTATCAGGCTCCCTGCTTAGCCAGGAGTCTGCTTCTTCCTCTCCCTCTGCCCCTCCCTCCTGCTCACATTTTCTCTCTCTCTCGCTCTCTCCCTCCCCCTCTCTCTTTCAAATAAATAAAAAGTAAAAGAAGAAAGAAAACTTCATTCTTCAGGAAAGGTAAAAGGCTTTCAGCTGAACTTAAAAGGATAGGTATAGGCTTAGGGTAAGAATGGTACAAGAAAGTGTAGTGCAGGAATGTATAATGAAATATTTAATATATTTAATAAGAGTCGTATAAAGAAGTTTTTAATAAATATTGTTAAAATTTTTACTCTTAATCAGGGTAAACTCCAAACGGATGTAAGGTTTAAATTTTTTTTGAAGATTTTTTTTATTTGACAGAAATTTTTTTGCAGCATTTTTTCTTACATTTTTAAAAATTTAAATTCAGTTAACATATATTATTGGATTCAGAGGTAGAGGTCAGGATTCATCAGTTTGTGTAATACCCAGTGCTCATTACATCATATGCCCTCCTTAGTACCTATCACCCAGACCATTATTCATTTTTGAGCAAAAGATTGAAAACAACCCAGCATTGGGTTGAAAAGGGGCGCCTGGGTGGATCAGTTGACAGAGCATGTGACTCTTGATCTTGATGTTGTAAATTCAAGCCCCATATTTGGTGTAGAGATTTACTTAAAGTCTTGGGATGCCTGGGTGGCTCAGTTAAGCATCTGTCTTCAGCTCAGGTAATGATCATGGGGTCCTGATATCAAGTCCCACATCTTGCTCCTTGTTGAGCAAGGACCCTGTTTTTCCTTCTGCCTGCCTCTACCCCTGCTTAGGCACGTGTGCTCTCTCTCTCTCTTTCTCATAAACAAATAATCTTTTAAAGAAAAACCTTAAAAAAAGGATTAGTTAAATAGACTGATGAAACCATAAAATTGAATACTATGCAACTAATTGTAAAATGAAAAAAGAGGAACATCTCCATGTCCTGTTATGGAAAAAAAAATGGCAGAACTGTGTATAGCAATCTTTTGTGATAGAGAAAAAGTAACATATATTCATGTTTGCCAGTATTTGCAAAATTAAACACTAGGAGATTAGCTTATTTTTTTTTAAGATTTTATTTATTTATTTGACAGAGATCACAAGTAGGCAGAGAGGCAGGCAGAGAGAGAGGGAGAAGCAGGCTCCCCGCTGAGCAGAGAGACCTGATATCATGACCTGAGTCGAAGGCAAAGGTTTTAACCCTCTGAACCACCCAGGCACCTAGGTTGCCTATTTGAGAGCAAGGAAAACCAGGGTGGATTAGGATAGGGATGGGAATGCAATTTTTCATCCCAATTTTCAGTATCTACTTTTTAAAAATATATTTTATTTATTTATTTGACAGAGAAGAAACACAGCCAGAGAGGGAACACAAGTAGGGAGAGAGAGAGAGGGAGAAACAGGCTTCCCGCCGAGCAGGGAAGCCCGATGTGGGGCTCAATCCCGGGACTCCAGGATCACGACGTGTGCCGAAGGCAGTTGCTCAACCAACTGAGCCACCCAGGTGCCCCAGTATCTTTTTTTTTTATAGTGTTTTGAATTTGTTATCCCTGTAAGTATATTACCCATTAAATTTGGGGGAAAAGGGGTGCCTGGGTGGCTCAGTTGGTTGAGCAACTGCCTTCGGCTCAGGTTATGATCCCGGAGACCTGGGATCGAGTCCCACATCGGGCTCCCTGCTCGGCAGGAAGCCTGCTTCTCCCTCTCTCACTCCCCCTGCTTGTGTTCCCTCTCTGGCTGTGTTTCTCTCTGTCAAATAAATAAAATCTTTTAAAAAAAATTGGGGGGAAAAACAATTAAATGAAGTATACAAATAAGATAAAGCTATCCTATTTAAGTTTTTTTAGAAGTCCAACTTTTAAAAATACTTAGTGAAAAACTTAATTTGCTCATGTTAAGTATGCCTAAGAATCACAAACACACATCTTAATTTTAAATAATAGAATAATAGGATTATACTAAATCAGGTGGTTTTGTAACTTCTCAAATTTCTTTTTCTTGACTATATGAATTTTAATATGAGAACAGATAAAAACACCTATTTTGGAGTAGCTGGTCCTTGGCTGGTGAGAATGTTAATTAGCATAAATACTAATATTAAACACTTTCCCTAATCAGCAGTAAATTTCATGCCAAAGAAAGCTTTGGTATATTATGTACTTCTTTTTTGTTTTAATTGTGATAAAATATATACAACATAATATTTATCATTTTTAAAAAGTGTACAGTTTAGCAGTACTAGGTACACTCCCTTTGTTGTGTGGCCATCACCACCATCCATTTCTAGAACTTTTTCGTCATCTGGAACCGAAACTCTACTTATTACTCGCTTACTCTGTTTATCCCTCTTCCCAGTCTCTGGTAACCACTGTTCTGCTTTTTCTATTCCTCTGACTTTAACTATTCCAGATATCTCATGTAAGTTGAATTGTACAATATTTATTCTTTGTATCGTATACTTTTAAAATAGGCTTTATTGTAGTTGGAAGTCCATTGAATTTTAGGCTTTCTTGTTGCATCTAGAGAAAACCTTCTGAAAAATGACACATTCTTTCAATAGGTGGCAGTCTTTCCTTTTTTGCAAACTAATGGTTCCTTTTCTTTTCTTTTCTTTTCTTTTTTTTTTTTTGTACAGAAACACAACCACAGGGGGAACACAAGCAAGGGGAAGGAGAGAGGGAGAAGCAGGCTTCCCGCCCAGCAGGGAGCCTGATGTGGGGCTGCATCCCAGGACCACCAAGCTGGATCATGACCTGAGCCAAAGGCAGATGCCCAATGACTGAGCCACCAAGGCGCCCCAACGGTTCCTTTTCTGATATTATTTAATACAGCTTATCTTTGTGAAAATATTCACCCGAATTCCAAAAAATTTTACCTGATCTAATTTTTTTACAGATTTTATTTTGAGGAACGGTTCGGTGGTTCAGTCGGTTATGTGTTTGCTTTCAGCTCAGGTCATAATCCAGGGTCCTGGGATCAAGTCCCATATGGAGCTTCTTGCTTGGTGGGACACCTGCTTCTCTCTCTGCCTGCCGCTCCTCCTGCTTGTGCACACAGTTTCTCTGACAAATAAATAAAACCTTAAAAAAAAAAAGATTTTTATTTATTTAAGATTTTATTTTTTTGACAGAGAGAAACAGAGCCAGAGAGGGAACACAAGCAGGGGGAGTGAGAGAAGGAGAAGCAGGCTTCCCGCAGAGCAGGAAGCCCGATGTGGGACTCGATCCTGGGTCTCCGGGATCATGACCTGAGCCGAAGGCAGTAGCTTAACCAACTGAGCCACCCAGGCGCCCCAAAAGATTTTATTTTTAATCAATCTTCAATCCCAGCATAGGCCTCAAAGTCAAAACCCTGAGACCAGGAGTCACATGCTCCACTAACCAAACCAGCTAGGAGCCTTGACCTAATTTTAAAATAAACAATGAAATTACTGATTCATTATCAATTTTTAAAAAATATTTTATTTATTTATTTGACAGAGATCACAAGTAGGCAGAGAGAGAGAGAGAGGAGGAAGCAGGCTCCCTGCCGAGCAGAGAGCCCGATGTGGACCTCGATCCCAGGACCCTGAGATCATGACCTGAGCCGAAGGCAGAGGCTTTAACCCACTGAGCCACCCAGGCGCCCTCATTATCAATTTTTTATTTATTTATTTTTTTAATTTTTTTTTTTTTAAAGATTTTATTTATTTGACAGAGAGAAACACAGCCAGAGAGGGAACACAAGCAAGGGGAGTGACAGAGGGAGAAGCAGGCCTCCCGCTGAGCAGGGAGTCCGATGTGGGACTCGATCCCAGGTCTCCGGGATCATGACCCGAGCCGAAGGCAGTCGCCCAACCAACTGAGCCACCCAGGCGCCCTCATTATCAATTTTTTAAAAGATTTTATTTATTTAACAGAGAGAGGGAGACAATGAGTGGAGGGGGTAGACTCCCTGATGAGCACTAATCTCCCCCACACATACCTAGATGAAGGCAGACACTTAAGGACTGCGCCACCCAGGCCTCCAAAATTTTTATTTTTTAATGCAGCAACAAAGAAACCCATACGTATGCCTAAGAATCACAAATACTGACACATCTTATTTTTAAATAATAGAATCAAGAATTATACTAAATCAGGTGGTTTTATAAATTCTCAAATTTCTTTCTCTTGACTATAAATTTCAGTGTGTGAACAGCTATATAAGCATCAGTCCTTGACTAGTGAGAATGTTATATTTGTCAGCAGAACCCGTTTACAGCAGGGCTTACCCACATAGGGAAGTATCTTCCCATTTCTTTCTTTGGGCAGTTTTGATTTCTCAATATGAACCAAGAAATTGTGCCAAGTTTCTGAAACCTGAGGACACATGATTGTTTTGGAAGGAGCTTTAAGAGGTCACTTGGGGGCACATGGGTCGCTCAGTGGGTTAAAGCCTTTTCCTTCAGCTCAGGTCATGGTCTCAGGGTCCTGGGATCGAGGCCAGCATTGGGCTCTGTGTTCGGTGGGGAGCCTGCTTCCTCTCTCTCTGCCTACTTGTGATCTCTCTCTGTCAAATAAATAAATAAAATCTTAAAAAAAAAAAAAAGGTGGCGCCTGGGTGGCTCAGTTGGTTGGGCGACTGCCTTTGGCTCAGGTCATGATCCTGGAGACCTGGGATCGAGCCCCACATCGGGCTCCCTGCTCGGCGGGAAGCCTGCTTCTCCCTCTCCCTCTCCCCCTGCTTGTATTCCCTCTCTAGCTGTGTTTCTTTCTGTCAAATAAATAAATAAATAAAATCTTAAAAAAAAAAAAAGAGGTCACTTGGTAAATTCCATGCTGTACTGTCAGGAAAATCTAAGCCACTTTTTAGAAAGATAGCTTTCTGCCTTAATCATGGAGATTTTTAGCCTTGACTTACCAACTTATCTCCATTTTCATCATCCTTATTCCAGCCAGAAATTTTTCGTGGTGACTATTTTGAATCCCTCTCTTAGATCTTGAGGCTCTTCCTTCATGATCCACCATATTGAATTGACAAACAGTAGTAATGGATGATTTTTAAAAAGTGTTCAAATAGCTGCTTTTGGAGAAGGGTGATCTCCAATCAGAAGAATGGCTGATTTCACTTCTGTGATTTTTTTACTGATTCATTCATATAGTCTTATTTGTGAAGAAAATAACATTTATTTGCCCTCAACATTTCATGTTCTTTCAGATCGAGAAACTTAGTATCAAGTGGCTTTTTTGTTTTTTGTTTTTTTGATTTTAGATTTTATTTATTTGACAGAGAGAGATCACGGGTAGGCAGAAAGGCAGGCAGAGAGAGAGGAGGAAGCAGGCTCCCTGCTGAGCAGAGAGACCGATGTGGGCCTCAATCCCAGGACCCTGGGATCATGACCTGAGCCGAAGACAGAGGCTTTAACCCACTGATCCACCCAGGCACCCAGTATCAAGTGTTTTAAGATCCTAGTGAACCTACATATTTATGGCAGAACCAGAATAAAGATTACACAACTTTCACATTCAACAGAAAAACTTGTTTACTGCATCGCTATACTGTGTATTATTTCTAAGTACCACAGTGAGACCAGCTCCCTAAAATAATATAGAAAAATTTCACAATTAATAGGAAAATATCACAAATAGATAAAGATGAATTTGGGATATTCTTAAGTTCAGTTTGTTACTTTAATGTATACAAAGTATTAAAATGTTGAGAGTAGTATTTTTACTTTAAGAAGGAGATAAGCTGAATTTGTCATCCACAAACCATATATAGAGGTGCCTGGGTGACTCAGTCATTAAGCGTCTGCCTTCGGCTTGGTTCATGATCCCAGGATCCTGGGATGGAGCCCCGCCGCAGGCTCCCTGCTCAGCGGGAAGCCTGCTTCTCCCTCTCCCATACGCCCTGCTTGTGTTTCTTCTCTCACTGTCTCTCTCCCTCCCTCTCTCTCTCTCTCTCTCTCTGTCAAATAAATAAATAAATAAATAAATAAATAAATAAATAAATAAATAAAATCTTTAAAAAAAAATAAAAACAAAAAAGTTGTATATTGAAGTAAGCTGCCAGATAAGAATAGTTTTTCTTAAGTAGGTTAAATGGTTGTTTTTAACTTAAGTGTAATTAACAGGCAATGTTATATTAGTTTCAGATGTACAACATATTGATAGTTCTTTAGTCAGTGCTTATCACAGTAAGTGTGGTCCCCATCTGTCACTGTACAACATTATTACAATATTACTTACTCTTTATAGTGTACTTTCCATCTCTGTGATTTACTTATTTTGTAACTAAAAGTTCTTCCCTCATAATTCCCTTCATCTGTTTCACCCGTGCTCCCCGCTAACTTTCCCTCCGGCAAACACAGGTTTGTTTTCTGTATTTAAGGGTCTGTTTGTTGGTTCATTCGTTTTGTTAGATTCCACATATAAGTGAAATCATAATAATTGTCTTTCTCTGTCTGGCTCATTTCATTTAGCATAATACCCTTTGGGTCTGTCCATAGTGTCACACAGGGCAAGATCTCATTCCTTTCTATAGCTGGGTAATAGTCCATTGTATATATATACCACATCTTTATCCACTTATCTGTAGATAATCCTTGGATTGCTTCCCTGTCTCAGCTGTATTTTTTTTCAAGATTTTATTTATTGACGGAGAGACAGCAAAAGAGGGAACACAAGCACAGGTTGTAGGAGAGGGAGAAGCAGGCCTTCCACTGAGCAGGGAGCCTGAGGCAGGGCTCTATCCTATGACCCTGGGATCGTGACCCGACCCAAAAGCAGATGCCCCTCAGCTATTGTTAATAATGGTGCAGTAAATGTAGGGGTGCATATATCTTTTTGAATTAGTGGTTTTGTTTAGTTTGGGTAAATATGCAGTAGTGGAGTTACTGGATCATATGGTATTTCTATTTTTAATTTTTTGGTAAGCCTCCATACTGGTTTCCACGTGGCTGCACAGGTTTACATTCACATGAACAGTGCACGAGAGTTGGTTAAATAACTTTGAGAAGTTTATTTATAGCCTATACTTATCTTTATCTCTCCCTTTCTTTGTAATTAAAAAATCTCAAATTTATAATCAGATTTGTATTAATTTCAAGTTATTAATTAATGAGTTATTATTGAACTGTCATTTTAAATATTTTTGTTGACTTTGTTTCTCTTGTAGAGAAGAAAACTGCATCTCAGCCCTGAGCACTGTAGTAACTTTTATGTGGAACAGTATGGGAAAATGTTTTTCCCCAATTTAACAGCTTACATGAGTTCTGGACCACTCGTTGCTATGATATTAGCTAGACATAAAGCCATTTCTTACTGGAAAGAACTTTTGGGACCAAGTAATACCTTAGTAGCTAAAGAGACTCATCCAGACAGGTAACTTTCCTAGGGGGAGAAATGGAATCCAAGTATAAAAATGAGAAGAAAACAACAACACAAAACTGATTTCTTTGTAATAAGAATTTCTTTTCATTTGAAAATTTTCCTAAGTCAGCTTTTGGGTTTTTTGGTTGGGATGGAGGTGGGGTCAGTTTTACATTTTAGCTATTTAAATGTCCATCTTAAAAGCAAATACCCCCAAAGTCCTCAGGGAATGTCTGATCTATGTTTGATTAGCCTAATTCTTCTCTCATCCTTGAATTAAACTGCCACTGAGATAGTATTTTTCATGAGAAAATTGGCATGGCTTTTTAAAATAATATTGTTACTAGAAGGCCAGAAAAACAGATTTTTAGAATTTTCATTTAAGTTTGGAAACTAAGACATTGAATTCTTGCATTTTTGAATATACATTGCCTTTTCACTTCTCACAAAACACCACCTCTTCTTCACCCAGAGAACTCTTATTTCCCAGTGTATCCTCCTGCAGATTTAAATATATTTGGCCCTCATCTATGTATATTTAAGCTAAAATTCAAAATAGATTAAAACTTCCATATGTGAGAAGTGGCAATGCTTCTGTAAAATTCCTAAGTAGAATGCATATGTAAAGAGTAAGGAAAGAATAGCGCACTGGATAGTCATCATCTCTAACTTACTTTTAGTCTAAGGGCAATTTATGGTACAGATGACCTAAGGAATGCACTTCATGGGAGCAATGATTTTGCTGCAGCAGAAAGAGAAATTCGATTCATGTTTCCGGAAGGTGAGTTACCGATGAGTAATTTAATCAAGTGCATCTCCCTGTTGTTTGCTTTTTCTTTTATTTGGGTGATATACCTGGGAAGGAAGATAACAGGGTTTTTCACCAATATATTTTATTGTTGAAGTCACATTTACTTACAAACTTGAAGCCAAGAATGGAAAATTTATTATTTCCCTCAGAACTAAACTGTGTCCTACAGGGAATCTTTTGAGAAGAGTTTAATTTTTTTTTCTTTTCTCTCAGACTAGCCATGTTTAGGGTTTCTCTTCTCCTTTGTTGCAATTCCTTAGGTGCTCCTCAATGCATCAGTAAAGTTTGTTACACATGAAAAAAAGAATCTCCCTTGGAAATTATGGTAGATTTCCCATTTTCTCTAACACCTTACCCTTTGCCTAATGAATGCTTATGCAGTTGTGAGATTAGTAGGTCTCAGACTGGTTTTTTGTTTCCATGCTGTTATGGAAGTTGTAAACCTTCTAGGAGTGGGCATAGTAAAGAAGAGCATTGAGGCTTTTAGTTTGTTATTGATACTTTTAGATCCAGAAGAAAATTTGATGATTTCTCTTATAAAGAAAAAGATACAAAGCTTTGAGACGCTTTGAATTTTTTTTTTTTTTGCCTGTTATTTTTCTCTTAAGTCATTTAGACCTAGTCCTCAGTATTTTCTACTGATGATTTATTCAAAGGAAACTGAAATCTGTCTTGGAGATGTAAAAGTCCTGATCCTTTTTTTTTTTTTTTAAAGATTTTATTTATTTATTTGACAGAAACATAGCGAGACAGGGAGCACAAGCAGGCAGAGTGAGAAAGGGAGAAGCAGGCTTCCCGCTGAGTGGGGAGCCTGCCAAAGTGGGGCTTATCCCAAGAACTCCAGGATCATGACCTGAGCTGAAGGCAGCCGCTTAACCAACTGAGCCACCCAGGCACCCAGGTCCTTTTTTTAAAAAAAGATTTTATCTCAAAGAAAGAGAGCATGAGCTTGGAGGAAGAGAAGGGAGGGCAGAGAGAGAGAGCAGAGAGAGAGGGAGAAGCAGACTCTCCGCCGAGGGAGCCTGCCAAAGTGGGGCTTATCCCAAGACTTTGGGATCATGACCTGAGATGAAGGCAGACGCTTAATGGACTGAGCCACCCAGGAACTCCTAAAAGTCCTGATTCTTAGACAAACAAAAACTGGTGAGTTTTGTTTTGTTTTGTTTTTTTTAACTACTAATTTAAATATTGTTGTTGTTTAAAGATTTTATTTATTTATTTGACAGAAACACAGCTAGAGAGGGAACACAAGCAGGTGGAGTGAGAGAGGGAGAAGCAGGTTTCCCCATTGAGCAGGGAGCCCTATGTGGAGCTTGATCCCAGGACCCTAGGATCATGACCTGAGCTGAAGGCAGTTGCTTAATGACTAAGCCACCCAGGCACCCCTAAGGGCTTTTCTTACTTTAATTTTTTAATTTTTAAGTAATCTCTGCACCCACCATGGGACTTGAACTCATGACCCTGAGATCAAGAGTTGCATGCTCCACCCACTGAGCCGGCCAGGCGCCCCACAAAAACTGATTTATAGCTATTTCTACACAAAAGGATTTATCTACTTACATATTTTATTCTTACTGATCTAATTTCTATCACATATCCCTTCCATTAGAGGATCTTCTTCTTTGTAATTGTTTATTATGAAAAATTCAAATATAATCAAAAGTAGACAGAATAGTGTAATAAACCCCTCATGAACCTATCATTCAACTTACATAATTGTGATCAGTCTTATTATATCATCTATAACCTCTAATGCTTCCATATTATTTTAAAGTACATCTCAAACATGACATGTCTTTTTAATGTGATAGTACTTTAGATTCAGTCCTCTTAGTGAATTAGATTTTTCCTCTGACTCCAGACATCTAACCTCTCTCTGTTTTTTTCTCTTCTCATCAGTAAAATGCAAATATTATTGGCATTGCCTACCTAGCTAGGGATATTGTTAGGGTTGAATATATGAATGCATGTAAAATTCTTCAAGTGCATGGTGCATATGTGCTCAAATATTAACTGCTATTACCGTTTTGTTTTCTGTAGGTTTTTTTTTTTAGCTCTTTTTACTCATAGGGTTATATACCTAAGCTATTATTTTAGATTGCTTTTGATTTTACCTAGTAATTTGTCCTCTAGACGTAAGTTTAAGAGACATAATTAGACATCTGAGAAGCAGAAGTTATGGGATAAATATAAATGATTAATTACCTACCATAGTGCTGATCTTCTGCTATGAGAATGTGAAGTTCTTTGAAGTAAGTTCTCGGAGTTTGGGATCTGAGCTCTCTTTTGCTTAGAGGTCAGTCAAGAACTATGTGCAAACCCTATATGATGAGTCATTCAAACAAGTCATAAAGATGTTCAGATATGTTCCTAGCCCTTAAAAATTGTAATGCCCTTACCTCTCCCTTTCAAAAGAGATGACTAATTCAAAGCTTTGCTATATTCCATCCCTTTGATGAATTTATTGAATTACCTACTATGTGCCAGAAATACAAAGATGAACATTTTAACAAAAGAAGTACAATTGTTATGTACTGGAAGGCATAAAACATTACTGAGAGAAGTGAAAGACTATCTAAAATAAACAGATGTCCCATGATGATGGATCAGAATAGTCAATATTATCAGGATGGCAATTCTCTCCAAATCGATCAATTAATTTAATGCACTTCCTATCAAAATCCATACATTCTTTTCATGTAGAATTTGGCAAGCTGATTCTAAAATTTATCTGGAATTGCAAAAGATCTCGGCAAGCTAAAACAGTTTTTAAAACAAGTAAGTTGGAGAATTTCCACTAATCTTATTTCAAACCTTACTATGAGACCACAGTAATTAAGACAGTATAGTACTAGACATATAGATCAATGAAACAGAATTGAGAATCTAGGAATAAATCCTTTCATTTATGGTCAGTTGACTTTCAACAAAAGTGCGTAGACAGGGGATGGGGAAAGGGTGGTCTTTTCAATGAATGGTACTAGGACAACTGAATATCCACAGCAAAAAAAGAGAAAGAAGTCAGGTCCTTGTTTCATACCCCATACAAAATGTAACAACAATGGATCATAGACCTAAACAGAAGAGCTAAAAATATCTAGAAGAGAACATGGAAAATCTTCATGGTCTTGAGTTGAAGAAAGAGTTTTTGCATATGATATCAAAAACATGGCGCATAAAAGAAAATATTGATAAGTTAGACTGCATCAAAATGTTTTTGTTTCAAAAACCATCATTAAAAATATTGGAAAGATTAGCCATAGACTGGTAGGAAATATTTACAAATCATATGAAATAAAGGACTTTTATCTAAGATTTATGAAGAACTCTTATAATTAATTCAGTAAAAAAAGGCAAACAATGAAAAACCAGGCAAAAGATTTGAATAAGTATTTCACAAAAGGTACTGGAAGGCTAATAAGCACATGAAAAAGTGTTAAAACATAATCACTGGGGAAATGCAAATTAAAATCACAATGAGATACCACTGCATACTGACTACAATGGATTATAATCAATGACTAGGATAAGGAGATACTGGGATCCTCATACATTATTGTAAAATGATAAAGCCACTTTGGAATACAGTTTTTGGTTTCTTAAAATGTTAAATATATGCTTACCATGTAACTCTGTTGCAATTCCTCTCCTCTTAGAATTTACCCATCCGAGAGAAATGAAAACATAAATCTACATAAAGACACATGTAAATATTTATAGTAGCATTATTTAGTATAGCCAAAAACTGGAAACAATTCAACTATTTGTTAATGGTTAAACAAAATTTTGTATAGCCATATAATAGAATACTATTCAGCAATTCAAAAGAACAAACAACTGATATATGCTACAACATGGATGAAACTCAAAACATAATGCTGAATGAATCCAGACACAAAAGACAACGTACATGATCTGTTTATATGAGATATCCAGGAAAGGCATATTTTTAGAAATAGAAGCTCAGTGCTTGCCAAGGGGTGGCAATGGGAAATTGCAAACAGGCACAAGGGAATATTTTTGGGGTAGTGAAGTGTTCCAAAACTGGATTGTGGTACTGATTGTACAACTATAAGTTTACTAAAAATTTATTGTATACTTTGGTGGGTGAATTTTTTTAAAGATTTTTTAAATTTAATTATTTGAGAGAGAGATCACAAACAGGCAGAGAGGCAGGCAGAGAAAGAGGGGGTAGCAGGCTCCCTACTGAGCAGAGAGCCTGATGTGGGACTCGATCCCAGGACCCTGAGATCATGACCTGAGCTGAAGGCAGAGGCTTAACCCTCTGAGCTACCCAGGCACCCGGATGAATTTTATTATAGGTGAATATCCCTCAATAAATTTTTTTAGTAAAATTACAAAAAAATAGATGAGGTCCCTGCTCCCTTGGAGTTTACATCTAATGTTCAGAAGATAGCCATTAAACAATAATTACCAAATCACTGCACAGTTAGTTACTGTGTGGTAAGTGCTATACAAAGCAATTATAGGGTATTATGAGAAACTATGATAAGAAAGGCCT
>PITA01000852.1:89396-162364 GCA_004023965.1 Spilogale gracilis
AAAAAAAAAAAAAAAAAAAGAAAGAAAGAAAGAAAAAGAAAGGCCCAACTGAGGAAGTGAAGGAGATCCAGGGAAGAACATTCTAGCAGATGGGACAACATGTCTCAAGTAATGAGCAAGAAAGAACATGACACATTGTATAAACAAAGATCAGAGGAAGATAAATAGGAGGTTGGAGAGGTAAGTAGAAATTACATGGTATAGGGCGCCTGGGTGGCTCAGTTGGTTAAGCGACTGCCTTCAGCTCAGGTCATGATCCCGGAGACCCGGGATCGAGTCCCACATCGGGCTCCCTGCTTGGCAGGAAGCCTGCTTCTCCCTCTCTCACTCCCCCTGCTTGTGTTCCCTCTCTGGCTCTGTTTCTCTCTGTCAAATAAATAAAATCTTTAAAAAAAAAAAAAAAAAAAAAAAAAAAGAAATTACATGGTATAGAGTCCGGTGGGACTGTAAATGCCATGAGGAACCAACGAAGCTTTTTAAGGATGGAAGTAGCAATAATCAATTTTCATTTTTATTTTTTTAAATATCGTATTCAGAGAGGGAGAGAGCACAAGTGAGGGGAAGGGCAGAGGGAGAAATAGACTCCCTGCTGAGTGGAGAGCCCAACATGGGGCTTGACGGGGAGCTCAATTCCAGGACCCTGGGATCATGACCTAAGCTGAAGGCAGACGGTTAACTGACGGAGCTACCCAGGCGCCCCTCAATTTTCATTTTTAAATATTACAAAGGGCCTTGGTCTAGAGTACAATAAACATGATAAATGTGGTCTTAACTTGCATGGAACCTAATGAAGTAGGAGAGACAGAGGGCAAATATTTGTGTAGCCAAAATAAAACAAAATAATTACAGTGATCAGTACAAAAAAGAGTGTTATAATAAGACTAATAAATAGGTAAGGAACCTTTTACTCAAGTCCTTTGAGACATCTCCTAGCTTTTCCTGGCATCCTGGCAAAGTCCTCTTTCATTGTTAGTTGTCTCACTGAGACTGAGTCCATAAACTAATCATACAGAAATCTGTCTTCCCACCCTCTTTTTCCCTGGGCCAGTGATGATTTAAATCTGAACACCTAAGACCAGTAGCTTCACATTCTCATCTTTATCAAAAGTTACCCATTGAATGAGGTCAACCTCCAAAGGCTTACTGAGACTTATAGAATACATTCTTCCTCATATAAATAGATTCTTTGTTATTCTGCAAGTCTGGTTGACCTACACAGTAGTCAAACAAGACTAAGAAAACTAAAATTTTCCTAGATCTTAAATAATTTATTTAAAAACCTGAAAAATAATAATTAAAAAAAATGCTGGGGGCGCTTGGGTGGCTCAGTTGTTAAGCGTCTGCCTTTGGCTCAGGTCGTGATCCCAGAGCCCTAGGATGGAGCCCCGCATGGGACTTCCTGCCATGCAGGAAGCCTACTTCTCCCTCTCTCACCCCCCCTGCTTGAGTTCCCTTTCTAGCTGTGTTTCTCTCTGTCAAATAAATAAATAAAATATTTTTTAAAAAAAAAACCTGAAAAATAAGAGCAGGAATGTGGCACACAAAAATAGGTTTATGTGTATATTCAGTAGTTTATAAAGGAGTGAGAACTATGTGTTATTCATTGTTGTATCTATACCACTTTGTAAAGTGCCTACTATTATGTCGGCAGGAATTAATTGTTAAATTAATCACCTAGATTTTACATGTTCATATTTTTCTTTTTCATAACATTGTCCATTGTAATCTTTACTACAAAAAATATGGAAATGGAGGGCGCCTGGGTGGCTCAGTTGGTTAAGCAACTGCCTTCAGCTCAGGTCATGATCCCGGAGACTGGAGACCGGGAATCGAGTCCCACATCCGGCTCCCTGCTCCCTGCTCGGCCGGGAGCCTGCTTCTCCCTCTCACTTTCCCTGCTTGTGTTCCCTCTCTGGCTGTTTTTCTCTCTGTCAAATAAATAAAATCTTTAAAAAAATATATGGAAATGGAAATGCAGACAAGGATATAGTTTAGAAAACATAATCAGAGGACGTCTGAGTGGCTCAGTTGGTTAGGCAACTGCCTTCGGCTCAGGTCTTGATCCCGGAGAGCCGGGATCGAGTCCCGCATTGGGCTCCCTGCTCCGCGGGAAGCCTTCTCCCTCTCTCACTCCCCCTGCTTGTGTTCCCTCTCTGTCAAATAAATTAAATAAATAAATAAATAAATAAATAAATAAATAAATAAATAAATAAAGGGAGAAAATAAAAAAAAAAACAACATAATCAGAATCTTATACATGATCTATTTTAGCGTTTTGATGTATTTTTTTGCCAATCTTATGTGGTCTTATTATTTCTCTGTGTGTGCTTGTGTGTTTTTGAACAAACTGTATGCTGTGTATCTAATTCTGTTTCCTTTTTGTAAAAAAAAACCAAAAACTTTTATTATAAGTATCATACCACTAAAATTTCTTTCTTTGTAATGATTATATAATATTTCGTTGTTTATGTTAGTTTTAATAGGAATACGTTTGTATTTGCAGTGATTATTGAACCCATTCCAGTTGGACAAGCTGCTAAGGATTATTTAGATTTATATGTAACACCAACTCTGCTTGAAGGACTCACAGCACTTTGTAAGGAGAAACCAGCAGATCCTTTTGTAAGAACTCTCTTTATTCACACTAAAGAAATTGTCTATAGTTTTCATATTTAAAACATTGTATTTTGCAGGGCATCTGGGTGGCTCAGTCGTTAAACCTCTGCCTTCAGCTCAGGTCATGATCCCAGAGTCCCAGGATCGAGCTTCAAATGGGGTTCCCTGCTTAGCGGGAAGCCTGCTTCTCCCTCTCTTACTCCCCCTGCTTGTGTTCCCTCTCTGGCTGTGTTTCGGTCAAATAAATAAATAAATAAATATCTTTTTAAAAAATGATTGTATTTTGGGGGACACCTGTGTGGCTTAGTGGTTTAGTATCTGCCTTCAGCTCAGGTCATGATCCTGGAGTCCTGGGATCGAGTCCCATATCAGGCACCCTGCTCGGCAGGAAGCCTGCTTCTCCCTCTCTCACTCCCCCTTGCTTGTGTTCCCTCTCTGGCTGTGTTTCTCTCTGTCAAATAAATAAATAAATAAAATCTTTTTAAAAAAACCACTATTTCATAAACATTTTAGATACTTATATAAATTTTGATTACTTATTCTCTTGCTGTGTTTTAACTTTCTTTTTTAAATTTTATTTTTTTTATTTGAGAGAGAGAGCACATGAGCTGGGAAAGGGGCAGAGGGAGGGGACTCCGAGATCATAATCTGAGCTGAAAGCTGACGCTTAACCAACTGAGCTACCCACATGCCCTGCTGTATTTTAACTCTTAACAGTGTTCCTACAAAACACAAACAAAAAAGAAAACATAATTTCTAAATATATTTTCAGTTACTGTGACCTTTAAATACAGAGCATTGTTTTGGGGTATGATTTACATAATCAAATGATAAAATTAGATACATATTTGAATTTTGTTCAATACTTTTAACGATATCTAAATTTTTTTTCATAGAAAACATTTATTCACATCCCTAGATACTTCAGCATTGCTCAGTCAGGTGGAAGAATAGTTGGGTAGGAAGAACAAGGATTGTGTCCAGGGCCAAATGTCTTCCTTGTTCCTTCTTTATAGGTTCTCCCACTCATTTGAAGACTCAGAGATAGTCAAGGAAGGTTATTTCATTCACTTTTTTACAAAGATTTTATTTATTTATTTAACAGAAACACAACTAGAGAGGGAACACAAGCAGGAGGAGTGAGAGAGGGAGAAGCAGGTTTCCTGCCAAGCAAGGAGTTCGATGCGGGGCTCAATCCCCAGACTCCAGGATCATGACCTGAGCCGAAGGCAGACGCTTAAAGATTGAGCCACCCAGGCGCCCCTCATTTATTTATTTTTTTTAAGTAAGCTTTATGCCCAACATGGGGCTTGAACTCACAACCCCCAAGATCAGGAGTGGCATGTTCTTCCCACTGAGCCAGCCAATCACCTCAGGGAAAGTTTTTGTTTTTGTTTGTTTGTTTTTTTTTTATTTTAAGATTTTATTTATTTATGGGGCGCCTGGGTGGCTCAGTTGGTTGGGCGACTGCCTTCGGCTCAGGTCATGATCCTGGAGACCCGGGATCGAGCCCCACATCGGGCTGCCTGCTCGGTGGGAGGCCTGCTTCTCCCTCTCTCACTCCCCTGGCTTGTGTTCCCTCTCTAGCTCTGTTTCTCCCTGTCAAATAAATAAATAAAATCTTTAAAAAAAAAAGATTTTATTTATTTATTTAACAGAAACAGCTAGAGAGGGAACACGAGCCGGGGGAGTGAGAGAGGGAGAAGCTGGCTTCCTGCTGAGCAGGGAGCCCAGTGCCAGGCTTGATCTTGGAACTCCAGGATCATGACCTGAGCTGAAGGCAGATGCTTAAGAACTGAGCCACCCAGGTGCCCTGGGAAGGTTATTTTAATACCAGCCCTGACAAAATAGTATCTCCAGCCTGTGTTACCATTCTGAAAGGGAATCCCCTTTGGAGGACAAAAGATTTAATCTGTCCTACTAAATTTGTTACTTTTACCAAAAACAAAAGAGAGGCAGGTTATTTCCTTTTTTTTTCTTTTTATTTATATTGAATATTCTCTGCACCAAATGTGGGGCTCAAGCTCATGATCCCTGAAATTAAGAATCACACACTCTACTGACTGAGCCAGTTAGGTGCCCCTAGGCAGGTTATTTCTTTTTTTTCTTCCTTTCTTTTTTTTTTTTTTTTTTTAAAGGTTTTACTTATTTATTTGACAGAGAGAAACACAGCCAGAGAGGGAACACAAGCAGGGGGAGTAAGAGAGGGAGAAGCAGGCCCCCCGCGGAGCAGGGAGCCTGATGCGGGGCTCCATCCTGACCATGACCTGAGCCAAAGGCAGTCGCTCAACCAAGTGAGACACCCAGATGCCTCTCTAGGCAGGTTATTTCTTTAATAACTCCTTTTCATTGTGACAATAACATGTTTACTTAGTAAGAAACCTGATAGTACTGAAAAATGTAAAGGTAAGAAAAAGATACCCCTGGTTCCATTTCCTAAACATAGTCTTTGAAGTCATCTTGCCTAGATTCAACTCTGACTCCAGACATCTAACTTCTGGGTTTTTCTCTTCTCATTGGTAAAATGCAAATAGATTAGTACTTGTCTACATAGTAGGAGTATTGTTAGGATTAAATGTGTAAATGTATCTGAGGGCTCCTGGGTGGTTTCATTGGTTAGGCATCCGACTCTTCATATCAGATTTGCTCTTCATCTCAGGGTTGTGTGTTTAAACCCCTTATTGGGCTCCACGCTGGGTATGGAACCTACTTAAAAAAAAAATAAACAAAAAAAACACACCAAGAAATATGAATACATGTAAAATTCTTAGGGTTTCTGGTGCATCCGTACTCAAATATTAACTGCTATTATTTTGTTTTTTCCAGTACTGTCTTTTTTTTGCTCAGGTTTTCTTTTTTTATTTCTATTACTATATATAAACATATACCACTATATTTAATTATATATTTTATAGAGATATTTTAATAGTTAAGTGACTTCTCGTATTACCCTTACCATACTTCTTTTGTTGTTTGAGTTGTTTGCTATTATAAAAAGTGAGAATATATCATTTGTAAAGAGATCAGAAAGCACAGGGGTGCCTGACTGGCTTACTACTAGAGCATGTAACTCTTGATCTCAGGGTTGTGAGTTGAAGCTTCATGTTGGGCATGGAGCCTACTTAATAAAATAAAAAATAAAAAAAGTTTAAAAGGTAGAGTTATAATTTAAAACATGAAAATCTAAAAAAATGTTGCCCTTAACTTGCTTTTCTAATTAGTTTTTTGAGTAAGTAATATTTAGAACAGTTTTTTTAGCAAGCAATATTTAAATATGGTATAAAATTCAAAAATTACAAAAATATATATTATGAAAAGTAACTCTCATTCTCATTTTTATTCCTCAGTCATTCAGTTATACTTCCTAGTCATTCACTCTTAGCAGTCTCTCTATATATATCCTTTCAGCAGAGAAAATCTATACATATATAAGCATATATATTTTTACTTAAAAACATGTACATTTACAAACGCTAGCTACTAAATATGCCATTTGATACTTTTTACCTTATTTACTCAATATATATTATAAATTGTTAAATAACACCATAAGCAAAATCACGCTATTTTAAAAGAACAGCTCATGCCATTCTCTTGAATTGATGTTCTACAGTTTATTAGTCATATACAAATGGTAGTTTAGTTCGTTTCTACTCTTTTATTACTGTGAACTGCCAGCAGTGAATGTCTTCATTCATATGTCTATGTACCATATATCTATGAGTAAATTCCTACAAATGGAAATACTAGTAAAAAATAATGTTTTCTTTTTAAAAGAATGTTGTTTTGATGTGTTTGATATGTGCGTTTTTAATTTGGATAAGTATTGCCAAATTTTGTAGTGGTTATACCATTTTATACTCTGATTAAAAGTAGATGAGAGGGGGCTCCTGGATGGCCCAGTCAGTGGAACATGTGACTCTGAGCTCCAGGTCATAACTTTAAGCCCCACATTGAGTATAGAGTTTACTTAAAAGAAAAAAAAAAGATGGGGTGCCTGGCTGGCTCAGTCAGAAGAGCATGTGGCTCTTGATCTTGAGGTCATGAGTGTGAGCCCCACATTGGGTGTAGAGATTACATAAGTAAATGAAAAAAATTTTTAAAAAAGGGAAGAGCAAAGTTAGAAAGTTCTCCAAATTTATTTTTCGTTTTTGTGATTGTTTTATATATTCAGAATGTCTTGATAGTCCATATGAATTTGAGGATTGACTTTAACATCTCTGCAAAAACTTTTTTGGGAATTTCATAAGAATCGGATTGAATCTGTAGCTCACTTTAGGTAGTAATGACATGTTAACAGTATTGTCGTTCAGGGCACCTGGCTGGCTTGGTCGGTGGAGCATGGGGTGTTTGATCTCAGGCTTGTGGGTTTGAGCCCCACATTGGGTGTAGAGATTACTTAAAAAGTAAGATCTTTTAAAAAAGGAAAAAAACAGTATTAAATCTTTGTAGCTATGAACACAGGTTATCTTTACATTTACCCAGGACTTTAAATTTCTTTCAGCAAAACGTTATAGTTTTCAGTGTGCAAGTTGGTTAAATATACTCCTAATATTTTTTTAATATTTTATTTATTTAACCTAGAGAAACATAGCTAGAGAGGGAACACAAGCAGGGAGAGTGAGAGAGGGAGAAGCAGGCCCCTGTGGAGCAGGGAGCTGGATGTGGGGCTCGATCTCAGGACTCTAGGGTCATGACCTGAGCCAAAGGCAGATGCGTAATTACTGAGCCACCCAGGTGCCCCCTAATTTTTTTTTTTAATGCTACTAGAATGGAAGTGATTTCTTAGTTTCCTTTTGGGTAGGTTATTGATTATATTTAGAAACAAATGATTTTTGTATTGATCTTTTAACCTACAACTTTGCTGAATTCATTTATTAGTTATAATCACTTTCTTGTGGATTCTTTGGGATTTTCTATATATAGGATCATGTCCTCTGTAAAAGGAGACAGTTTGACTTTTCCAATTGGGATCTATACTTGACAGTCTTGAATAATGTAAAACTTAATGTTTCAGGTTTTTTAAAAAAGATTTTATTTATTTATTTGGCAGGGAGAAACACAGCTAAGAGGGAACACAAGCAGGGGGAGTGAGAGAGGGAAAGCAGGCCTTGGTGGAGCAGGGAGCCCGATGCGGGGGCTTGAACCCAGGACTCGGGGATCATGACCCAAGTCAAAGGCAGATGCTTAACTATTGAGCCACCCAGACGCCCCAGTGTTTTAGTTAATTTTTTTTTTTAAGATTTTATTTATTTATTTGACAGAGTGAAACACAGCTAGAGAGGGAACACAAGCAGAGGGACTAAGAGAGGGAGAAGCAGGCTTCCCGCTGAGCAGGAAGCCCAGTGTGGGGCTGATCCCGGGTCTCCAGGACCATAACCTGAGCAGAGTGCAGTCACTTAACCAACTGAGCCATCCAGGTGCCCTGGTGTTTTAGTTTTTTAATTATCCTTTTCTCATTCTCAGAATGATTCTGCAAACTGAGCTTTAAATTGATATATATTTATACTATTTATAATTTATAAATTTGGGGCACCTGGGTGGCTCAGTGGGTTAAAGCATCTGCCTTTGTCTCAGGTCATGATCTCAGGGTCCTGGGATCGAGGCCCGCACTGGGCTCTCTGCTCAGCAGGGAGCCTGCTTCCTCTGCTCTCTCTGCCTGCCTCTCTGCCTACTTGTGATCTCTCTCTCTCTGTCAAATGAATGAGTGGAATCTTTAAAAAAAAAAAAAAAAAAATATATATATATATATATATATATATATAAATTTGTATATATATCATCCATAGTATGTATTTATAATTTATGGTATATGTATTTAAATGTTGTGAGTTTTTTTACTGTGAGTTTTTTTTTTATCTGTTTTCCATAGATTTGGCTAGCTGATTGGCTACTGAAAAATAATCCCAACAAACCCAAGCTGTGTCACAATCCGGTAGCAGAAGAACCTTGAAGTTCCTCAGAGAACAAATCACTCTCTTACTGTGAAAGACATGCTTCTATTTTAAAACAAACAAACCTTCCTAAGGGGTTTATGTAACTACGTGTGAAATGAATTGTTTTTAAAGATATAAATTTTAAACAAATGACTGTGTTTTGTGTATAAGATAGCATTATCTAAGGTAAAATATAGCTTTAGGGTATGATTATTGTTTGTTTGTTTGTTTTTTAAGATTTTATGTATTTATTTGACAGAGAGAAACACAGCTAGAGAGGGAACACAAGCAGGGGGAGTGAGAGAGGGAGAAGCAGGCTTCCCGCCCAGCAGGGAGCCTGATGCGGGGTTCAATCCTGGAACTCTGGGATCACGACCTAAGCTGAAGGCAGACGCTTAAGGACTGAGCCACCCAGGCACCCCATGACTTTTGTTTTCTAATATGAAAATTGATTTTAGGGGCGCCTGGGTGGCTCAGTTGGTTAAGCGACTGCCTTCAGCTCAGGTCATGATCCCGGAGACCCGGGATCGAGTCCCACATCGGGCTCCCTGCTCGGCAGGAAGCCTGCTTCTCCCTCTCTCACTCCTCCTGCTTGTGTTCCCTCTCTGGCTGTGTTTCTCTCTGTCAAATAAATAAATAAAATCTTGGAAAAAAAAAAAAGAAAAAAAAAAGAAAATTGATTTTATCCAGAAGTATTTAGAATGTTAATGAAACAAATGTACATTTTTTTTGTGATCATAAACAGGCATCCAATTAGGAGAACGATTAATTTACATAAGACATGTTAGAAACAACTGAAGATCAAAATATTATATGCAGGGAGTCTGGGTGGCTCAGTTGGTTAAGCCACTGCCTTCGGCTCAGGTCATGATCCCGGAATCAAGTCCTGCATTGGGCTCCTAGCTCCGTGGGGAGTCTGCTTCTCTCTCTGATCGATTCTCCCCTCTCATGCTCTCTTTCACTCTCTCTCTCTTAAATAAATAAATAAAATCTTAGAGAGAGAGAGAGAGAGAGAGAGAGAGAGAGAGAGAGAATGAGAGAGAAGACTGTGTGCCAACAAGACCCTGCTTTTGATTCCTGGGCCTCTTGACACACAGGCAAGGGTAGTGGCTGCTGAAAATGTCATCAGGACAGGGGTAGCTGAAGACAATTTGATAGTTTGTTAATTCTACAGAAAAAAACATTTTTACAATTTAAAAACAAGTCTCAGGCAGTGTTCCATTTCAGTTTTTTTTCTTCAGAAAAGGAGGTTAAATAACTTAGAGATGAGAAAAAAAGTACACTTCTTTATCATCATCCTCATCATCCTCCTTTACCTCTCCATCTTCTCGTCCTTCTTTTTCTTGTTTTCAGCTTTGAGGACTCTTTTTTTTTTTTGCCACATAAGCTTGTTTTCATATTTTGATATTTCAGCAATTTACCTGTTTTACCTATTTTTCCTCAGCTTAGCAGCCTTCTTTTCCTAAGGCTGCTTGTCATCTGCAGCAGTGTTATTCCACATCCCTCCCTGTTTCTTTGTGGCATCACCGATGCATAGGCCAGGATGTTCTCCTTGGATCTGGGAGTGTTACTCAATAAGAAAAAGACTCAAGGGGCGCCTGGGTGGCTCAGTGGGTTAAAGCCTCTGCCTTCAGCTCAGGTCATGATCTCAGGGTCCTGGGATCAAGGCCCGCATCGGGATCTCTGCTCGGCAGGGAGCCTGCTTCCTCCTCTCTCTCTCTGCCTGCCTCTCTGCCTACTGGTGATCTCTCTCTCTGTCAAACAAATAAATAAATAATCTTTAAAAAAAAAAAAAAAGAAAAAGACTCAAGGCAGGCTCTGTGGTGCATCATGATCCTTAACTTTATTTTTGTTTTTCCTATAGGAGGAATGTAGGTTTCCTTGTCTGCATTTGGTAGAACATGTAACCTGGGGGTCTTGTCTTCAAAGTTACCTTTTTCTTCAGCAGACATGGTCTTTTACCTCTCCGAGCTCTTTTTATAAAACTCTGAGAAGGTGACTGAAGCATCTGATTGCTTCTTGTGGTCCTCCTGGAAGGTTTGCACCAAGAGTGCCTATGATGACATTTTGCTTCTTGGTCTCTTAGGGTCTTCTTTGCTTGTGTATAGTTACTTTTTTCAGTGTGACACACTCACCCAGTTCCCATGTGGCTCTCACCTGCCCTGGTCGTGGCTCTTTGGAGCTCCATATACTGCAATGGCTGTGGTCAGCTTAGAGTATGATTTTAGCAATGATGTAACATAAAGTAATAGAAGACTGATATAAGATGTTGCTATATTATTTTTTTTTAAGTTAGAGAAGTAAAACATAGAACTTTTTTTTTTTTTTTAGTAAGTTCTACATGGGGCTTGAACTTGTGACCCCAGGTTACACGTTCTACCAAATGAGCCGGCCAGGGGGTGCCTGAGTGGCTCAGTTGGTTAAGCGGCTGCTTTCGGCTCCTGTCATGATCCTGGAGACCCCGGATCAAGTCCCACATCAGGATTCCTGCTCGGTGGGAAGCCTGCTTCTCCCTCTCTCAGTCCCCCTGCTTGTGTTCCCTCTCTCGCTGTGTTTCTCTCTGTCAAATAAATAAATAAAATCTTTAAAAAAAAAAAAAATGAGCCGGCCAGGCATTTTGTGTCTCCAAGACACAGAATTTTAGTTAGGTTATTTTCCTAAGCATTTATCCTAGATCTAGATGTGTAAATAATACACAATTCAGACAGTTTAGTTTAAGAAGTTTAAATATGTAAATAATTATATAATTAAAATGGTCAGAACCAGGTTGTGCTTTTAACTAATCCTTTATAAATAACTATTTCCTCAACAAGTGCTCTCCAAGTATGACAGAGAGTACAGTAACAATCCATCCTGGTTTGCCAACGACTTTCCTGGTTGTGTAACTGAAAGTCATGCATAACCTGGAGTTTCTTTAGTCCTGAGCAAAACAGAATGCTTGATCACTGTACCAAATAGTCCTTAAGTTAGCATTTCCCAACTATGTTTTTGTGATAAGGTACTAGTTTTAAAAGATAATGTGAAATTCTCAGTTCTTACATTTTTTTTTTAAAGATTTTATTTATTTGACAGAGAAAAACACAGCGAGAGAGGGAACACAAGCAGGGGGGTGAGAGAGGGAGAAGCAGGCTTCCCGTGGAGCAGGGCACCTGATGTGGGGGGCTTGATCCCGGGTCTCCAGGATCATGACCTGAGCCGAAGGCAGTTGCTCAACCAACTGAGCCACCCAGGTGCCGCCTCAGTTCTTAAATTTTTAAGTTTATTTATTTAAGTAATCTCTACAACTAATGTGGGACTCAAATCAACCCCAACATCAAGAGCCTCATCCTCTACTGACTGAGCCAGCCAGGCACCCCTCAGTTCTTAAATTTTAATTTTCTCAAAAACAAAGAACCAGGTTGTAAGCACATTTATTAACAGTAAATATATAAACGGAACTAATCTCTTTAAAACAAAAAGTAGAAATGCAGAGAAACTGTTCTATATTAAAAGAGACTAAGGAGACATTCAAAACTAAAGCATCTTGGTGTGCCTGGGTGGCTCAGTTGGTTAAACATCCGCCTTCAGCTCAGGTCATGATCCCAGGGTTCTGGGATAGAGCTCTCTGCTCAGTGGGGAGTCTGCTTCTTTCTCTCACTCTCCCTCTCCCTCTCTGCTCTCCCTCCCTCTCTCTCTATCTCAAATAGAAAGGATGTGTTAAACAAACAAACAAACAAAAAAAAACCAATAAAATTAAAGCATCTTTTTTTTTTTTTTAAAGATTTTATTTATTTACTTAACAGAGAGCAACACAGCCAGAGAGGAAACACAAGCAGGGGGAGTGAGAGAGGGAGAAGCAGGCTTCCCGCCAAGCAGGAAGCCCGATGTGGGGCTCGATCCCAGGTCTCCGGGATCGTGACCTGAGCCGAAGGCAGTCGCTTATCCAACTGAGCCACCCAGGTGCCCCAAAACTAAAGCATCTTAACCAAAAGCCACTAAATATATCCTAAGCAAATCTAATGAGATCATCATTTGATCCTGGTTAAAAAATAAATAAATAAATAAAATTGGGGAGCGTATGTGCTATGGTGAGAGAAACATTAATTAATTAAGAATAAATAAATGGGGGGCGCCTGGGTGGCTCAGAGGGTTAAGCCTCTGCCTTTGGTTCAGGTCATGATCTCAGGGTCCTGGGATCAAGTCCCACATCAGGCTCTCTGCTCAACAGGGAGCCTGCTTGCCCCTCTTTCTCTGCCTGCCTCTCTGCCTATTTGTGATCTCTCTCTCTCTGTCAAATAAATAAATAAAATCTTTAAAAAAATAAAAAGTGATTACTTTTAAAAAGTTAAGAATAAATAAATGGGGTGCCTGGGTGGCTCAGTGGGTTGAGCCTCTGCCCTCGGCTACGGTCATGGTCTCAGGGTCCTGGGATCGAGGCCCGCGTCAGGCTCTCTGCTCGGCAGGGAACCTGCTTCCTCCTCTCTCTCTGCCTATTTGTGATCTCTCTCTCTGCCAAATAAATAAATAAATATATATATATATATATATTTTTTTTTTTAAAAAAGAATAAATGTTCTTTGGAGGGCAATTAAGGAAATTTAGACTGGATTAAATATTAGATGGCATTAAGGAATAATTGCTAAATCATAGGGCCAAAATAATATGACCATAAGAGGAGAACGTAATTATTTTTAGATGATACAGTCTGAAATATTTAGGATAAAGTTTTTGGTGTTTGCAACTTATTTTCAAACAGTTTGGCAAGAAAAATATTTTTATACATTATAGATAAAGCAAAATTACTAAAATAATTAACAATAATTCAGTCTAGGTGGTAAGTACCCTAGTGTTCATCATCGTACTATTCTTTCAACTTTTCTGTATTTTAAAACTTCACAAATGAAGTTGTGGAAGAAAAGAGAAAACATCTAACTGTCCTCACCATAATCCAGTGGTCAATTTTTTACATGACTGATAGGGAGACATTCTCTATACCTCTTGATTGTATAGAATGAAATATACTAGTTATCTAGCCAAACATAGTAAAATAGGAGATAAAATGATCATCTAAATGACACCACAAAGAAGCAATAGAGAGGTGCCTGGCTGGCTCAGTTGGTGGGGCATACCACTCTTGATCTTGGAGTTATGAGCTCGAGCCCCATGCTGGGTGTAGAGATTGCTTAAAAATAAAATTTTGAGGGCGCCTGGGTGGCTCAGTGGGTTAAAGCCTCTGCCTTCGGCTCAGGTCATGATCTCAGGGTCCTGGGATCGAGGCCCGCATCGGGCTCTCCGCTCAGCGGGGAGCCTGCTTCCTCCTCTCTCCCTGCCTACTTGTGATCTCTCTGTGAAATAAATAAATAAATAATCTTTAAAAAAAAAAATAAATAAAATAAAATTTTGACAAAAAATATTTAAGAAACAACTAGAAAAATTTAGAAGATGGGATGATCTGCTAGAAAGATGCCCCTTGGAAAAAGGGACACTTTAGATTTAAAGGGGTTTAAGATATAATCAGAACCAATACTGGTTTCTCAATTGGATCCTTGTTTAGATGGAGAAGCTGCAAAGGACCTTTTTTTTTTTTTTAAATATTTTATTTATTTATTTTGACAGAGCAAGAGATCACAAGTAGGCAGAGAGGCAGGCAGAGAGAGAGGAGGAAGCAGGCTCCCCGCTGAGCAGAGAGCCTGATGGGGGGCCTCCATCCCAGGACCCTGAGATCCTGACCTGAGCTGAAAGCAGAGGCTTTGACCCACTGAGCCACCCAGGCACTCTGCAAAGGACCTTTTTAAAACAACTGGGAAAATTAGAATCCAGGCTGAGTGTTAAATTAGATGAAAACGTATTGTCTTGGAAGGTAAAGATTGTTACCTGGAAAAAACACGTTATAAAGCAATATGCACAGTGTGATCTCCTTGATGAAAAAAATACATATGTGTATATATGTAGGATACTATGTGGAAGGATACCCACCTACTACATAATTATTATATAATCTTTGGAAGGTGGGAATATGCTCTTTTGTTTTTTTAAATTTTTGCTTCATAGGGCACCTGGGTGGTTCAGTTGGTTAAGCATCTGCCTTTAGCTCAGTCAGGATCTTAGGATCCTGGGATCAAGCCCCACATTGTTGGGCTCCTTGCTCAGTGGGCAATCTGCTTCTCCTTCTCCCTCCACTGCTTCCCCTGTTTGTGCTCTCTTGCTAGCTCTCACTCTCTCACTAATAAATAAATAAAATCTTTTAATAAATAAATTTTTAGTTAGCTGTATTTTAAATTTTTCTACAGTGTTCATGTTACTGCTTTTGTAATTTTTTCTAAGGTTTAAAAAGATCCACCCAAGCATCCACCTCTTGATTTCATCTCAGGTCATGATCTGAGGGCCTTGGGATCAAGTCTGCTTGAGGACTTCTCTCCTCCCTCTGTCCTTCCCTCATTCTCTCTCTCTCTCAAATAAATAAATTTAAAATTTAAAAAAAAAAGGTGCTTAACCAACTGAGCCACCCAGGCCACCCAAACATAAACATCTTAATGGATGTCAACTTAAAAGGGCTGGCAACATTTCTTTTTTTTTTTTTTTAAAGATTTTATTTATTTATTTGACAGAGAGAAACACAGCCAGAGAGGGAACACAAGCAGGAGGAGTGAGAGAGGGAGAAGCAGGCTTCCCGCCGAGCAGGGAGCCCAATGTGGGGCTCGATCCCGGGTCTCTGGGATCATGGCCTGAGCCGAAGGCAGTCGCCCAACCAACTGAGCCACCCAGGCGCCCCCAACATTTCTTTTTTAACAGGCTATCTATTGCCAAGTTTATTCACAGTTCTTAGTGCTGGTATATATATAATTTTTGGACATATTCCTCCTGAGACTGATATGTCTGCTGAATTTCTTTTTTTTTTTAAAGATTTTATTTATTTATTTGACAGAGAGAGAGAGATCACAAGTAGGCAGAGAGGCAGGCAGAGAGAGAGGAGGAAGCAGGCTCCCCGCTGAGCAGAGAGGCTGTTGTGGGCCTTGATCCCAGGATCCTGAGACCATGACCTGAGCTGAAGGCAGAGGCTTTAGCCCACTGAGCCACCCAGGCACCCACCTGCTGAATTTCAAAACAGTTTTAGCATCGGTATTGGGAAGACAAAACAAAATCTTAATAACAAAGATAAGTGAAAGATTGTTGTATTTTGAGCAATGGCCAAGAGCACATAGGAAAAAGCAAATAGTTTTCACAATGAGATTTTGGTGTGACAGGTTCAGGAGGTCATTTCCACTCCAAGAGGTGTACTCTTGCTGAGAAAGAGGCAGCATTGTCTATGGCAGAAAAATTCCACACTGGAAATCAGCTCCAATCTCTGAACTTGCCATTTGAGAACTTTTAAAAAAATGGAGTGGGAACGGGGTAGCACCTGGGTGGCTCAGTTGCTAGTGTCAGGCTCTTTGATTTCCATTCAGGTCATGATCTCAGGGTCTGGAGATAGAGCCACATGTTGGGCTCTGCTGCACTCAGAGGAGAATCTGCTTCTCTTTTTCCCTCTCCCTCTGTCCCTCCCTCCATTCGTGCTCATGCATGCACATGCTTTCTCTCAAATAAGTCTTTTAAGGGGCACCTGGGTGGCTCAATCTTCGAGTGTCTGCCTTAGGCTCAGTCATGAACCCAGAGTCCTGGGATTGAGACCCATATCGGGCTCCCCGCTTGGCAGAAGCCTGCTTCTCCGTCTCTCACTCCCCCTGCTTGTGTTCCCTTTCTAGCTGTGTTTCTCTCTGTCAAATAAATAAATAAAATCTTAAAAAAAATAATAAGTCTGGGGGGCGCCTGGGTGGCTCAGTTGGTTGGGCGGCTGCCTTCTGCTCAGGTCATGATCCTGGACATCTGGGATCGAGCCCCACATCGGGCTCCCTGCTCGGTAGGAAGCCTGCTTCTCCCTCTCTCACTCCCCCTGCTTGTGTTCCCTCTCTCGCTGTGTTTCTCTCTGTCAAATAAGTAAATAAAATCTTTTTTTTTTTTTTTTTTAAATAAATAATTCTGGGTGGTTCAGTGGGTTAAAGCCTTTGCCTTCGGCTCAGGTCATGATCTCAGGGTCCTGGGATCGAGGCCCGCATTGGGCTCTCTGCTCAGCAGGGAGCCTGCTTCCTCCTCTCTCTCTGCCTGCCTCTCTGCCTACTTGTGATCTCTCTCTGTCGAATAAATAAATAAAATCTTAAATTTTAATATATAAAATATAAAAAATAAAAAAATAATAAGTCTTTTGAAAAAATTGACGGGAGAGAAAACACTCATTTGAGATGTATTTTGGAGATGGAATAGACAAAAATAGATGCAAATGAAAAGATTTATAGTTAGCTATAACATTCTTTAATTTTAGACATGTTTGAGGTGATTATTTCATGGGCCACAACTGCAAAGGAAAACAGGAAGACTAGCCTCTTGTTTACTTTGTAGGTAACGGAGAGGGCAGAACACTACCTTCTGACGTAACCTTTTAGGTAATACCAAAGTACTACTATGCATGCATTTGTCATTAAGTGCTGGTGATTTCATGCATTTCTCTCACACTGAATGATATAGTGTGGTATCCTTACTAATCAAGATATATCACTTCACTTATTTCCTTTCTCCAGGACTCAAAGAGACCAAAGCACCCAATTCTGTAATGATTTGGAACTAAACAGTTCAGATGTTTCTTTACTTGTGTACAGATCTGGGATGGCATCTAGAAGCTCCCTGTGCCTGTTACCATTCTTCTTATACTTAGCCAGGAAACGTGGTACATAATGTCTCTGTTGGGCATACCTACCTCAGCTTCTGTTTGGGGGATTCTGAAGCACAGAACATTACTTTAAGGACAGAGTCCAGGACATTAGCGTCTTGGTCCTGGCAGAAGGGTGTCACAGATTAGCTTGATCTGAAAGTTTCACAGATACTTTTGACAGGCACTTACCCAGCTCAGAAATACTGCCACTTCTTTTATGTAGTTAACTGTTTATAAGAACTATTTACATTAAGCCTTGACTTTTGATTCAGAGATGGCTCAATTCTTTGTTTGCTCTTTCTCTGACTTCAGATGCTTTTCCTGGCTTATTTTTGTTAGTCCCCTCTCTAACAACAGTCCCTATCCTAACTTTATGCCTTTCATTTTAGATCCCTAATTGCTTTTCCAAAAATTTAATTAATTCTCAGAAACTGGGGCACCTAGCTGGCTCAGTCAGTTAAGTGGCTGCCTTGGGTTCAGGTCATGATCTTGGGGCTCTGGGATTGAGCCCCTGCATTGGGCTCCCTGCTCAGTGGGGAGCGGGCTTCTCCCTCTCCCTTGCCTCTCACCCCTCCCGCTCCTGCTCTCTCTCTCAAACAAATAAATAAAATTAAAAAAGAATCTCAAACTCTTGGACTTAAGAGAGCCTTTAACAGCGTTTACTTCTAAAGGTAGAATCCAGTGATTTTTGGCAATATCAGATAGAAAGTGCAACTGAGATAAGTTTCTCCCACCTTACCAAAGGACATGACTAAAGGAAAAGATCTCTGTGGAGCAGTCCTGCAAAATTTTGCTATTAAATTAGACCCTTGAGTCCATTGGACTAAGATGATTAAGCAAAATGATATTTTCTATTCCTTTCCTGCTTCCAAGAGGACCCAAAGTTCTCTCCCATCCAAATCAAGGGTTGATGACACCGCTTTGATTGATGCCTTTTGTTCCCAAACCAAATTGTTTTTTATAGCCCACCCCCTGCCAGCACTTTCCAAAGTGCCACTGCCATCAGCTCCAGAGGGAGCCCCTTCCTCAGGCTTCCTGGCCAGCAGCTGCACTGTGGTGGCAAGGAACAGGGAATGGGAGGAGAAAGCAGTTTGCAGACAAATGGGCCGCTAATCTGACCAACAGCCCTATCACTAGAACCATAAACCACCCCCCACCCCCCACCCCCGCCTCATCTCCATTTCTTAGCTGAGGTGGGCAGAATGCTCCCTGGAAGAATTATGACTTCAGTATGGTCTATCAAATCAACCTCAAATTTTTTTTTTAATTTTTATTTTTTTTACCTTTTTTGTTTCTTAAACCAGTTCTGCTTATCTGGCTCAGTATCATCAGATCACTACAGACCTTACAGATATTAAAAGGGCAGGGGTGCTTGGGTGGTGTGGTTGGTTTAAGTGTCTAATTGAGGCTCAGTTCATGATCTCTGGGTCCTGGAATCAAGTCCCATGTCAGGCTCCCTGCTCAACGAGGTGTCTGCTTTTTCCCTCTCTTTCTGTTCCTCCCCCTGCTTGTGCTTTCTTGTGCTCTCTCTCTCTCTCTCTCTCTCTCTCTCTCTCTCTATCTCTCAAATATATAAAATATATTTTTTAAAGATTTTATTTATTTATTTGACCGAGAACGAGATCACAAATAGGCAGAGAGGCAGGCAGAGAAAGAGGGGGAAACCGGCTCCCCGCTGAGCAGAGAGCCCGATGTGGGACTTGATCCCAGGACCCTAAGGTCGTGACCTGAGCCAAAGACAGAGGCTTAACCCTCTGAGCCACCCAGGCACCCTATCAAATAAATAAAATCTTAAAAGAGCAATAGGGGAATATTAGGAATAATTTTATGCTAATAAATTTGACAAACTAGATGAAATAGACAAGGCCCTTGAAAGATACAGATTAACAACAATGTGTCAATCTGAACTACAAATTCTAGATTCTTCTTTAAACTTTCTATTATTACTCTCCCCTATTACTCTGCCCATGTTCAGCTTTTTATTACAAAGCAGCCATGCGGAGCTTACTCAGTATTCTCAGCTGTTCTACGAGGATCTGTTGGTTACTTTTCAGGACAAGTTTTGTAATTGTGGGATAGAGAGGGTTAAGCTATTTTACAAGAATAAGCATCTCAGGGGTTAATAATATATCAGGATTATAAAATCCTGATCCTTCTAGGTGGCCTTTATGTTGAGGCCTAAATGACAACCTCTCTGGACTTTACCTAGTATTTCTGGTCCTTGTCAATGTGAGAACATTTCAAGGAGTCTTTAACGTATATACGTGGTTAGAGCCTCTTGCACCATAAAATGGTTCGATGAGGACCAATATAAAACAGTCAGTCTGCAATGAAGCTGAAGCTTTGGAAACAAGCACATCCTTTTCAGTGGTGCTTGCTTTTATAATGTGTCATTTAGCAAATGGGCTGTGAAGCATTAGTCATGCCAAACTTCTAACCATCTGATGACTGGCTATAGACTAAACATCCCAGTTGAAAATTTTTAGACTTTAAGTTTCAGTCTTTCCATTCAAAGTTCAATTAAAATAAAATCCTATATCTAACAGGACCTTCAAGTTCTAGTGTTGTTAACTTGTCTGTATCTTTTAGAGATTCAAGTTCAAACCATTATGAATGTTCTTCATGCCTCTCAAGGATGTAAGAAAATGTAATATTTGAAACCATTGTTATCTTTGTGCTGAGAAATACAATATAGTCTAAGTAAAAATACCATGTTATCATTGGTAAAATCACAATTACATTCCCCCTTTCTATTGCTAATATGGTAGGTCCCAACCTGAATCCACTGTTGTATATAGAAAGCCAGACCTTTCCTGTAGCTTCTCATAGGTCTGGGTGTCCCTACCTGTCCTCTCCTCTCCACTCTTCAGGAGTTACCTGACTCTGAGGACTTGGCCCTGGGCTCTCCAAAGCCATCTGTCTGGCCTTTTCACTGGATTCCGTGCCCTTGCATCTTAGCCTTTTCTTTCGCTCGCAGCTTCATTATTTTCAAAGTCAGTTTATCTTTTTTCTTGCCCTCATCTTCATCATTTCCCTTTATTTATTTATTTTTTAAAGATTTTTATTTATTTGACAGAAACACAACCAGAGAGGGAACACAAGCAGGGGGAGTGAGAGAGGGAGAAGCAGGCTTCCCATGGGCGCCTGGGTGGCTCAGTTGGTTAAGCGACTGCCTTCGGCTCAGGTTATGATCCTGGAGGCCTGGGATCGAGCCCCACATCGGGCTTCCTGCTTCGGCAGGAATCCTGCTTCTCCCTCTCTCACTCCCCCTGCTTGTATTCCCTCTCTAGCTGTGTTTCTCTCTGTCAAATAAATAAATAAAATCTTTAAAAAAAAAAAAAAAGCAGGTTAAAAAAAAAAAAAAGCAGGGAATCGAATGTGGGACTCGAACTCTGGTCTCCAGGATCATGACCTGAGCCAAAGGCAGTCGCTTAACGAACTGAGCCACCCAGGCACCCCAATTTCCCTTTATTTTTATCAGTGACTTTGGTATTCCTGACCTCAAGCTGCTATAAAGATTTGGGTATGTCAATTATGTCTCAGTAAAAATGAAGGAGTTTGAAAGTTTGAAGCATGGTACAGACTGAAGAAGTTAAAAACAGTGTGCTCACATGCTTTCTTACTGTTCTAGCTGGCCAGGGGACTCAGGTTGAATAGACACTGCCCATACTGAAAATGGGTTTCCTATTTCCATTGGGGAACTAGGTTTGAAATTCATTCTCTTGATTTTGTGATAATCAAGAAATATTTATTGAGTATCTCATATATACCTAATACAGTAAATATATATATATATTTCTTATTTGTTGGTCTGGTATTCAGGGTTCTCACAACCTGGCCAGTGCTCATCTTTCCCACCTTATTCCATAACCTGCCTTTATGGACATTGCTCTATTTACTATGGTCTATTGGCTTAACTAGTTCATTCCTAATTCTCTACATTTGCTGAAGTTAATCTCTTCTTTACTCCTGCTCCCCCACCTCACGAATACTGGATGACTCTCCTACACTTTTATGATTATACAATTCCTAGCCTACGAGGCAGTTTCCTATAATTTTGCTCTAAACGTGCTTGTTGGGCACCTGGGTGGCTCAGTGGGTTAAGGCCTCTGCTTTCGGCACAGGTCATGATCTCAGGGTCCTGGAATCGAGGCCCCCATCGGGCTGTCTGCTCAGCAGGGAGCCTGCTTCCTCCTCTGCCTGCCTCTCTGCCTACTTGTGATCTCTCTGTCAAATAAATGAATAAAAATAAAAATAAAAATAAAAATGAAACGTGCTTGTTTCGTTTACCTGTGAAACACTCATACTTAATTTCTGGCTTTGCTGGCACTTAATATACTCCTTTGACATAATGTAGTGGATAATATGGTGAAATGGTTTAGCATTTGGCTTTGGAAACAACAAAGCAGTTTTGTATCATTAACTCCTTGACTTCCTAGTTCTGTGACCATTGGAGAAGTTGCTTAACCTCTGAGTCTGTTTCCTCACCTGTAAACTGGGAAAGTGATAGTACTGACCTGACAGGGTTGTTGTAAGGATTAAATGTAATATGTAAAAGCACCCAACTATACCTTGGAGGCATACAGTAAACAGTCAGTGTTGGTGATCATTACTTACCTCAGGTATTTTTTTTAATTAAAACAAATTTTGAGGGCGCCTGGGTGGCTCAGTTGGTTGAGCGACTACCTTCGGCTCGGGTCATGATCTCGGGATCGAGCCCCGCATCTGGCTCTCTGCCCGTCAGAAAGCCTGCTTCTCCCTCTTTCACTCCCCCTGCTTGTGTTCCCTCTCTTACTGTGTTTCTCTCTGTCAAATAAATAAATATTTTTTAAAAAATTAAAACAAATTTCTTTAAAGTGATCTCTACCTCCAGAATCGAGCTCCAACTCAGGACCCCGAGATCAAGGGTCACATGCTCTACAGACTGAGTCAGCCAGAAGTGCTTATGTTCCCATCATTAATGAAAGAACCGTGTATTGTGACCTATTATGTGCCAAGCACTAACTACCCTAAGCACTTTCACCTGTGTTATCTTACTTAATTCTCACAACTATCTCGAGGTTAAAATGATTTGATCTCGAGGCCATACCTAGGAATTTTTAGAGCCAAGGTTTTTTTGTTTTTTGTTTTTTTTAAATACTTTATTTGACAGAGAGAGACACAACGAGAGAGGGCACACAAGCAGGGGGAGTGGGAGAGGGAGAAGTAGGCTTCCCATCAAGCAGGGAGCCCAATGCCGCACTCGATCCCAGGACCCTGGGGTCATGACTTGAGCTGAAGGCAGCTGCTTAAGGACCTAGCCACCCAGGCGCCCCTAGAGCCAGGGTTTTGAGCTCAATTATATTTGGCTTTAAAGCCTTCCCAGTACTTTACCGCGCTTTTTCACAGTCATGGAAAACCTTGTTTTTCTCATAGGGCCAGCTAAGTGTTGTGTGCAGACCAAGTTCATCCATTCAACAGATTTATTGTGAATAAATCAGTGGGTGGAACTTGGAGCTGTACTGCATTTAAGCCGTTGCTTTTGGGGGCCTACAATCACAGGAGTTTTTTCCTTTATTATTAAAAAGTGTCTCCAAGTCCCTTTTCATTTTCTATATTACCAAAGGCATCCATGCCTTTATTTACATTTAACCACTACTCATTCTTGCTCTCAGCTTTGCCAATGAATATTAAACTACCTAATACAACTCCTTCATTTATAGTTGAAGCAGATGAGGCTTGGGGTAGCTAAGAGACATGCCCAAGGTCACAAATCTAGCTAACTGCTGATGATTCAGGTTCCTGGCTCATATCCAGAGTGCTTTATTACTCAAGGAGCCCCTTGAGAAGACCTTGAAAAGATTGTTATCAGAAGCTGTTAACAGCTTCCACCTGCAGCCTTTTTTGTGCTGTTAATTTAATAGTAACCCTTTTTAAAATATAATATACAAATAAGCTTCCTTAGCACAAAATTCAAATTATTGAAATCTAATCGTAAGGCTATATGTATCTGAAGAACATCTTACCATTGCTGTTTTACAAGCTGTAATTTTCTAGAAACCAAAACTAGTTCTAATTTATTCTGTACGGCAATTGGCATGGGACATCATATGAAAGCAGAGCTCTCTGGGGAGAGAAACAGGGGCTCAGAATAGAATTTTAGAATTTCAAAGAAGTTTTGTGCATATCTAATGCATTTGAATCCAATCCTCTTCTTTTTATAGTAACAATTTTGAAGCTCAGAAAGTGATTTGCATGCTGTTATAGTAAAATCTGTGAAAAAAATCAGCAGTGCTTTTCCCATAATATCAAATTGCCTCCCTTGATTACTTGAAAATTAAAACTAAATTGTGATGATAGTCACAGAGATAGAAGGAATAAATCCTTTTAGGAAAATATAAGATGACCAGGGAACTAAAATCAAACATTCTTTTAATCTCCCTTGGAACATAAACCCCCATATTATTCAGGCAATTTCTCCACATGTACAGATTCTCCTGGGTTTTTAATAGTCCTTATGTGTTAGTGGCAAAACTGTTTGTTCACCAGAAACATTAGAATTCAGAACGAGAGAAAAATGGAATTATCTCAGCTAAATGGGAACTTTGAAAAGCTCCAGATTGGGATCTATTCTAAAGTGGCCTCAGTTTTTAACAACTTCTGGGCATGGAGAGGAATCAGGATGGGTTTGGGTCATCCTGGTCATCCTTTAGGAAAATCAACAATTCTTTTCTAACATTTTAGCCATAGAGGCAACAAAAGTATCTCGCTCTTCAGTATAGTTTTAACAATATTTTTACCTTCACTGTGCTCTTTAGGTTGTGGGTTGTTTTGGTACACCTATGAGAGCCCAGGATCTGGTGGATATTTTGTATTGTGCATTTTTCAAGAAAATTGCTTTCTTCCCAGTTTGTGCTCACATAGATCATATAGCTCAAATAGGTCAGACTTCAGTTGTACCATACTACCCTGCCTGCATCTGGAGAAATCAGACCTGAGAAGGAGAATTATGACACCGTGGGGCACTGCATCCATACCATCAGCCCACCTCTGTCCTTCAAACTTTGGAGATTATTCAGAGTCAACCCCAGGACACTGGTGAGTGTGGGAAGCTCTTGGAGGGGTGAGGAATGGGAGGGCACCAGGGACCTGAAAGATCTTATGAAGTTTCCTGCCAAGCTGGCCTAGAATTAACCCATCATTTCCCAGCCTGAGCTATCCCAGCTGTCTTGCTTTCCTGGGGCCTCTCCTGTTAATCTGTGGAATTGACCAACTGAGTTTGACCGTGACTGGCTTTGTTTTGCAAAACAAAATTGGTAAGGCAGGCCTCATGCTGACTGACTGAATGGTGTCATCAACTCAATTCAAGGGGTGCCACAAAAGCAAGGAAATGAAACTTCAATTTCCTCCTCATGTTAAATGATAGCTTATCATACCGATTATGACCCTTATGCAGCTCAGGGCAAAGTGTTTTATTGCTTTTTTTGTGAACAGCAATAAACCACTCTCATCTTCCACTTTTTCCTCTCCTACCCCTACCCCACACCTGATTAAGGCTCCTCTGAAAGGACTGTTCTCTATTGTCAATGGTCATAGAACCAAAGCCTTGGTTTTTTTTTACCACCACCAACCTGTCAGGATTTTACCTTTATTCTAGGAAGCACCAGGTTTGCTTGAAAGCAGAAACAAACAACCAAGCAGAAGTGGGGGAAAGCCATTCTGGTCTCAGAGCTACCTTGAAATGTCAGCTCCTCTCATTGCTCGAATGAGCTTTGCTCCTGCTCCGGACCAGGCAGACATCTTTTGCAGTCTTCCCTGTATTCACACTGCCTCTGTACACACCTCCTCTAGAAAGCTTGCCATTTTTAGGGGCACAAGTGTGCTTTCCTTCCCAATTGGGAAGGATTATTTCCCTTCATTTTTATGTCCCTGACCCACAGAAGGCACTCATTGGACGAAGAGAGTGAAAGAGGCCACCCACAAAGTTTAGCTCATCTATTTCCTTACCTGTCAGCAAGTGTGTCCCTCTCTATTCCCAGATTCTAAAAGAGATTCAGTTGCTCAGCTTCCTCACTGGTCATTTGTGGACATCAGTGGGAGAGAGGTGGTGTTTCTTTGGACTTGAACATGTACCCTCTTCCCTTCACCTCCTCTTCTTCTTAGGAAGTCTCGTTTACTCCCATGGCTTCAAAAACTGTATATCATGTCTCCTAAATTTGTATCTCCATCTTAAGTTTCTTCTCTAATTTATTTAGTCAGCTTTCCCCGATTTAATAGTCACTTGCCCGCTTGATGTCTCTACTTGAATGTCTCAGAAAAATTTCAAATTAACATGCTTAAAATGGAATTCTTTGCAATTTATTTTTATCTTTATTTCTTTATGTAAGCTCTACGCCCATAGTGGGGCTTGAACTCACAATTCCAAGATCAAGACTCCCATGCTGTATTGACTGAATTAAAATGGAACTCTTGAGGTGCCTGGCTTAGTTGGTACAACATGCCACTCTTAATCTCGGGGTTGTGAGTTCAAGCCCTACATTGGGTATGGAAGCTACATTATTATTTTTTTAATAGATTTATTTATTTATTTATTTGACAGAGAGAGAGAGAATGAGAGAGAGAGAATATAGGCAGGGGAAGCAGCAGGTAGAGGGAGAAGCAGGCTCCCTGCTGAGTAGGGAGCCCAACGCTGGGCTTGATCCCAGAACCCTAGGATCCTGACCTGAGCCCAAGGCAGACCTTCCACTGAGACACCCAGCTGCCCCATGGAGCCTACTTTAAATAAATTAAATTAAATTAAGCCAAAAAACAACAACAACAACAACCCCAAAAGATCTTGATTTCCATCTTCCCATTAGCCCTAACCTAGTTCTCTCTCATTTTGCCTATGTCTATAAGTGGCATCCCCTGCCACTCATCAACCAAAACTAGAAAACCAGAGTTATCCTGGATCCTTCCTCTTCTCCCCATACCACATTCAGTCCATCAGCAAATTTTATTGGTTCTACTTCATTCATATAGACTTCTCATCTTCCCTGTTCTCTCTATTCACTCTGTCCCTTCCTTCGTCCAAGCAACCCTCAGCTCTTGCCTAGCCTAATACAATTGCCCTTTTATCTTCAGGCTTCCCTGCGTGCCTATCTCCAGTCTATTTTCCATATAGCAGCCTGTATGAGTTTTCTTACAAAATAATTAGAACCCTATCACCACTTCACTTAAAATCTTTTAGTGGCTTTCCATTCCTCTGGAGCAAAATTCAGACTTTTTACTGGGACTCCCTGGATCTTGGTTGATCTGAACTCTGCCTGTTTTTCTAACTTCACTTCATGCCCCCACATGTGAACCATGCTCCAGTCATATCAGACTTTGACCAGCTCCTGGAATTTTTCAAGCTCTTTTCTGCTTTGGACTTGATTGCTTATGATGCTTCTTTCTGGATTATGCTTTCCTGGAACTCTTTTAATAAGATTCTATACATCCTTTGGGTATCAGCTTACATGTGAACTTCACAGAGAGCCTTCTTTGACCACTTTTTCTTTTCTCTCTCTTTTTTTTTTTTTTAAAGATTTTATTTTTTTGACAGAGAGAAACACAGCCAGAGAGGGAACACAAGCAGGGGGAGTGAGAGAGGGAGAAGCAGGCCTCCTGCCGAGCAGGGAGCCCGATGTGGGGCTCGATCCCGGGTTTCCGGGATCATGACCTGAGCCGAAGGCAGTCGCTTAACCAACTGAGCCACCCAGGCGCCCCTTCTTTTCTCTTTTTAACATTTTATTTATTTATTTGAGGGATGGGGGAGAGACAGGAGAGAGAGTCTGAAGCAAACTTGGGGCTGAGCACAAAGCCCAACATGGGGCTCAATCCCACAAGATCATGACCTGAGCGAGATCACTTGCTTAACTGACTGAGCCACCCAGGTGTCCTTCTGGCCACCTTTTCTGAATATGTTGCTGTCTTATTATGACAAGTGTACTTATTTCTATCATGACAGTTATCGCAATGTGTAATAATTTATTTTTTTACTTGCTCATTGTTTGTGTCCTCCACTAGAATCCCAGTTCCATGAGGGCAGAGACCTGTCGATGTCATAAACTTCTGTAACCCCTCTATTTGTGCTATCCCTATAACAGAGTGAATATTCAGTGAATATTATTTAAGTGAATGAATGAATGAATGAATGAATTAAATGGGTTATAAATAGGAGTACCATATAACTATCATCAAGCTGGGGTACTTTTCAGTGTGAAAGGAGACATACTTAGAGTTATACTTGGGACAACAGACATGAACCAAGAAATAATTGAAAGAGCATGGATTTCCAGAGAGATCAGAAATCCAAGATGACTCTGATTTTGTGCCCTACAGCAGTTTTTCAAAGTTTATTTATTGAGGTGCCTGGGTGTCTCAGATGGGTAAGTGTCTGCCTTCGGCTCAGGTCATGATCTCGGGGTCCTGGGATCAAGTCCCACATTGGGCTTCCTGCTCAGTGGGGAGTCTGCTTCTCTCTCTTCCTTTGGTGCTCCCCTTGCTTCTTCACACACTGTCTCTGTCAAATAAATAAATAAATAAAAACTTTTTAAAAATAAACTTTATTTATTTTTAAATAATCTCTACACCCAAGGTGGGCTCAAACTCATGACCCTGAGATTGAGAGTCGTGTCCTCTTCTGATCCAACTAGCCAACCTTGTGTCCTATGACATATTTATTCAGGTGAAACCAAATGAAGGTGACTGCTAGAAAAAGGGACATGCAATGAAGAGTAGTATAGAAGGGGAATGGATGTCCTTTTCCTTACACTTGGACATAAATGGTCATTTTGTTTGGGAAACCTCATATGTTCTTCTCCTTCTTTCCTTTTTTTTTTTTTTTAAAAGATTTTATTTATTTGGGGCACCTGGGTGGCTCAGTCATTAAGCATCTGCCTTTGGCTCAGGTCATGATCCTGGAGTCCCTGGATCGAACCCCACGTCGGGGTCGGGCTCCCTGCTATGCAGGAAGCCTGCTTAACCCTCTCTCACTCCCCTTGCTTGTGTTCCCTCTCTGGCTGTGTTTCTCTCTTTGAAATGAATAAAAAATCTTAAAAAAAAAAAAAGATTTTATTTATTTATTTGAGAGAGAGACTGAGTGAGAGACAAAGAGAGAACATGAGTTGGGGAGGGCTGATGAGGGAGAAACAGACTCCCCACTGAGCAGGAAGGGAGTCCGATGTGGGACCCTGGGATCATGACCCAAGCCAAAGACAGACACTTAACCAACTGAGCCACCGGGCCCCCCTCCTTCCTTCTTTTTATCTGAAATATTTTGGGGGGGTGCTGGGTGACTCAGTTGGTTAAGCAATAGACTCTGATCTCAGCTCAGGTCTTGATCTCGGGGTCGTGAGTTCATTTTTAAAAAAAATTTACTTATTTATTTCACACACAGAGAGATCACAAGTAGGCAGAGAGGCAGGCAAAGAGAGAGGAGGAAGCAGGCTCCCTGCCAAGCAGAGAGCTTGATGTGGGCCTCGATCCCAGGACCTTGAGATCATGACCTGAGCCGAAGGCAGAGGCTTTAACTCACTGAGCCACCCGGGCACCCTCAGGGTTGTGAGTTCAAAGCCCACTTTGGACTCCACGCTGGGCATGGAACCTACTTAAAAACAAAAAACAAATATATATATATAATTTTTTTAAATTTCACATAACACATCCAAGCCCTCCTCCATCAATTACCTATTAGAGCTATTACTCAGCTGCTTGCTCCTGAGAAGATTATGGATCCTTTTCAGAGCAAAGGACAAGGGGTTGTTTGAACTTGGAATTAGGAGACCTGAGATCTACCTTTAGCTTGACCTTTATCTCTAGCCAAATAATCTTGGACAAATAGCTTTCCTCTCTGCAAGGTGAGAGGATTATAGGAAATGACTAAGGTCTTCTCCATCACTGAGATTCCATGAGCTGTTTAATGTCAGAAGAGCCTAATCTCCTACCCTATGCAGTGTGTTGTGAGAGGTTTATGGAGGTATAGAGAGGTAACATGGCCTTACCTCCCAGGGGAGAGTTGTCAGCTCTGCTGTTGAAACAGAGAAAAATACATAATTACTAGATATCATAGAGAGATATTTAAATTCTATCAAATAAAATGCAGGCAATTTCAAGGAGCAGGCAATAAACCTTAAGGACAGAAGGCTGGAGTTGGATAGTCAGTAGTTAGGGCAAAAGTATTTCAGGGAGGAAGATGGTCTCCACTGGGACACAGAAGTTGCATGGGAATACTTTATGTGAGGAACTATCATAATGTGGTCTAGTTGAGGCTGAGGAAACAAAAGATGATATTGGAAAAACGAGTTAGGAGCTGTTACTTGTGGGAAGGGCAGTGGGCTGGAGGAAGAAGAGAATAAAGCTGATTATTTACTTTGTGGTCTATTGACTTCTCAATGGTTTGAATTTTTATGAGAATATATTTATAGAAAAAATGTTTTAATATTACTGTAGTATACTGTCCGGTTTAGGAGACTCAAAATGTCAGGCCAAAAAATTGAGATTTTATTTTCTAGTACATTGTAAGTGTCTTTTTGTTTTGTTTTGTTTTTGAGGATTTAAAAATATATTTTTAAAGATTTTATTTATTTATTTCACAGAGAGAGAGATCACAAGTAGGCAGAGAGGCAGGTAGAGAGAGAGGAGGAAGCAAGCTCCCTGCCAAGCAGAGAACCCGATGCAGGCCTTGATCCCAGGACCCTGAGATCATGACCTGATCCAAAGGCAGAGGCTTTAACCCACTGAGACTGCTTCTCAACATGGGACTCAAACTCCTGACCCAGACATCAAGAGTCAAATGTTCTACCAACTGAGCCAGCCAGGTGCCTTTGTTCGTTTGTTTGTTTTTAAATCAAATTAGAATTGAATGTGGCATTTTAGTAAGATAAATATTATAACAGTGTGTTAAGTGGAGAGTCAAGAGGCAAAATATTAATTATTGAGTAGAAAATTCAGGTACAACAGTGTTAGTCAAAACTAGAGGCAAAAGTAATGAAGAGGAGGGTATAGATTTGGAGGCCAAACCTAAAGGAAGATGACTAAATATGAAAAGTCCATCAGAGGGAGGAGTCAGAGAAGATCCAGGAGCAAGCCTCAGTCACTCAAAGTTTCATTAGACCACTAATAGAAACAGAAGTTGTAAGAGAAAATCAATGTTGTCATACCAGTAAGAAATGATTGGTGAAGCATTGGACCAGTGGTGCCTAGACTTGCACAGAGATGGGGATTTAGCTATCATCAGCAGAGAAACAGAACCGGAATTTTGGAGTAGATAAGATCTCCAAGGGTGGGGTGCCTTGGTGGCTCAATCAGTTAAGCGGCTGCCTTCCGCTCAGGTTGTGATCCCAGGGTGCTGGGATCGAGTCCCATCGAGTCCGAAGCACACACTCCCCTGGCTTTTGTGTGCACTCTCTTTCCGACAAATAAATAAAATATTAAAAAAGAAAAAAAAAAAAGAAAAGAAAAAAGATTTTCAAGGGTAAGAGCAGAGAGAAGCAGGTGTGTCCTGGTTGTCAGGTTCATGTTCTTGCCCTTGCACCATTTCTAGCTTTGACGACTGTGGTCCCAGTTGAGGGAGGTGGGAATCAAGACTGCTTTGCTGAAATGGTGAGGATTAGAAATGAACTCAGGCCTTGAAGAAATGCAAGTAGGGCCTGATGAGATAATCAAAGCTCTGTGACCAAAAAGAATAGTAAAAAAAGAGTGTGAGAGACAATCAGTGAGAAACGAGTAATTAGGGTTATTTAGCTTGGAGAAAAGGAGAGTTTGAAGCCCTGAATCCATAATGAGAGGTCCTGGAGGTTTTGGTAGGCTTAAAATGTAGTAGTGCTGATTCAGGTTAGACATGCAGCAAATGTCCTGATAAGCACTTTATCACCAGTAAGGAAGGATTGGCTCCACCCACTCCCTTGATGGTCTTTATTTTTCTTTTGAAAAAAAAAGAGAGAGAGAGGGAGAGAGAGAGAGAGAGAGAGAGAGAAAGGGCACAAGCAGGGGGAGAGGCAGGCAGAGGGAGAAGCAGGCTCCCCACTAAGCAAGGACCCTGAGATCATGAACTGAGCCCAAGGCAGATGCTTAAACTGACTGAAACACCCAGGTTGTAAATACGATTTTATTTGTTTATCTAAGAGAGAGAGAGAGAGAAAGTAGGAGCAGATGGGGGGTATGGTTTGCAGGCAGAGGGAGAGGGAGAAGCAGACCCCTGTGGAGCAGGGAGCCCAATGAGGGACTTGATCCCAGGACCCAAGGATCATGACCTGAGCCAGAGGTAACCACATAACTGACTGAACCACCTAGGTGCCCCTCCCTTGGTGGTCTGTCTTTCTTTTCTTTCCTTTTTTTCTTTAAGAGTAGATTTGATTTATTTGAGAGAGAAAACAGAGAGAAGAAGAGAGAGAGGGAGAGCACAGGAGGTGGAGGGCAGTGGGAGAAGGAGAAGCAGGCTCCCCACTGACCAGGGAGCCCAATGAGTCAGGGCTGCATTCCCGGATCATGACCTGAATCCAAGGCAGATGCTTGACTGAGCCCCTCGTGATGGTCTTTCAAGCAGAATGTACAGTGTTCTCCTCTTCCTTAGGCTTTTGATTAGGAGCTCTTCTGTCAAGAAGCACAAGATGAATCAAGTCATCTCTTATGGACTGCAGGAAGGTCGTGGTGAAGAAATGACAAGGAACCTCAGTACCTCAACATAGGTCTATGCAGGAACTTGAGGGTCTGGGAGAAATATGGGAATGAATCTGGGCTTCTGGTGCACCAGCAGGCCTTTTTCCTTACCCACATGCCTAGTTCCCTTACCCCTAGTCTCCCTGATCTCTCACTGACCAAGTGAAGCCTGAAGCTTCCTGGAGCCTTGGCCTAATGTCCTCAATACTTACATTGGTCATCCGACATCACTTTTCTGATGAAAAGAGCAGTGTGGCAGGGTGGGCACAGCACCAGCCATGGAAAGTGTCCAGGGCCTTGGAGTCTAGTGTTATCTCTTCAGTCATCTCCTTTGGTGACACCAGGCAGGACACTTTGTTCCTCTAAAACCATTCCCTCTTCTGTTAGGGAATGCTGTAGGGATTACCTGGTTTAGAGCTGTAGTCCTATTCAAAGGTCTTTAACTTCTCCTGAAGCCTTTGCCCTGGTTCTTGCTTTCATGTCATTCCCCACAATCCAAACATCTATATCTGGGCCCTGAATCTCTCCCTGGCTTTTGTGATCAATTATTATAAGTTGTTTGTAATCTGGGGCTAGAAATTTGTCTTTCTCTGAATCCTGTTCTTCCTTCCTCTACCCTCTAAAATAAACACTCCTCCTTTGACATTCCTTTGAAACTTTGACCTCTAATATAGACCATAATTGTTAGCCTTTTTCTTTGAGTACCCCCTAGAGAACCAGGATTCTGCCCTCCCAGGTCAGCAGGAGTCAGGCTATCTTGCTTTATCATTCTAAGGAAGACTTTTGCAAGTCAAAAGTTAGGTTTCTCCGTTGTGGAGAAAGGCTGAGAATTTAACTTTCCTGCTTGAGCCAGAGAGAGGAAGAGGACACCTTTCACTGCATATGAATGGTAGTCATTCTGCAAAGCTGTCATGACAGTTAAGAATGTCACTAGAGATTCCCTGGGACCCCGGACCCTGAGTGATGTCAAGCAAGAGTACAGGGGCGCCTGGGTGGCTCAGTCGTTAGGTGTCTGCCTTCAGCTCAGGTCATGATCCCAGAGTCCTGGGATTGAGCCCCGAATCAGGCTCCCTGCCCGGTGGGGGGCCTGCTTCTCCCTCTTTCACTCCCCCTGCTTGTGTTCCTTCTCTAGCTGTGTTACTCTCTGTCAAATAAAGAAAGAAAATCAAGAAAGAAAGAAGGAAGGAAGGAAGGAAGGAAAGAAGGAAGGAAGGAAAGAAGGAAGGAAGGAAGGAAAGCAAGAAAGAAAGAAAGAAAGAAAGAAAGAAAGAAAGAAAGAAAGAAAGAAAGAAAGAAAGAAAGAATAGATTTGGGTGGTGGTGGCCTGAATTCAAATCTACCATCTACCTCCCTGTGTTTAATTTTAGGTTGGGTGCTTAACTTATCTGAACTGCAGTTTCCTCAATAATAGGAGGGGAATAATTGTAATTCTTTAATTGGATTGTTCCCAGGATTGAAGCATGTAATATATGTTAAGCACGTGACACTTAGTAGGCGCTCTCCATTACTTCCCTTTCACCGTTGCTGTTACAACCGCCCACTGGCAAACCCTGAGGAGATTGGCAGGGGCCTATAGGAGCCCTAGGAACAGACCTCACAGTATTCTTGGGAGTCCCTAATTCTACTCATGACAAAGATCAGATGGGAAGGAGGAGAAGGAAAAAGAGGAGGAGGTAAAGGAGGAAAAGAAGGTGGGAAAGAGAGGAGAAAAAGCTTTGGAGAGATCTGGCAAGCAGAAGCATATTTTCCTTTTAATCTAGACTGAGAAAATACAGGCTTCTATTCTCCACGCCATGTGAAGCAGGAACTGCATTTGAAATGCGTGGCTAGGCTCATGGACAGGTTTCCCTATTGAGCTGATTATTTTTTCAACAGATTTTCAGGATTCAGCATAGATTGTGACCAATCTGCCAGTGTTGGGCCCTGAACCCATTGAATATAGTTTTACTGTTCTGTCACCTTAATGATAGCCAGCTTGTTAAGGATGAGCCAAAAGGGAAGGCGGGTAGGGTTGTAACTAGTGAATCTGAATAACACTGCGATGCTTTGGAATGAATCCCTGACAGGAAGGTGATGGATGTAGAGAAATCCGAATTCCTTTGGCTTCTGGCTCAGGGTCTATATAGGAAGATCAGTTGATGTGATTGATTGCCATGAAGGTAAAATGAATGAGGATGGAAGAGACTTGGAAGGAGTAGGACTACGAGCTTTTTGGGGAAGTAGGAATTCTTTTCATGGAATTCCCAATTGCTCTGGGTTTCATTAGTTGAAAACCTCAGCTATAAACCCACAGCAGACATAAGTCATGCTCTTCTTAAATGATCATGTTTGTACAGGGCAGTGGAGATAATTTTGCTTCTGAAAATCCCCCCTAGGATTATTTGGGAATGTTGGCAAGGTCTAGAGGTTGTTGCAGTGGGAATGTCAAAGCATCAAGTACCTGGGTCCTTTGGATGGAGATTCATTAGGAATGAAGGGAGAAAATCTAGTTTGTTCATTTCCCTAGCATGGTGTCACAACTCAGGTTTCTTTTCTTTTCTTTTCTTTTCTTTCCTTTTCTTTTTTTTTTTTTTTAAGATTTTTTTATTCATTTGACAGAGAGAAACACAGCCAGAGAGGGAACACAAGCAGGGGGAGTGAGAGAGGGAGAAGCAGGCTTCCCGCCAAGCAAGGAGCCCGATGTGGGACTAGATCCCAGGTCTCCAGGATCATGACCTGAGCCGAAGGCAGTCGCTTAACCAACTGAGCCACCCAGGCGCACCACAACTCAGGTTTCTTGATGGGCACTTTGGTGTTTTTGTGTACTACAGGATTGACCTCAAGGCCACGGAATTTTATGATTTTTGTCTCTCTCTGAGATTAGTAATCTTTGTAATCTTTTCTTTCTTTCTTTCTTTCTTTTTTTAAAGATTTTATTTATTTGACAGAGAGAAACACACCAGAGAGGGAACACAAGCAAGGGGAGTGAGAGGGAGAAGCAGGCTTCCGGCTGAGCAGGGAGCCCGATGTGGGACTCGATCCCGGGTCTCCAGGATCATGACCTGAGCCGAAGGCAGATGCTTAATAACTGAGCCACCCAGGTGCTCCAGTAATCTTTTCCTTATCCTGCCTATTTCTTCACTATAATTCTTGTGCTTAGGTAGTGCCTCGTTCCCCTACCACTACCACCACACGCAGGCACTTTCTGTGTCACTAACTGTGGTATCTGTCTGTAAACTTCCATTCCCTTGACATAGGCTGCACTTTAATGGATTTCTCCTTGTCTCTGGCATCTGTGGGAGCTGTAAATGCATCAGAAGGAATAGAGACCACAGTGAGCTTTCAAGGTACCTGCTTATGGTTTCTCTTGAGATGCCTTCTTCCTTAGTGAGTATTTCACCTTGCTTTTCACTAACAAAAAGAGAGGGGTTATTTCCAGTTGGCATTTAAAAAAATAACATTCTTTTTTTTTTTTAAAGATTGTATTTATTTATTTGACAGAGAGAGATATCACAAGTAGGCAGAGGCAGGTAGAGGGAGAGGAGGAAGCAGGCTCCCTGCTGAACAGAGAGCCCAATGCAGGCCTCGATCCCAGGGCCTGAGATCATGACCTGAGCCAAAGGCAGAGGCTTTAACCCACTGAGCCACCCAGGCGCCCAACATTCTTTTTTTATAAAAGTCTTTTATGACAAGTATTTTTTATGTTTATTTTGTAAAATATTTTATTTATTGCATTTGAGAGAGAGTGAGAGCATGTGTGGGGTGGAAGAGAGAGGCAGAGGCAGAGGAAGAAGCATACTCCCCACTGAGCAGGGATCACGATGCTGTGCGACATGGAGCTTGATTCCAGGACCCTGGGATCATGACCTTAGCCGAAGGCAGATGCTTAATGACTGAGCCATCCAGGCATCCCTATTTATTTATTTTTAAGGGGGCTCAAACTCACAACTCTGAGATCAAGAGTCGCAAACTCTTACTGACTGAGCCAGCCAGGTACCCTAATAACTCATTATTTTAGGTAAAAATATTTGTTTATTATAGAGAAATGTAAAAATATGGAAAAACGCAAAAGGAAAACAAATTACTCTATTTGGTATTACATGATAGCAAATGCTTTCATATTATCTTTAAGTAAGCTGTATGCCCAATGTAGGGCTTGAGCTCATGACCCTGAGATCAAGCCTGGCATGACTTAACTGAGCCAGCCAGGTGCCCCAGTATTTTCCTGCATTAAAAAAACAAAATTGGTGGGGCGCCTGGGTGGCTCAGTCGTTAAGCATCTGCCTTTGGCTCAGGTCACGATCCTGGGAGTCCCAGGGAGTCCCAGGGATGGAGCCCCGCATCAGGCTCCCTGCAGGGCGGGAAGCCTGCTTCTCCCTCTCTCACTCCCCCTGCTTGTGTTCCCTCTCTGGCTGTGTTTTTCTCTGTCAAATAAATAAATAACAATCTAAAAAAAATAAACAAATAAACAAATAAAATTGGATTATCCTGAACATGCTGTTTTATAATTAACTTTATTCACTTAATATATCATATGTTTTTCATGTTGCTAACTGTTTCCCCAGAATATTATTTCAATGGTTTATATTCCATGGTGGGGCCATGATTTAACTAGTTTGGCCTATTGTTGAACATTTAAATTGTTTTCTAATTTAGAACATTAGGCTGAAAGTGTTTCCCCACTCTTGGTGATCAGTCATTTTACTTGTTTATTCAACATATCTGAAATACCTCCTCCCTGCAGGGTGGTTGGCCTTTGTACAGAGGGGAGACTCCCAAGCCTGGGATGCTCAGATTTAGGAGACCAGTTATTGAGTTCCCAGGGGCTCCCTGCCCCAAGATTGCCAGTGGAAGATGTAGAAGTGCAAATGAGAAGGTAGAATCCACAACTTTCCTACTCTCTTGCTCAGGTCCTCTCCAAGGCATACAGACACCCCAGGAAGCCCAAGTTAAGAGAGCAAACACACACTTTGAATATGGTTCAGGTTCAAAGGGCTTCCTTGTCCCTCAAGTTTCTTAGGCTGCATTAAAATAACACCTTCTCAATCTGGGAGTCTGGATTGTTTTCCTATTGACCAGTTCTTGGTTCTCAATTATATTATCTCTCAAACACTTAAATCAAGGGGTTGGATATTTCCAGTTTTTCCCTTAACCTTGTGCATAATTGGAATATACAAGCAGGGTTTCCCATTCCCTTCTTTTTTCTTTTTTAAAAAGATTTTATTTATTTATTTATTTGACAGAGAGAAACATAGCCAGAGAGGGAACACAAGCAGGGGGAGTGAGAGAGGGAGAAGCAGGCTCCTGCCGAGGGAGCCCGATGTGGGACTCGATCCCAGATCTCCGGGATCATGACCTGAGCTGAAGGCAGTCGCTTAACCAACTGAGCCACCTAGGCGCCCCCCTTTCCCTTTCTTAAACTAAGTTTTCCAAAGAGAGAAAGAAAAGGTCTCAGGTGGAGATACATCTTAGCATTTATTGCAAAATGAAGTTGAGTTCCCAATCTGGGAAAATAACAAAACAGTCATTTTACAGCTCTTTGGGGAAAAAAAATCTGTCTTTGGGCGGGATGATGGAGGGGAATCTTATCTAGATTCATTGGGGTCACTTGCCCACTTGCTATGACCGTTCTTTCTTCATGGTGGTTTACAGAGGTGGTTTCTAATTTGGGAGAGTCCTCAGCTTATGTTGGGTCCTGGTTTCCCCAGGGTTTTGTGGGGAGAACCTTTTTTTTTTTTTTTTTTAAGGTAAGCTCTGCACCCGTTATGGGGCTTGAACTCACAACCCCAAGATTAAGAGTCACATGCTCTACCAACTGAGCCAGTCAGGCACCCTGAGAGCTTTTGAAAAGTGCATACTCAGAGAAAACATCCAACACCCTAAAAAACCTCCCTCTAGGCAGGTCTGTGATCTCTGCCCAACTTATCTGCATGAACATTTAGTTTGTCTTTCTGGAGCTAGCTAGCACTGGGGAGGGTTGCTCCTTCAGAATTCTAGAGAGAACTCTTAGTTATTTGCTTCCATTTCCTCTGAAATTTACAGTGACGAATACTTTGAAGGTGGCCCTGGATAGGAACCCCCCAAACCAAACTTCCCTCTAGCAAGCTGCAAAAGATCAGGCACAAAGATCAGAAAATAACTTGTAGGAGGAAGGAGATGGAGTCTGCCCATGTTAGAAGGCCCAGCTCCAATTTCAACTCTGTTGATAATAAGCGGTCTAAACCTGGGCTTCTATTTCCCTGGAATTGCAGGTATGAGGGGGACTACAGACCAACCCTGTGATTTTTCAGTTGTTCTCGAATTCACTCTCTCTGAGAAAGAAACTCTGTCCCTCTCCATCGTCATGCGGCAGAGTGAGGGAATCTGTGTGGGCTGCTGTCAGGCGCTGGCCTTGCCTCCGGACCATGTGCTGCCTGGGGAGCTGGAGCAGTAGTACTTGTTCACCACATGCCTGCACTGGTCACACCTGACTGTACAGCACCACTGGAATTTGCAGTTACAGCTGCTGATGGCCTCAGTTCTTCTCTCTTCCACCTGCAGGCCACACTCGGTGCACAAGTGCCCGCAGCTGCGCTGCTCCCACCGGGATCCATTTCGGCTGTTCTGCAGACACTCCCGACCTTCTGTGCCGGAGATGCCCAGGCTGGAATTGCGGGTACAGTAATCTGGCGACTCCTCTAAAAAGATCAGCTCTGCCTCTGCACTGGGAAGGAAGGCCTCAGCGGGTGCCCAGCGGCCCTCAGCGCTGTTGCCAGCCCTCAGCTGCCGCTTATCCATCTCAATTTTCAGGGCCCGGTCATACTTGGCCTTCAGGTAGTCCCCCATCTCCCGGAAGTCAGCCAGCTGCAGCCAGCAGGTCTGGATGCTGCAGCTCCCGGAGATGCCATGACATTTGCAGGTCCTTTTCATGATGGCTCGGACTGCCTTCAGACAGAGGGGAGAGAGAGGACGACTCTGGGTAAGGTAGATGGAAGGCTAGCCAATTAAATGGGATACTTTAGAGTTGTGCTGCTTGACTTTGGAGAATTCCCGGGGAAGCCTGTGAACAACACTATTCCTGGATCCCACCTCAGATCTTCTCAGCTGCAGTGTTTGGGGGTGTAAAGCCCTTGGATAATTTTAAAGCACCCTTGGGTATTCTTTGGGAAGATCAGGCCAGTGTTGAGTAAGTTACAGGAATCAGGAAACCTAGGCTCTAGGCCCAACTCCATCACTTGTGTAGCTTGTTTCTCTCTCTCATTGGAATAAGAATGATTAAGAGACGGGCGCCTGGGTGGCTCAGTTGGTTGAGCGACTGCCTTCAGCTCAGGTCATGATCCCGGACACCCAGGATGGAGTCCCACATCGGGCTCCCTGCTCAGCGGGAAGCCTGCTTCTCCCTCTCTCACTCCCCCTGCTTGTGTTCCCTCTCTGGCTGTGTTTCTCTCTGTCAAATAAATAAATAAAATCTTAAAAAAAAAAAAAAAGGATGATTAGGAGAGTACCGTGGAAATTAAAGAAGAAAATACGATCATTGGCACTATTATCGTCTTTACGGCAGGGGCTGGAGTATTGATGAGGATTTGGATTTGTCCTCTCCCAGAGGGAAGAGAGCTCATGCAGTCTGAACCCCTACCCCCAAAGCAATCATTCATGTGTGTGATTGCCTTGAAAACTTCTTCCCCTTGCTCTGGGCAACAGGTCATCCAGATATAGGTTCAAAGGGAAATTTTTATGCTCCTAGCTTTTTTTTTTTTCCTCAAGATTTTATTTATTTGACAGAGAGAGAGAGAGAGAGAGAGAGAGAGAGAGAGAAAGGGAACACAAGCAGCAGGAGATGGAGAGGGAGAAGCAGGCTCTCCATGGAGCAGGGAGCCCGATGCAGGGCTTGATCCCAGGACTCTGGGATTATGACCTGAGCCAAAGGCAGTTTAATGACTGAGCCACCCAGATGCCCCTGCTCTTAGCTTTAAATCCAGCTTGCTTCCATATTTGAGTTCAGAACTCTCCAGAAGTCTTGGGGGAGAATAGACCCTCCAGAGAATAGACCCTCTAGATCAGTCCCAATCCCTCTAAGTCCAGACAGATCTTAGGATACAGGTTGGACAATAACCACTTCCCCATTAATTTCTTAGAACACACAGCTGAAATGTTTAAAATTTTAAGTCATGTGAGCAAGGCTTTGGTACTGTATTGTTCTGTGTTCTCAGAAACCTGCCTGTGGAAGGGGTTAGACCACAATGATTAGTAATAAGACCAGAGGAGAAGATATGAGTTTATTGCCTGGTTCTGATGTTTTTTAGTTGTACTGCCTTGGCCAGGCCACTTGGCTCAGCCTGAACTGGTTTTGTCGTCCAGAGAATGGGGGTGGCCATCCCAGTCCTGATACGTGGCGTAAGGATAACACATGGTATGAGAGAGCTCTTGGTAAGTTTAAGGGCTGTACAGGTGTGAGGCTCTTGCCAGTACTGACCCTAATAGTTCACTCAGGGATTCCTATACCTACCAGTCGGCCTGCCCTGTTGTTGTGAAGATTCATCAGGGCTCGAGCATCCTTTCCCTTTTCCAGGCTGTCCACAAAGAGTTTGGAGATCCTTTCCCCAAATTCCACATTGTCGCTGCAGCCACCCCAGATCCAGCCATGACCTCCTGAACATAAGGAAAGAATAAGTTCTTTACGTATTTCCCTGCTAAGTTTCAGAAGAGTCAAGGTCACTTTGGGTAACATAACCAAACTCTCCCCCAAAAGCTCCAGAAGTGTCTAAAGCTACAGGTGAGACTGGGAAGTAGGGGTGCTACGGGTGGGTGAGTGAGATCCTTTTCACAAAGCCAACTGCCCATCGTTCAGGCACTTTCCAACTCTAGGCAACTAGTCTCTACACCCTCAGTAAATGTAGGCATACGGAGCCTGGCCTAGGTGATCACAGTTCACTGTAGCTCAAACATTCTGGAATTCTGAACCATTACCCTATAGTAGTCTTGTTAGAGCCATCTCCTCCCTCTTTAACAACAAAGCTGCATCTCCTAGATGGTCTACAAATAACTGTGTAGCTCTGGATTATAAAGCTGTTCTCAACCTGAAATATGAGGGTTAGAGCTTTCAGCTTTCTTTGGCCTTCTTATTTCTAGAGGTCTTATTGCTTTTAGAGCTCAGTGCTACTTGGTGATCCGAAAATCATGGACCCAGCTTAACTCTTGCAAGGGTATAGGTCCAGGAGCTCCCACCAAAGAGTTGCTGCTAGCATCTAGGACTTTGAGGGACCTGTGTCCCTTAGCCTTTCCCTGGAAGACCTTAGCCTGCGTGTAGGTCGCTTCTTCCCACCTGCATCAGAGAGCACAGCTTACCTGTTTTTCCATTTTTTGACTCATCACAGCCACAGTTTTCAAAGTCACCCATGCTGCAGTTCTTGGTGATGGTATACATGACTCCCGCAGAGCTGATGGCATGAATGAAGGAAGTCTCCCTGGTGGCTTTGGAGAGAAAGAGGGGACTGGAAACTTGGACCTTTGGCTTTGGAAAAGCAATCGTTTCTCTCCCCTGGCCCCTGCCCCTTTCGGTTTAAGAGGAGGTTCTTCTCCTTGAGAGAACAGTGCATGTCTTTCCAGCATCCTTATGTCTTTCAGGCAGACATGAGTATCACCATGGGGGTGGGGAGAGTAAAACCCAGAAAGAGTGATAGGACCAAGGCCACTTTCCTTGCCATTTGTATCAGGACCAAGACCTCTCCTGAAATCCAGCCTGGCCTTCTATTCCTTGGCCACTACTTCTGGTCCTTGGGCAGTGGGGACTGAGGGCCATGGAGTTGGCTTAGAAGAGAAGGGCCTTTTCTTCCTTCTGACATGTAGCAGGAACTATGTAATAATCATAATGATCATGACTACTATTTACTGAGCTCATATCTCACTAAACTCTTTAAAAAACATTGTCTGGTTTCCACACACTGTCCATTCTGTCTGTATACCCCATGGGAAGATACTTTTCTTCGTCCACATCTTCTTTACTCTCTTCCTCCTATCTCTTCTCAGGAAACTCTCTATTGTTTGTATATAAACCACCTTTATGTGAACTACTACATACAGTTATAAAGAGCTGCAAGGTGTGCACACACATAAACACACCACACAGCTCAACGTGATCTTTCAGCTTCTCTGTTGGGATTTTATGACAGCTGGGCAGATGGGATACTCCTCAGGGGCTGCAAACACAGAGCCCTTTCCCTTGTTTTTATTTCATGCAACTCAGGGCAAGGTAAGTATATACAAACACACAAATATAGATATGCATTTAAAAAATAGACAAATCATTACATTTGTATGGAAATACCTTTGTATTCACCTCATTCAAACTTTACAGTACTCCTGGTGCACTAAGTGGAGCTGGCCTTATTGATCCAATGACAAAACTGGAGTTGAGAGAGGCTGTAATGCAGGGTTTCGTAGCAAGGAAATGGTAGCTCAGCAGATCACTGATATCTTTTTCATTTCCCCATGTATAGAGATGTCATACAGATGGCACATACACAACCTGCAACCCCACCTCACCTCCATGCACACACATCCCGTTGTGCTGGTGCACACACTTACCACTTCTCAGCCTATTGTGAGTAGAGAGCTGGAGAGCATTTTCCGGGCAGTTCCAGCGTTCCCAAGCAAATTGGAACTTACACTCCTCAATGCCACTCTGGGCACCCAGGGCCACACTGGTCGTGTAGGTCAGATAGGCCTGGCAAAGGGAAAGGGGCTATGAAGGTCAGCCCTGGCTCCAGTCAGGGTGTCTGGGGTTATGGGGAGCAGTCAGGACTCAAATGGGTTAGCTCTCCAGGAAGGGACAATTATGGGTTCCTCTGGGTGGGGGACTTCTAGCGCTGTCTCCCCTCCCCTCTTTTCTTTCCCCAAAAAGAGTTCCCTTAGGAACCTGGATGGGTTAAAAACAGGAGCCAGAGACCATCCTACCTTGGGACCTGTTATCAGGAAATTGTTCACTGACCTATCAAAAAGAGAAAAAGTGAGGCAGTGGTGAATGGGGATGAGATAATGGGGGTTTCCTCGGTGGAGAGTGGGGAAGTTGGGGCGGGGGATGGACTTACCAGGCAGAGGCACCGAAGGTGGCATAGCATATGCCCACAGCTATCCTGAGTATAAACAGGTCCCCCATGGTCTTGCTCACCCCCAGCGTACCAGGTCCAGCCCAGGGCCAACTCCAGAGAAGTGAGGAGAAGGCAGGGTCTTTCTCAGTATTTATGTGGGGGAAATTCTGAATGGCCAAGGGGGAAAAATCAACAGCTTTTCTCATTTGTCCCTCACTGGCAGGGCTGCAGGAGCCCCTGACCCAATGGGGGACCAGGAAGGAAGGACTCAGCCCAAAGCCTCCAAGGAAAGCCCCGCCCCACCCCGCCCCACCAGCCCTTCTTCCCTCCCAGGCTGACATAGGGGCTGAAGCCTTTCCCTACTCTTGAGATTTCTTTCCTCTATAAATCAGACTTCTCTCTTCAAGCTCTATGGCTCATTTCTCAGAATCTTGTAGCCTGCAGTAGATAAGGGCCCCAAATCTGAGAGTAGGTCAACAATTCCTCAGAGCTACAGTATCTTCATCTCTCACTGAGACCTCACTCTGTCCTGCCTTCTTCCCCAAGGTGTTAGTAATTACAGAGGAACCCTATTTGAGACATTCTCCTACTCATTTTACCAAAGTAAGTGAATACACCTTTCCTACCTCCTTCCTTGGTGACTGTAAAGTCATGGAATCATGGGACCTTGGGACAAAAACACTTCAGAGGCTCTCTCTGTAATAAGCCCTTCTACCATATTCTACCAAAGTAAGTTCTGGTAAATTTCCTTCATTCCTAGTATATCTATCCTTTCATGTGTGAGATTCAACCTTTGGGCCATCCAGGGCTGTATTTGAAAAAACTAATGCCTTTCTGGCCCTGCTTTGTTGCGAGGACACCAGAAACCTTCCTTTTCCTTTATTTATTTATTTTTTTGTTATTATTATTTTTAAAGTAATCTCTACACCCAGTTTGGGGCTTGAACTCATGACCCCGAGATCAAGAGTCTCATATCCTACCAATTGAGCCAGATAGGCACTCCAGAAATCTCGTTTTAGGTTCACTTAAGTGCTTGAGAAGATGCCTGGATGAATGAACAAATGAATAAAAAAAAACTATGAGCCCTAGTGAGGACCTGAGACACCATTCAGATAGGTTTCTTAGGACTGCACAGAAGGGGTGGAGATCTTCCTTGGTTGGTGGAGCTCTTTTCCTGGGCAGGGTAAGGCAGCCCAGAGAGACTCAGAGGAAAATAGAAACAGGGGATCACCATCCTGACTCATTACCCTGTGACCACAGATATCCAGATTACATCCCAGCTCCCCAGAGCCTGATTTGGGTGAGAAAGGGAACTCAGACATCCCCCCACCGAAGGAGTTCCAGAGGCCAAGGAGTCCTCAGGCTTTTTTACTTTTTAGAGCAGTGCACTCAAAGCTTGGACTAGGATTTGTGTCAGTCTATAAACTGTTACCTGTTACCTAAGTACAGAAATGAAAGTGTTTAGAAATATTTATAACAGTTGGATGTCAACATTTTATTTATTTTATTACTTTTTAAAATGCAGATTTATTTATTTATTTGTTTGTTTGTTTGTTTGTTTGCTTGTTTGCTTAAGTAGGCTCCCCACACCCAGCATGGAGCCAGGCACAGGGCTTGAACTCACAACCCTGAGATCAAATGTGAGCTGAGATCAAGAGTTAAGATGTTTAACCAACTGGGCTACCCAGGCACCCTCATGTAGTAATTTTAGATATGTTGGATCTAATAATATGACATTGGACTCCTATTTTGTTTTTTTGCTGTTGTTTGTTTTTTTTTGTTGTTGTTGTTTTTAAGATTTTAGTTATTTGTCAGAGAGAGAGAGAGCCCAAGTACAGGGAGTGGCAGGCAGAGGGAGAAGTAGTGTCTTTGCTGAGCAAGGAGCCTGATGCGGGGCAGAACTCGATCCCAGGTCCCTGGGATCATGACCTGAGTTGAAAGCAGATGCATAACCAACTGAATCACCTAGGCGTCCCAGGGGGCTTCTACTCTGTATATATTTTTCTGTTTCATTTTTCTTTTCTTTTTTTTTAAAAGATTTTATTTATTTATTTGACAGAGAGAAACACAACCAGAGAGGGAACATAAGCAGGGGGAGTGAGAGAGGGAGAAGCAGGCTTCCCACTGAGCAGGGAGCCTGATGTGGGGCTCGATCCCAGGTCTCCGGGATCATGACCTGAGCTGAAGGCAGTCGCTTAACCAACTGAGCCACCCAGGCGCCCCTGTTTCATTTTTGTAAGAGGATTGGTGCTAATCTCACAAATGCAAAATGCCCTCAATGGACTACAGCTCTGCCTCTCAGCCCAAGGAGAAGCTGTCTTCATCTGCTTGCTTGTGAGCTTCTCTCCTTGGGGAAAAGAAGTATCTGAGATTTGAGTCACTTAGGAAAAGCCCACTGAGTTGCTTCCTATTTTCCCCAGTCAAGAATCTAATGTTTCCTTCTTAACACAGCAGGGTTGATTTCCATACCATCGCTGTATGGTCAGAAAAGGGTTAGCATAAGCTCTGAGGTAGTTCCCCTGTGACCCTTGAAAGAGTTTTAGGAATGACCCCATATTCACTTCCTATGTATGAGCAACTGGGTCGTCTATCCTATGTCCCCCATAGGACCTGGTACTCTATAAAAATATTCCTTTTTCCTAAGCAGCAGAGGGAAAGATAGTAAGCTTTTTGTATGCAAACTTTGTTTATGCTTCTGCTCAGATTCTATAAGGTTCTCCTAATTTCTCTAAAACGAATTTAGGATGGGGTGTCTGGGTGGTTCAATCGGTTAAGCATTTGCCTTCAGCTCAGGTCATGCATGATCCTGCGGTCCGGGGATTGAGCCCAGCATCTAGCTCCCTGCTCGGTGGAGAGCCTGCTTCTCACCTTGTTTGTGCTCTTTTTTGTCAGATAAATAAATATAATATTTTTTTTAAAAAACCTTTTTTAAAAACAAAATCTTTTTTGAAAAGATTTTATTTATTTATTTGATGGAGAGAGACACAGCGAGAGAGGGAACAGAAGCAGGGGGAGTGGGAGAAGGAAGAGCAGGCTTCCTGCCAAGCAGGGAGCCCCATGCAGAGCTTCATCCCAGGATATGACAGGAGCCAAAGGCAGCCACCCAACAACTGAGCCATCCAGGTGCCCCATAAATAAAATCCAAAAAGAATTTAGGATATTAAGGAAAGGGCTTTACTCCAGGTATTAGGAGTCCTGGGCTTTGGCCACTAATTTGTTGTATGAACTTGGGTAAACTATTTACTACCATGTGGACTCAGTTTTTTCATCTGTAAAATGAAGGAATGGGGGCAATGTTGAACACTGAATGACCTCTAAAGACTGTCCCAGTTTTCTACATGCTGTAATCCTACTTTTAGGGTTTACATAATGTGCTAATCCCTGAGGTAATTATAGACCAGAAATGGGGAAGTCTTGTTTTCTCCAGTTGTTCGAATGGAATTGTCTCTTTTATCTTTGAATCCTTTGGTTGCCTGTCAAGATAGACCTGTAAGATAGATACCTGGAGGATGACCAGTACTTTCTTTGGAGTGCTTTGGGGCTATGTCTACGTAAGACCCCTGTGCTGGACTGACCAAAGTCCTTCGTGTGACAGAGGGGCCCCTGGAAGGAGAGCCGAGCCAGAGACAGGCAGTCCACGCTGGAGTCTACGGATCATTCGCAGTCCTTGTGCGAACATTTCCTTAACCCCAGCTCGACTACCTCATTAATTTTTTATTTTATTTTTTAAAAGATTTTCTTTATTTATTTGACAGAGAGAAACACAGCCAGAGAGGGAACATAAGCAGGGGGAGTGAGGGAGGGAGAAGCAGGCTTCCCGACGAGCAGGGAGCCCGATGTGGGGCTTGATCCCGGGAATCTGGGATCATGACCTGAGCCAAAGGCAGACGCCCAATGACTGAGCCACCCAGGTGCCCCTAATTTTTTTTTTAAGAGAAGGGTTGGGAGGGGCAAACAGAAAGGGAGAATCTTAAGCAGGCTCCACGCCCAGTGAAGTGCCTGATGTGGGGCTTGATCTCACAACCCTGAGATTATGACCTGAGCAGAAATCAAGAGTCAAATGCTTAATTGATTGAGCCACTCAGATGCTCTCCTCTTTTTTTCTTTTTTTTAAAATAGTCTCCACACCCAACATGGAGCATTGAACTCACAACCCTGAGATTAAGAGTTGTGTGCTCTACAGACTAAGCCACCCATGCTCCCTTATCTCTTTAGTTATTAAGGGTGTGATCCAATTCTTGGTTTTTCCAGGGAGGAAAATCTGGATCTAAAGACCAAAGCAGACGATGACAGGGAGGTAGAATGGGCCCATCACAAGGCCATAGTGTCTCTGAACCAGGGGTGTGTTGGTATATAGGTATTTAACAATCAGCTCTGGTGATGTAAGAACCATGATTGGTAGTATTTTCTGATTTCCATGTTGTAGATAGTCCCACCATGGCCTTTTTCAAACTACCATTGTGTACCTGGGAAGAGATGAACAGTATCACATCACTATATAATATTCCATCATGTAATAGATGTAAATAACCTTAAGAATATAGATAATAGTAAAATGTCAGAAAATAATTAGGAAAAGATGAATTTTGAATACTTGTTACCTTTATTTTTAATATAATTTAATTGGTTATATAATTTAATTTTTTAAAAGATATTTATTTATTTGACAGAGATAGTGAGAGGTGGGACACAAACAGGAGGAGTGGGGGAGGGAGTAGCGGGCTTCCTGCTGAGCAGGGAGACTGATGCAGGGCTTGATCCTAGGACCCTGGGATCAAGACCTGAGCCACAGGCAGAAACTTAATGATGGAGCCAACCAGGTGCCCCTGTAATTTAATTTTTTTTAAGATTTTATTTTTAAGGGCACCTGGGTGGCTCCGTTGGTTAAGCAACTGCCTTCAGCTCAGGTCATGATCGAGGAATCCCAGGATCAAGTCCCGCATCGGGCTCCCAGCTCTGCGGGGAGACTGCTTCTCCCTCTGACCTTCTCCCCTTTCATACTCTCTCTCTCTCTCTCTCTCTCAAATAAATAAATAAAATCTTAAAAAAAAAGATTTTATTTTTAAGTAATCTCTACCTCTAACATGGGGCTTGAACTCATAACCCCAAGACTAAGAGTCATATGCTTTACCAAATGAGTAAGCCAGGGGCCCCTATGTAATGTAATTTTTAGAAATAGCTGTGTTTAACACCCAGTTTGCAAGATTCCTAAAAATTTACCAATCAGCTTTCTGAGCTAGGACAGCTAGGATGTCCCCCAGCATACCATTGGAGCCCTGTGTCTTTCCTGCAGGCTCCTGGGAGATACAGTGCAAGAGATTTCTATGTGGAATTGAACTCCACTGTTCGTCAATTCCAGTTATGTGCAAGGCTTTAACCCTTGCTCAGCCATGGTCTTGCTACCTGCCCTCAAGGGGCTTAGTAGCTAGTAAATAGAGGCTAAGGTGTGTATTTAACTATAATGTAGGGCAGAAAGTGGAATACAATGAATAAATGCACGTTTCTCTGGAAAAGTATTCATAGAGCTAGAAAGGAGGTAGGATCAGATAATCCTGAAGGCCCCTTCTACCTTTATTGTTCAGGGATGTTGAGGTTTCAAGAGTCCTAGGGGAAGTTCTGGGGACTATAATCAATGAGGAATAAGTCTGAGTCACCCTTGTTGTGCCCAGCTTCAGAAAATCTAGAGGCCATTCATGGAACCAAGAGAGTCTGCTAGAGGGTCCCATTTTATGAGATACATGAGGCCCAGAGACAGGGGACTTACTTGGCATCACCCATGGATTTGAGGCTGAGAAAACTTGGATTCTACCATCCAGATTTGCTCTGGATTGAGGATTTCCAATGAAGTGGGACTTTCAGTGCTTGAACAGGAACTGTGTTGGGCCACCAGATGGTTGGTCACCCAACAATGATGATGGTGTGGATCCTAGGCCAATGTTCCTTTCCAAATGTGCACTCTCACTAAACTCCAAAATCCCTGGTTTCCCTACATTTCTTTTCCAGGCTTCTTCTAGGAATCTGACCCTACCAGCACTTCTTAGACTATGGAGCAGATTGGGGTGGGGGCAGGGGAGTGAGAGGGTGGAGAGAGGGAGGAGGTAGCTGAAAATGCCAGAAGAGAAAGAGATAGGATTTCTGACTTTTTACACTTCTCTGCTAATTAGATAAGCGGGGGTGGGGGTGGAGGGTGGGGCAGTGGGGTGGGAGGTGAGGGTGGCTTAGTGGGGAGAATGAGCTGCCATGCATATTCTTCTAAACTGTGACACTGAGCAGATCTCAGGTATTTTCAATCTATGATCTCCACCCCTTCTCCTTGGAAACTGGCTCTTCCCGCCCCCTGGGGATCCTTGACTCCCAGTCCAAATGCCACAGCAGCTTGAGGTCCTGGCCCTCCTTTTGGTCCCCCAGTTTAGATTCAGTGACTTGCAAAAACTCCTCAACAATATGTCCAAGGAAGGAAGAGGAGAATACTTTAAGTTCTTCCTTTCAGATCCAGAGTTCCAGGAGTGGGGAAGAAAAAAAGAGACCCTTCTGTGTGGAAAATGGGAGCAGTTGGTTGTCTGTCGAACATATGGGCCTGTGAGTGCTGGGGTACATTAGAGCGGATGAATCTGCAAGTCATGCCTGGATCTGTTTCAGGTTTGAAGATGCTTCCTTCATCATTCTGAAAGCTCCTTAGGGCTAGGCTCTCTCAATCCCAACCACAGGGGGATCTCATAAGATAACAGCATCTTTCTCCCATTGGCTTGAGGTGCCCAGATAGCAGAAGCTACATCTTCATGATTAGCCTAGGAAGGTTTGGAATTGGAGGGACTCCTCCAAGGAGAGATTTCAGATGGTTAAAACCCCTTTATTCTGTTTTTTATACTCTCACTGTTCTAAACTCCCATCTCTAGGCCCTGGATAGGACACAGAAATTCCCAATTAATGTTTTATGATTGACTGTTGGGGAAGAAAGTATGGAGATGATTGTGGGATTTATTAGTTTTCCTTTTTTTCCCCCCAAGATTTTATTTATTTATCTGACAGAGAGAAACAGCTAGAGAGGGAACACAGGCACGGGAGTGAGAGAGGGAGAAGCAGGCTTCCCGCTGAGCAGGGAGCCCTGTGCAGGGCTTGATCCTGTGACTCTGGGATCATGACCTGAGCTGAAGGCAGACGCTTAACGGCTGAGCCACCCAGGCGTACCAGGGATATATGTTTTCAGAGAAATATTCATCCATCTCTCCATTTATTCATTCTAAAAAATATTTACCTACTGCTTCAGGCCAGTACTCAACACTTATGAGTCTAATTTGAATTATCCTTAGCTTATATTTTTATCCTGGACAAGCTCTCTGTCCGGTCTGAGAGAGAAATGTAAATTTATAATAATACAGAGAGAGTATTCTGTTGAAGGCGGAAATGAGACTAACGAGAGGGGGAAAAAACATAATTCCTTAGAAACGGGACTTCTGATAGAGAGCTGCCATCTTGTGGCAATAGATGGTACAACAGGCTCCTGGTTGCTCTGACGGAAGCTTCACTATTGAAATTCCAGCCTGTATGAGAACCAGCCTAATGGTGCCCAGCCCATTGATTGGCAATGGAGTACATATAAAGCTTCTTCTTTTTTCAAAAGAGTTGGTAGACTTAATTTCTTTTATTATATATGTTTTTAAAGGTTTTATCTATTTATTTGAGAGAGAGAGAGAGAGAGAGCACGAGAGAGCGCATGAGCCCCGTGAGGGGCAGAGGGAGAAGCCGACTCCCTACTGAGCAGGGACCCCCATGTGGGGCCCGATCCCAGGACCCTGGGTTCATGACCTGAGCCTAGGCAGACGCTTAATCGACTGAGCCACCCAGGCGCCCCTATATATGTTAATTTAATTTAATTAATTTTTAATTTATTTTATTTTTTTTTAAGATTTTATTTATTTATTTGACAGAGAGAGAGAGAGATCACAAGTAGGCAGAAATGCAGGCAGAGAGACAGGAGGAAGCAGGCTCCCTGCTGAGCAGAGAGCCTGATGCGGGCCTTGATCCCAGGACCCTGAGATCATGACCTGAGCCGAAGGCAGAGGCTTTAACCCACTGAGCCACCCAGGTGCCCTAATTAATTTTAAAAAATAGGCTCCACCCCCAATGTGGGGCTTGAACTCATGGCCCTGAGACCAAGAGTCACATGTACCAATTGAGCCAGCCAGGTGTCCTTATGCATATGTAATTTAAAAAATAGAACTGTGTTATTATTTTTTTAGACTTTATTTCTTTATTTGACAGCAACACAACAAGAGAGGAAACACAAGTAGGGAGAATGGGAGAGGGAGAAGCAGGCTTCCAACCAAGTAGGGAGCCCGATGTGGGGCTCCATCCCAGGACTCTGGGATCACAACCTGAGCAGAAGTTAGACACTTAATGACTGAGTCACCCAGGCGCCCCAGAACTGTGCTATTATTCCTCAAATTGGTTTTATTTTGTTTTGTTTTGTTTGTTTTGGTTTTTTCCTCAACTTGGTTTTTAAATTTTTCCTCAGGGACCACTTTCTGTGATACTATGAAACAATCTACCTTGTTTTTCCTTAATTTTTATATTAAATCAAAAACATGTTCCTAAAAGTTAAAAGTTCGATAAGTTTTTCTAAAGATTTAATTTATTTATTCATGTGAGACAGAAAGAGAGAGAGGCAGAGGGAGAAGCAGGCTCCCCACCAAGCAGGGAGCCTGATGTGGGACTTAATCCCAGGACCCTGGGATCAGGACCTGAGCCAAAGGGAGACGCTTAACCATCTGAGCCACCCAGGTGCCCCACAATAAGATTTGTTAAGAAAATCCACAGCCTTGGGGTGCCTGGGTGGCTCAGTGGTTAGGCATCTGCCTTGAGCTTGGGTCATGATCCCCGAGTCCCACATTGGGCTCCCTGTTTGGCGGGAAGCCTGCTTCTCCGTCTCTCACTCCCCCTGCTTGTGTTCCCTCTCTAGCTGTGTTTCTCTCTGTCAAAGCCACAACTGTCTTCAACAATACACCCTTTTTCCTCTTAAGAAGCAGCAAGTTTCAGTGCTTTTATTTGCTGCTATTAGTATTATGTCCATATTTCTTTTTTTAAGGATTTTATTTTATTTTAGTTATTGTTTAAGATTTTGTTTCTAAGTTATCTCTACATCTGTTGTGGGGCTTGACCTCACAACCCCAAGATCAAGAGTCCCATGTTCCACCAACTGAGTCAGCCAGGTGCCCCTACTTCTCTATGTCTAAAGAAAAAACGCTATTAGAATCCTATGTATTAAAATTTCAATTTTAGCTGTTATCTGTTTGCGTCCCACCATGAAGGATGAGAATTTGCCTCTCTTTTCTCTCCCCACCGACCAAATACAAATCCATCTTTCTCATCCTCCCATCTCCCAAGAGGGTCAAATTATAATTTTATTTGGGGCAGTGTTCAGTGTTTACACTATGGTTATATACATCCTATTTAGAGGGAGTCATGAGATAAGCTAGCCTGACTTTTCTTTCCCTATAAGTCTTTCTGTTTTTCCTGGGATGAATAATTTTCTTTTGTTTTGTCATTTGCTTCTTTTCTATGTGGTTATTACCACTTCGAACCCTAACTGTGCCACTCATCTAAAACACCTCTCAAGACATTTAGCTCTCAGACTCACTGTAGTCTGGCTGAGCTACTTCTCTGATACTGTACAACTATCATTTTAGTATCTTTTTCACCATCAAGATAGGGGTTCACTTTGTTTCTCTACTTTGTCGTACATCCTGTTTCTTAAATATTATGTCTTTTTATCTCTCCTCCCCTCATTTTGGTGGGTGACATTTCAGTAGCTTCCTGAAAATGGGTGTATAGGAAGCATACTTTTTAAGACCTACATGTCTGAAAATCTGTATTCTACTTCACTTGGTTGATACTTAAAATTTTTCTTTGATTAATGTTTTGGTAGGGTATAGAATTATAGTTTGGAAATAACTTTCCCACAGAATGTTGAGGTCATTGTTCCAATATCTTCTGGTTTCCAGTATTGCTATTGAGAAACTTGGGCCATTTTGAATGCTAGTCTTTTGTAGGTTACTTGTGCTTCTTCTCACTACTCCCCTTGGAAGCTTGTAGAAACTTTCTTTATTCTCAGCATACTGAAATTCCACGATGATATGGCTTTAGTTTACAGCTTTTTCATTTCTTGTATTTAGTACTCATAGATTCTTTTAGTCTATAAACTTATCTTTTTGTTTTGGTAAACTTTCTTGTATTATTTCTTTGATAGTTTCTTTCCCTTCATTTTCTGTGTTCTCTATTTCTACAATTATTTTTGTGTTTTGTGTGAAGGTATCAGGCCTCTTTGACTGATCCTCTATTTTCTCATTTTGTCTCTTCTTTCCTGATTTCCATCTTTTCTTTTGTTTTATTATTTTATTATCTAAGAGAAATTCTCAACTCTATCTTCCAACCTTTATTATTTTTATTTTTGTTTATTTATATATTTTTTTGAGAGGGAGAGAGAATGTGTATGTGCTGGGAGTAGAGGTGGGGGAGGAGCAGAGGGAAAGGAAGAGAGAGAGAATCTTAAGCAGGCCCCATGCCCAAAGTAGAGCCTGACAGTGGGGTTCAATCTCATCACCCTGAGATCATGACCTGAGCCAAAATCAAGAGTTTTAAAAAAAAACTCAAGAGTTTTTCAACTCAGTTTAACTGACTGAGCATCCTAGGCACCCTTATCTTCCTACTTTTAGGTACATTCTTTGCATTTCTGCATCAAATCTTTAATACTGGAGGGTGTTCTCTTATTCTCTGAGTAATCCTTTAAAAAATAGTATTCTGGGTGTCTCAGTTGGTAAATGAGATCACTGTCAGAGCAGAAATCAAGAGTTAGATGCTTAACCAATGGCCACACAGATGCCCCCACCCTGACTCACATTATTTACTTATTTACTTAAGGATTTTATTTATTCATTTGACAGAGAGAAACACAGCGAGAGAGGGAACATAAGCAGGGGGAGTGAGAGAGGGAGAAGCAGGCTTCCCGCTGAGCAGGGAGCCCCATGTGGGGCTCGATCCCGGGTCTCCAGAATCATGACCTAAGATGAAGACAGATGCTTATCAACTGAGCCACCTCAGGTGCCCCTATTTTTATTTTTTAAATTTTATTTATTTATTTGAAAGAAAGAAAATGAGAGAAAGAACATGAGAGGGAGGAGGGTCAGAGAAAGAAGTAGACTCCCCACTGAGCAAGGAACCTGATGACGGACTTATCCTGGGACTCCAGGATCATGACCTGAGCCAAAAAGCAGACATTCAACCAGCTGAGCCACCCAGGCACCCTCACATTTTTAAAATATCAGTTTGGCTGCTGTGTGGACAATGACTTGGTGGTGGGAGGGGGATGCCAAAGACATTGGCAGATCTCTCTCAAGAAGAACTGACCAGGTCTTGGTACTTAATTTACCTTTGTCCCTCATCCCTGATCCCTCCTCAGTCCTAGTATTTTTCCAGCCTGTGTGACTGGGAAGAAGGGTTGATGGTTATTACTTTTGAGCAATCAGGGCTTCATTGAGTGAAAAAGGTGATGGCAGCAAAGTCCAGTGGAAATTTTTGGTTGGTAGTCGGAAATTTGATTCAGGAGCTGGGGAGAAAGGAGAGAATTTTGAATGCCTAGACTTCAGATCTACTATGGAGAAGAAATATTTGAAGCTGTGAGATTGTCTGAGGCATCTGAGAGAGGGAATTCAGAGAAAAGAGCAGAAGGCCAAAGACAGATTGTCAGCAAAACAACACCAGCAAAGGAAGCAGGGGAGGCACAAATAGTGGAAGGTTGCAGCTCCAGCACAGGGCAGAAACCCAAAGTAATTTAAACTGGAGTCCCAACTGAGTGGTGAACACAGCAGCTAAATGGCAAAGGAGGACTTACAGCAGGTTGGAGTACCCAGGAAGGCTTGTGGCAGAAACAGGACCTGAATGGACCTTGAAGGACAAGTAGACTTGGTTGGTGGAGAGGAAAGCAGAGATTTCTAGACCAAAAAGCCCCAAAACCAAGGTATACCAGAAAATTCTGACTATTGCGTGTGTGTGCAAGGCCAGGGAGTTGTTGGGAGTTCGTGAGAGGAGGCTTTAGTCAGGAAATCTTGGGTGTTAAATGTGTCTGAAAAGAGCTGAATCGGTTAGTTGATCAACAGGCATATTTCTTGAGCACCCCTGTGTACTGTGCACCCGGTTAGGTTCCGGGAATATAGACCAACCGAGGCCCTACACCTCACAGCACACTCGTTAGCAACTCAGACAGGTCTTCACAAGCAGGCAGAGGAGTTTAGACTATTCTATGAGATGCTACTCTCCTGTGACCCTGTAATTGGAGCGGGGTGGAGGGATGTCCCCAGCCTGTGGCAGACATAGAAGAGAGTGTAGGCAGTGGGGACCTGAAGAGTCTGTGTGAACACGTGAGCCTGAACTGTATACACATAGACTAGGACAGGTGCACTGGAAAGGCAAGGAAGTGGTTGGAATTTCTGAGGAAATCTTTTCTTTGGAGAGATTGACAGCTGATTCATTAAGTTTTGCAAGGGAAATTTGCATTTAATAAGAACAAAGCCTTTGTTTGGCTTAAACTGCAGGAATTAAACTCTGATGGTACATTTATTGGCTTTAGTCAGTAGGAAGAAGAAATAGTTGTTGGAGAGAGGACCGTCCAGAACCATCCCTGGCTCTGAAATAACACCTTTTTCAGGAGCTGTCTACTTACTCAGAGGCCAGCTCTTACCTTCCACATGATATGAAGGGTGCTGCTTCACTCTCTGGACATCATTTTTTCCCCTCCCTCTGGACATCATTTTGACCGCTGAAAAACAGATGTAGGACTTGTTGGTTTTCTAGAGATGAACTCATTCCCTCCTAATTCCTAAATGATTGTCACCCTGCTCGCCCTGCAGACTCAACTTTCCTAGAGAAATCAAGGGAAAGGAAATTAAGAGAAATGGGCAACAGGCAGGAGCATACAGTCTCAAAATTTCTGTGCAAATCTTGAAAGGGAAATCAAAAGAAACATAAAATTTTATCTTGAGCTTGGGATCAGCAGGGAATGATGCTGCTTCCTGAAGATATTTATAAAAAGCACTGGACAAGCAGAACCAGAAGGCAGAGTGACCAGCTCATCCTATTTTTCCCTGAACTTGCCCAAGTTTGACACTTAAAGTTCCACATTCTGGGAAAACTGAGATAGTTGATCATCCCATTAGGAGGCCTGGGCTCTATCTCTGCATCTGCCATTACTTCCCTTGCCTTGATCCCGAGTTTCCCCCTCATTTGGTAAAGTATAGTACCCGGACAAGATGCTAGCAAAGAGCCCTTCCACCACTAATGGAACAAACTAGAAATATGCCCAGGTTGCCCTGATGCCCACTTTTTCTTGGAGCTTGCCCTCAGGTTGGGCAAAACCAATGTCACCACCAGAGGGCGCACCCAAGGGCTAGAGGACCAGGAAATTCTTAAAAAGACACTCTTCTGGGAGTGACATGAGTCAGTGTCAGTCAACGGTGTATCGTAGGGACTCCTGGGTGGCTCTTGGGCGGCTCAGTTGGTTAAACGTCTGCTTTCAGCTCAGGTCATGATCCTAGAGTCCTGGGATAGAGCCCTACATTGGAATCCCTGCTCAGCGGGGAACCTCTTTCTCCCTGTGTCTGCTGCTCTTTCATTTTCTCTCTGACAAATAAATAAATAAAATCTTTAAAAAACATATCTTTTAAATACTTACTGTTCCTAAAGTGGCCTTTTATGCCAACTTTACCAGGTTACCATTTTTTGGCAAGAATTTGAAAACTAATGAATTTTTAAAGTCATTCCATTGGACTTTTCCAGAGTTAGTAGTCATATAACATAAGAGCCTGGACCCTCAAACCCTCCTGCCTGAGTTCACATCTCAGCTCTGTAACTGATTAGTATCACTTGATGTTTCTGTACTTCTGTTTTTGTCTCTAAAATGGGGATGATGATAATAGTGCCTACTTCATAGAGACATCGTGAAGATTAGTGTTTTGTTTTTAGTAGACTCCATCCATACCCAACATGGGGCTTGAACTCATGACCTTGAGTCACATGCTCTACCAACTGAGCCAGCCAGGCACCCCAAAGTTGTCATATCTGAAGTGCTCAGACCTCTGCTTGCTCTTCAGCATGGGGATTTTCATTTATTTTGTTCACTAACATATCCCCAGTCCCTAGAACTTTGCCAGCTCACAGCAAGCATTCAGTAAATATTTGTTGAGTGAAGGTCTAAGATTTGGGAATTGATGTTCAATGTAATATGTGGTTATTCTTGAGGTTTTTAAAGCCCATCGGATTTATCTATTTTCACCTTTTAATTTTTTAACTTTCAATTTTTTAAAAAAGATTCTATATATTTATTTGAGAGAGATAGTGTGTACAAGCAGGGGGAAGGGCAGAGGGAGAGGGAGAAGCAGACTTCCCACTGATCAGGGAGCCTGATTTGGAACTAAATCCCAGGACCTTGGGATCATGACTTGAGCCGAACATAGATGCTTAACCGACTAAGCCACCCAGGCGCCCCTTCACCTTTTAGTTTTTGCAAAAAGAAACACTGAGGTCTGGAAAGAGTCTTTCCAATGTCACAGGAACTTGACTGGCAATAAAATTAAATATCAAATCTTCGTCAGAAGAGAAAGGTACTAGATGGAACCTCTGTCTCTCCACCTTATGTTTCTTTTTTACCCATCCAATATTTATCAGAACGTCTTATGTAGAAACATTCAACTTCCATCTGAATGGATGCCATCCTCCCTGATGGTACCACACTCATTGTAGCGGGCAGAGTCAGTGTTCTCCCACAGGAACAAAATGCCTTGCTCTGAATGAAGATGGCTAACACTGTTCGTGCTGCGTCCTTGACTCTTGTGTCTCCACTCTTTCTGAGACCTGCTCCTCCTTCCTTCTTCAGAAAGCCTGGGAGCCTGTGTGCATAGCCCAAACTCCCACAGCTGCTCCAGAAATAAACACTGCGCTGATTTTGCACTGAGGCCGACCTGGTTTCAAATCCCAGTTCTGCTACTTACTACCTGTGTGACCTTGGTGTACCAGTTTTTGTACACAGCTTGACTTCATGCATCGTAAGATGGGCACAATGCCGTCATACTCTCAGTAAAGACAAACATTAGCTAATAATATGGGACCAACTGATTGTTCAACATGATGAATCCAAAGAGACCCAAAGCAAAGCAAGTTGTAGTTTCAAGTTGGGTTGTCCGGGAAGCAAACTCTGAGATGGAGAGTTGCAGACAGGGCATTTATGAGAGAGTGCTCTTGGGGTCAACACTTGTGGAGGGAAGAAGGAAACAAGACTGGACAGAGGAAGAAATAGGTTGTGCTGTAGGCCCATGGAAGACCTCAGTCTACTGCAGGGAGCCCCAGAGCTGGGATGAGGCTTCAGAACGTTGCCAGCTGAGGTGAGGGAGCTGAACTCTTCATACACCCATGTTGTCACTTATGCGGTACAGGCTGTCCTGGAGATTTTCTTCAGCCAAAGCATTCTCCAGAGAGGACTGGCAGCCAAGGGTCATGGCAGCATTCCCAGAAGCTGGAGAGATAAGTCTTGCATTCCTAAAGGGGGATCTGGGTTGTGTAGCACAGCATGGCTCCCCAACTCCAGATCCTGCCTAAAGATCCCAGGGGTAAGGGCACCCAGACATGGTCAGTGTTAGCTGAATACCATCATCATCACCATCATCAGCCTGACCCTGCCATCCTGAACAAGCGCTTTTAGCTCTGCGCTTCTATAGAGGAAATGTCTTCCAGAGGAGTGTGCAAAAGCAGGGGAGGATTCATACTCAGCCAGGAAATAATTTTATGTTTGTACAGACAAAACATTGAATCCAGAGCTTCCTGTTCAGAAAACATATCATGGCAGAGAGAAAATGAAGGGATTTTCTATTTTTCCTGTTTCTTCTGTAGCTGTCATGCAGACAGTAGGATGGGAAGATCTGCTATCCTATGTCCCCTTTCTTACCTGCAGTTGATATTTGTGAATAGCTTAGTGGGAGCCTGGAACCCAGGAAGATGTTTTCTGGGAGCTATTGTTGTCATGAAAAACTTGTAACACGAGAATTCCTTTGGAAATTTCAGATATACCTTTAGTGACCTAACCTGTTTGCTGTTTGTTTGTTTTAGTGATTCTGAAACTGCAGATACATTTCTTGCACACACGGTTCCTTGTTGCAACAGCATTGCAAAGACCACCAATGAGAAGAACCTCTCCTAGGCATCTCGGGGACCCTGCCTTGAACTGTTGGTCGAAGATCAGGAGGAGAGGGGACTCAGGAGGCGGGACTTTCCCTGGGGGTGACAAGATGCCTGAGAAGAGCGTTGAGAGCAGTGGTTAGCTTGAGGGTTAGTTCCAAATGGAAGATACTAGAGGGAGGAAAGTAGAGTTACTGTCTGTGCCCCAACAGCAGTCTCTGATCTTTGAAGGGCAGACCTTCTTTGCCTCTGAGGACCACATGAATCCCCATATGGGTTCTTATGGGGCAGATTCTTCTTGGGGACACTTTCTCCATACTCTTAAATTCACCTAAGGGGCAAGTGGGCTGCTGGAAGGGGGAGAGCTCTAGACTAGGAGGCTGGAAGCCTGGGCTCCAGCTCTGTGTTTAAGCAGTGTGTGCCTTGTTCAGATCATTTCACTATTTGGCCATTAGTTTCCTGAGTGCTGGGACTACATCATCCCTGCATCCCTTCCGGATCTGAGAGCCTATGATTCTAATACCCTGCACAGATGGTGAGAGGTAGCGTGGTTAACAGGAAGAGCATGTAGGTGCTGAGTTCAGTTGACCTAGGTTAAATCCCAGCGTCGCCCCTTACAAGTTATGTGAACTTTGTAAATTATTTAACTGTCTTCAGCCTCTGTTCCCAGATCTATAAATTTATAGTTGTTCCTGCAGGGCAGGACTGTTATGAAGTTGGAAGTGAAACCATGTATATCCATGGTTCTCAAACTGCATGTTGAGGCACCCTAAGACTCTGCAGTGAAGTCACATGGCACCACCATGGGATTTTTCAAATTTCTGGGGGAAACACAGTGATGCAGAGGTAGTTAGTAGTTTCCACGTTAGATTGGGCTACATTCCTTGATGCCTTGTGTTCTTGTATCTTCATGAAGCAGGGTTTTCAGTGTGATAAAAGGCAAGCACTGTATGGAAATCAACGTGGTGACTGCCTGGATGGCTCAGTCGGTTAAGCGTCTACCTTAGGCTCAGGTCATGATCCCAGGGTCCCGTGATCGAGCCCCTCATGGGTGTGGAGGGGTCCCTGCTCAAAGGGGAGCCTATTTCTCCCTCTTCCTCTGCCTGCCGCTCTGCCTGCTTGTACTCTCTATCTCTCTGCCAAATAAATAAATTAAGTACATCTTAAAAAAAAGAGAACATCAACATGGAATACAAAAGGAAGGTGGTGGTCTCCAAACTGATTAAGAAGTTGAGTAGTGTGCAACAGTGGCACACATCCCATTAGCAAGTACTTGTGGTTATTCAAGAATAGACTAAAAGTATTTTTCTTTGAATTTATATGCACCATTTTTTCCCCACAAACAACTACTAGGGTGTTAGTATATTAATGCATCATAATGTGTTTTAATCTAATTATTTAATAAATGGCTCAAGGGAATGGTGGCAAACCTACTGAGTCTTCCTGTGGGCCCTGTGAACAGAGAAGGTATGAAAACCTGTGATATATGGAAAGTACTTGGCAGAGAGTAGGTGTTCAGTAAATGGTAAAAATTATTATTTTTTTAAATCATTTTTTTAAATATTTTATTTGTTTTTTATTTTTTATTTTTTACTTATTATTGTTATTTTTAAAGATTTTATTTATTTATTTGACGAGAGAAACACAGCTAGAGAGGGAACACAAGCAGGGGGAGTGAGAGAGGGAGAAGCAGGCTTCCCGCTGAGCAGGAAGCCCAATGCAGGGTTTATGACCTGAGAAGGCAGATGCCTACCAACCAAGCCACCCAGGTGCCCCTGTTTTGTTTTTTAAGTGATTTTATTTATTTGAGAGAGAGTGCCCACAATTATGGGAGGGGGCAGAGAGAGAGAGGGGGGTACTTGGACTCCCCAATGAGCAGGGAGCCCACCCTGGGGCTCAACCCCAGGACCCTGAGATCATGACCTGAGCTGAAGTCAGACATTTAATTGACTGAGTCATGCAAATGATCCAAATGGTAAAAATTATTAAGGAAGCTTGCAAAAGGGAACAGAGAGCTATCTCTTACAGCTTATTTCTTGTAATGGTGGGAGCCACCATGAATCAAGAGGACTTTGACACATCTTTATAATAATAGCACCAGGCACTAGAGGTGCTGCATAAAGGCCACCTGAGTGAGTGAAGGTGTCACAGATAAAACGTTACATATGGCACCTGGGACACGACCACTAAGCTGAATAATCTTTTCAGGGTCCCTTCGTCTCTTCCTTACTTCCTATAACTTGCACAGTGTATTTCCTAAGAACATCTCCAAATATGGTCCATTTTCTCCAGAGGGTTTTGGTCTTTTTTTTTTTTTAAAGATTTTATTTATTTATTTGACAGAGAGAGATCACAGGTAGGCAGAGAGAGAGAGAAGGAAGGCAGAGAGAGAGAGAAGAGAGAGGCAGGCAGAGAGAGAGAGAAGGAAGCAGGCTCCCTGCTGAGCAGAGAGCCTGATGCGGGCCTCTATCCCAGCGCCCTGAAATCATGACCGGAGCTGAAGGCAGAGGCTTTAACCCACTGAGCCACCCAGGTGCCCAGGATTTTGGTCTTTAGTCCTGCTTCAGTGCAGTAAAATTGCTCTTTTGTAGAATTCCATTTTGAAGAGTTTGCCACAGATTCGGAGACTTTTGGAACTTTTAGGTGCAGTCTGGGCTGGGCTCAAAAAGGGACTGGCTACAGAACAGGAGACTTCCGTGGGGGTTACACTGCACCAAAGTGAGCCAGTCGTTGGTTGAGCCTCCTTCCCTAGAAAACAGCTGTTTTTAAGCCCTTAGGAAAACAACATGCAACAGTTCAGCCCTCTACATTCTGTCAGTTTTAAGTTTTGTTTTGTTTTGTTTTTAAAGATTTTATTTATTTATTTGACAGAGAGAAACACAGCCAGAGAAGGAACACAAGCGGGGGGGTGAGAGAGGGAGAAGCAGGCTTCCCGCCGAGCAGGGAGCCCGATGTGGGACTTGATCCTGGGTCTCCGGGATCATGACCTGAGCCGAAGGCAGTCGCTTAACCAACTGAGCCACCCAGGTGCCCCTGTCAGTTTTAAGTTTAAATCAATTTAGAATAAAAGGTATAATTTTTATTCCAAGTAGTCTCTGCCTGTAGTGTATAAACAAGGCTCCCTTCTCAAATATTTAGCTCTCAATATTTGAAATTAGAATGGTCTTCATACCTTGTTTGCAAATCAGCTCTTAGATGAAAACAAACTTCCACCTGATGGAAACAAGTCTGTTTTAGGGGTTGTGCCTTCCTTTCCCTTGACTTTAACTACTAAATGCAAACAGTTTTTGAAGCGTACACAAAACAATCTTTTGTTCTTGGTTCTGTCAAATAATTGGGTTTTAATAGCAGGGAGACAGGTTAACTGAGAGCTTTATTCCTTGTGGGATTTAAGTCTAATAAAATGTTTGGTGATATTTGCTTTTCAAAAAAAGAGGATGTATTTTGGGAGTTTTCACTAAAAACGGCTGCAGCTATGGAGATAACTTTAAAAAGTAAATGAAAGTGAATTGCATGGCATCTGGCGCCTCAGTTAGACGAGCGACATCAAATCCTGATGTCGGGGTTGTGATTCCAGTCCCAACCTGGTAGATTTTACTTAAAAAAACATTGCAAAAAACCAAGTCAGTTTCTTATCGATCTGCCCCAAGGCATTTTGAATTTTATTGTTCTTTTTGGTCTTTGTTCCTCTGTTCCACTGCAGGTTTAGAGCAAGACTGGTAATTCAGTCTCTGTGTCCTCCTCTCCAACTTTCCATTATCAGTCTGTGGCGGTGACTCCTTTTTAGTCCAAAAGTTACTGAAAAATAAATTTTGGGGAGAGGAGATCTGAACCTTCTCATAACCACTGTGTAACTATGTATGCTTAAGAAAAATGTTAGGGAAGGGTCTGTTGATCTCCATCCACCTCTTTCCTTAATTTGAAAATAAGGAGCAGTAGGGGAGCAGAGAGGTTCCCCCAGGATCTGTGTTCCAGACAGGGGTTAATTTATTCCGAAAAGCCTTGCCCAGAGTAATTTCAGCCAATGGAGTCTCACCCTGATGAGGTAATCCTTTCAACTCCTGCTTCATTGTTTGTCTTCCTTACTTGGTGTTATTCTCCCAGAGGCTAGGGGGTGAAGTGGGCTTGTTTTAGGGATAATAGGAGCTTTTCTCCCCCCTCTGGCCATTCTAAAGGCTCTACTCAGTCTTCAATCTTCAGTAGCATAGCTGGTGCAGGGAGCTGCTGAAACAGGCATTGCTTACAGCCACTGGAGAAAATCTGGTTCCCCTTCTTGAGCACTTAGATGTCCTCAACTTGAGCCAGCTCTTCTACCTGGGGCTCTAAGGGTGTCTTCTAGTCTGGACCTTTACTTCCATCTTTGTGTCAGCGACTAGGATTCTCAGCAATCAGAACATGAGGGAAATGCGGCTGATGCTAACCTCTGAGGAGGTGAGAAAGGAACCAGGCAGTCATGGGACGAATACCCCCATAATGCTTGTCATCCATTGGACCTAGGGGCCCAGCAGTGCTTCGCTTCTCAACCCTCTATGATCTGGGAGCGGTATAGCACTGGCTGTGAGTCCGGCTGATTGTCCTGATAGTTCCCCAACAAAAGTGGAGGGGTGATAATTAGGAGAACTGGGGCTCCTTATCAGTCACCTCACCCTGTCCATTGTCTTTTACTTTGTCTGTTCTGGGAAATTATGCTGTCTGCACCACAGTGGCTGGTGCAAATCTTTTGACAAGGAAACAATTGTTTAGCTGTGTCTCTGAAAGAACTTGGAGAGCTCTTGACATTACTTTTACATCAAAAATCTATCTAAACTCCTGGAAAGGAGGGAGGAAGCATCTGATTCTAGGTTGCAAATCGGGAAACTGAGGCAGGAAGTCTGACATAATTGTGGATGAAGTGGGAATATAAATCTTTTTTTTTCTAAAGATTTTCCTTTGGGCACCTGGGTGGCTCAATGGGTTAAAGCCTCTGCCTTCGGCTCAGGTCATGATCTCAGGGTTCCGGGATCAAGTCCCACATCAGGCTCCCTGCTGAGCAGAGAACCTGCTTCCTCCTCTCTCTCTGCCTGCCTCTCTGCCTATTTGTGGTCTCTTTCTCTGACACATAAATAAATAAAATCTTTAAAGAAAAAAATACTTTATTTATTTATTTGACAGAGAGAAACATAGCTAGAGAGGGAACACAAGCAGGGAGAGTGAGAGAGGGAGAAGCAGGCTTCCTGCCAAGTAGAAAGCCCGATGCTGGGCTCGATCCCGGGACTCTGGGATCATGACCCCAGCCGAAGACAGATGCTTAATGGCTGAGCCACCCAGGCACCCCAAGGAATATAAATTTTTTTTTAAAGATTTTATTTATTTATTTTACAGTGTAAAATAAAAAAGTGTTTTTTTTAAATAAAAGAAGTTTCTACCCACAAATTTTCTCCCATGCAGTTATAGGATCCTTTACTGTATACAAATGTCCACTTCTTCACCAGTTGGCCATGAGAACTTCTTCAGAGAGACCAGCCATACCGGGGTGTGTCATCTTGCTCCTTTATTGTTTAATTCTTTTTTTTTTTTTTTTTTAGTTTTTTAAAAAGTAATCTGTACACCCAACATGGGGCTCAAACTTAAAACTCTGGGATCAAGAGTCGCATGCTCTACCGACTGAGCCGGCCAGGTGCCCCAGTAGATATAAACTTTTTTTTAAAAAAGATTTTATTTATTTACTTAATTGACAGAAGACAGTGAGAGAAAGAACACAAGCAGGGGGAGTGGGTGAGGGAGAAACAGGCTTCCTGATAAGCAGGGAACCCGATGTGGGGCTGGATCCCAGGACCCTGCGATAATGACCCGAGCTGATGGCAGACGCCTAATGACTGAGCCACCCAGGCACCCCTCCATAGGTAGAAACTTCTAAAAGAGACTTGCAGTCGAACATATTCTTGTGGACTCTGAGACCTGAGCGTGACAGCATTCCAAAGGTTAATGGGTTTATCTGGCAGTTTTGTGGAGCAGGTGATCTGATTTGAAACACAATGTAGTTGTAAGCATCAGTCCTTTGTATTTCATGGTTGGGCTTCATAGAATGAGACTCTGGGAATTGAAGGTAACGAAATTTTACTCCATTTTGCTATCTAACCCTGGAAAAGTGGCTCTTTTTTGTGACCCAGTTTAAATGTCTTGAAACTGGAGAATTACCTTGAATTCAAAGAAGGATTTTGTGAGTGAAAGGCTCACTCTAAGTAAAAGGGTGGAGATGTCTTTAAAAAAAAGAAAAAGGATGGAGATGCCACTTAAGATTCTGATAATGCTGTCTCAAGCGTCCTGAAACTAATTCCTACCAGGGTCCTGCTCCTATAAGAAAGAAAGACCTTCTCCCTATCCTGGTCTAGCCTTCCCCTCCAACCTGAAATCATGATCCAGGCTATTAGAGATCTGGATTTATCATAGAAAACAGAGACTGGGAAAAATAAAAAGTAGGTGGCTTCCAAGTTGAATTTGCAGTCACAATATGTGTTCAAAATACATTTGAAAGTGCTTTGTAACATGTAACATATTAACATGATAACAAGACAGGTTATCGCTCCTCAAAAGAGTAGGAATTCTGTTCTATTTGTCGCTGGACCTGCAGTGTCCCATCCAGTGTCTGGCATGTAGGACATTTCTTTTTTTAACTTTTTATCATTGGAAAATGTTATGAATGGAAAATTTTAATTATACGAAGGTAGAAAAAATACTTTATAATTTTTTTAAAAGATTTTATTTATTTATTTGACAGAGAGAAACACAGCAGTGAGAGAGGGAACACAAGAAGGGGGAGTGAGAGCAGGAGAAGCAGGCTTCCCCCTGAGCAGGGATCCTGATGTGGGTCTCGATCCTGGGTCTCCATCCAGGGTCTCCATCCGGGGTCTCAGTCCTGGGATCTGGATCATGACCTGAGCCGAAGGCAGACACTTAATGACCAAGGCACGCAGGTGCCCCAGAAAAAGATACTTCAATGCACCTCCATGAACCCAGCTTCAAACTGTTATTAAGTCATTCTGTAGGCATTTAATTAATGCTTTTGGAAAAGAGTTTAGCAGTTTCTCAGAAATAATTTACCCCATCCTCCTTTTCTTTAGAAGATTATGATCAGGGGTGCTTGTGTGGTTCAGTCGATTAAGCATCTGCCTTCCTTTGGCTCAGGTCATGTTCCCAGGGTCCTGGGATTGAGCCCCACATCACACTCCCTCTCCCTCTGCCTGCCTCTCTGCCTACTTGTGCTCTCCCTTTCTCTGTCTCCCCCATCAAATAAATGAGTGAAATCTTTTTTAAAAAAAAGATTATGATCAATATGAACAATAATATCAGAAAATCACATTTTATATATATATTTGAATAACCCTAAGATCAAGGACCTGAGCCAAGATCAAAAGTAGAAACTTAACTGAGCCATGCAGGTGCCCCTTCTATATTTCTCATTGGGTTAATCACATTTGAGAAAAAAAAAGGAAGTGGAATTCTTGGAATTCTGGGTTATTAAATAAAGAACTGTAAAATAAACAGATTGATTTATGAAGAGCAGAACCTCAAAGTATGTGCTACTCATGCCTGTGATTAATAGTTCATTCAGTTCAGAGTTTTTGTCATTTTTTAAAAGATTTATTTATTTATTTTAGAGAGAAAGAGAGAGAGAACATGGGGGGTGAATAGGGCAGAGGGAGAGGGAGAGAGAAACTAGCAGACTCTACACTGAGATTGGAGCCCAATGCAGGACTCCATCTCACAACCCTGAGATTAGTACCCTGAGATCAGGACCTGAGTCAAAGGTAAGAGTTGGACACTTAGGGGTGCCTGGGTGGCTCAGTTGGTTAAGCGACTGCCTTCGGCTCAGGTCATGATCCCGGAGACCCGGGATCAAGTCCCACATCGGGCTCCCTGCTCGGCGGGAAGCCTGCTTCTCCCTCTCTCAGTCCCCCTGCTTGTGTTCCCCTTCTCGCTGTGTTTCTCTCTGTCAAATAAATAAATAAAATCTTAAAAAAAAAAAAAAAGAGTTGGACACTTAACCCACTGCATGACCCAGGCACCCCCAAGTATTTTTTTTTAAACTCTGAAGCTGAAGGGGTCCTTGGTGGCACTGTTGGTTGAACATTGGACTCTTAGTTTTGGCTCAGTTTATGATATCAGGGTTGAGGGATCAAGCCCCATGCCAGGCTCCATGCTCAGCATGGTATCTGGTTGGGACTCTCTCTCCCTCTCATCCTCCCACCTCTCTCTCTCTCTCTCTCTCTCTCTCTCTCTCTTTTTTTTTTTGAAAAATCCACAGGACTCTGGGATTACGACCTGAGCTGAAGGCAAATGCTTAACGACTGAGCCACCCACACGCCCCTTAAATAAAGTCTTACAAACATTAAATAAATTTTAAAAAATTGTAGTTTGCAGGTGGGTGTTGGGAAGTAACTAGAAACCATTTTACTCCCTAAAACTGACTTGAAGGGCCATCAGTCCTCCTCTTTGACTGTGATATGGGTGGAATGAGGCCAAGGTCTCTGTGTTTCTTGGTGTTTCTATTTATCTTTGACCCTTGTGCTTCATGTTGGTTCTTTATTTCTAAGAACACAGATAACAGGCAGGCAAATCTGAAGTGTTTGCTTAAACTGCTTTTAGCAATTTTCAACATTGTTTTCTTTGAAGACTGTGATGGTAAAAAGCCCACCAGTGGTCTACATTGAGATGGGCATCTGCCTATGAGGCTGTGTCTGGGTGAGTCACTTCCCTTTGGGTTTCCATATTTTGGTAAAATGAGGTTTTTCTTTCTTTCTCTTTCTTTACTTCTTTCTTTCTTTCTCTCTTTCTTTCTTTCTTTTTTAAGATTTTATTTATTTATTTGACAGAGAGAGAGATCACAAGCAGGCAGAGAGAGAGGAGGCAGGCTCCCTGCTGAGCAGAGAGCCCGATGCGGGCCTCGATCCCAGGACCCTGAGATCATGACCTGAGCCGAAGGCAGAGGCTTTAACCCACTGAGCCACCCAGGCACCCTAAAATGAGGCTTTTTGATAAAGTGGCATAGTAGAGAAACAGCAGCCTCAAAAGTAAAAAAGATCAGGCTATGGATTGCATCTCTGTATATCTCTCATATTTTCCATCTGCAACACGGGTTGTTTTAAGACAAACTTTATTTTCAAGCATCTAGTGCAGTGTCTGGTACAGAGCCAAGTGCTTGAAATATATTAATTATGCTTGTGATCAAAATGAGGAAGTTGCAAGCAGAAAAATAGGCCATGGAGTTGGATAGATAATTCACTGAATAAGAAATACAACAGGCAAGGAAGCACATATATAACTCTACTTGTAGTTAGGGAAATGTAAGTTAAATAATGTGTACCATTGTTTTTGCTCATCAAACTAGCAAAAAAATAAAAATACACATATATCCATTGTTGGGGAAAGTTTAAGCAAATAGGCATCTCCTAGAAATCTGAAGGAGGTTGGTAGTATCTACTGAATTTGAATGTGTTACTCTTCAGATCAGCAGTTTTGTTTCTAGGAATCTGTTATACACAAATATATACCTGACTATACATTTATTCCATTGCTTTTTTTTCCTCTGTAAAAGAATTTTATTCTGAGGCTTATGTAGTTCTTTGCATTCTTTCATTCTTTTTTTGTAAAAGAATTTTTTCACTACTCTTTTTAATGGAGAAAACTGGAAACAACTTAATTTTACTAAAGTGGACACATTTCTATGGAATATTGTGTGTAAAAATACTATAGAATATTGTAGTATGATCCCATTTATGTCAAGGAAACCAATTGTGTGAGGGTGTACATTATATAAATGTATGGAAAGAGGTCTGGGAGGATATACTTCATAAAATTTACTTGCGGGGAGGGGAGTAAGATTAGAGGGTAAAGAGAGAAATTTGTTTTTTATTCCTCATTTTTTAAAAAAGATTTTATTTATTTATTTGACAGAGAGAAACACAGCCAGAGAGGGAACACAAGCAGGGGGAGTGAGAGAGGGAGAAGCAGGCTTCCCACTGAGCAGGCAGCCTGATGTGGGACTCCATCCCGGGTCTCCGGGATCATGACCTGAGCCGAAGGCAGTCGCTTAACCAACTGAGCCACCCAGGTGCCCCTATTATTCATTTTTAAAAAAGAGTTTATTTATTTGACAGAGAGAGAGAGAGAGAGAGAGAGAGAGAGAGAGAGAGAGAGAGAATATAAGCAGGGGCGTGGCAGGCAGGCAGGCAGAGGGAGAGAGAGAAGCAGGCTCCCTGCCAAGCAAGGAGCCTGATATGGGGCTTGATCCCAGGACCCTGGGATCATGACCTGAGCTGAAAGCAGCTGCTTAACCAACTGAGCCACTCAGGTGCCCCTTTATTCTTCGTTCTTCTAAATTTTTTTTTTAATTTTCCCAGTAATTATGTATTATTTTTACATTTGAAAAAACAATTTCATTTATTTGTATTTTTTATTTTTAAAGATTTTATTTATTTGAGAGAGCACGAGCAAGAGCATACAAGTGTGTGTGTGGTGGTGCGGAGGAGGCAGAGGGAGAGGGAGGAATAGACTCCCAGCTGAGCAGGGAGCCTGATGTGGGGTTTGATCCCTGGGATAATGACCTGAGCCAAAGGCAGATGCTTAACTGACTGAGCCACCCAGGTGCCCAGAAAAAACAAAGGGTGGCAGTGTGAATTAGAAAATCTCTCAGCTGCTATGTGAGTTGAGTACTTGTTTAGATCTAACATCACAGTTGAGTATAGCCATGCACTTCTTAGGTCTGGAAGGGTGGGAAAAGTTTGGATTTAAGTAGCAAAACTTCCTCTCCATGGTTTGAGGCTGGGATTGATGGGTCAGTGAGCCCAAGTGACCCCTTCTGAAGATAGCAGGACTGCATGGGAATGAAGGAGAGGTGTTTCAGTAGGCCCCTGTCTTTTCCAAGGTGCTCTGTTAAAAAGGACAGGCAAGGGAAAAGGGAAAAGGAAATGAAGGGGAAAGGAAAGGAGAGGAGAGGAGGGTAGGGAAAGGTAGGGTAGAGTAGGGTAGTGGAGAGGCAAAGCAAAGAAAGAGAAAAGCAAAGCAAAGGTTCTGAGCTTTGAAAGAGTCAAGGCCATCCTAGAGTTGTAGTATCTCAGAATCCAAGACTCCTAGCCTGGGATAGAACCTTCTAAGTTCAACTGTCTGCTTGCTTCCTCTCAGGTCAGCACGTCGGATTTTATCACACACACCAGATCTTAATAATGAAATTTCTCTTCAGGGAGTGTTCTTAGATTATAGGTGCCCACTAACTTCTCTATGGTTTGCACATTTAGCTCCTACCACTGTGTATAATATCTGGGTGAGAACACAGACAAAACTTCTTATTTAAGATAGGGATAAGGACTGAAAGAAGGGGAATTCTGTTTTCCTGATTGTGGATAATTTGCCCCAGCTCTAAAAAGAGCTTACATGGAGTTAAGAAAAGCATCACTCTAGGGGCACCTGGCTGGCTCAGTCAGTAGAGCATACAGCTCGTGATCTCAGGGTGGTGAGTTCAAACCCCATGTTCGGTGCAGAGATGGCTTAAAAAAATAATAAAATAAAATATACCTGAAAATTAAAAAAATATCTATATTAAAAAAAAGCATCACTCTGATATCCTTCAAATCTCCCTGATTTTTAGACTGTACACAGAGCAAGAATGGTGCCCATGTACTGGCAATGGGATGGAATGGTACACATTTCATCCCATAGCTGAATATTTCAACATTTTAAAAACTGTGATCAATACCAACAGAAGGATATATAAAATATGTGTGTGTATATATATATATGTATATATATATATATGTATATATAGTTAGAAGGATAATTAGCAAAAAACAAACCTCATGTACCCTCTACCCAGCTTTTTCAATAATATTACAGAAACCTTGTAGTCCTTGGGTGGGGCAGCCAGCACGGTGGTATAAGCTGGCCACTCCATGAAGGTCCAAGGAGAGGGACAGCTCCTGGATGATGCAGCCTTTTCCTTGGGTACAAAGGCTCCACCTGCAGCCAGGCTGTGGGCCCTCTGGACTATTGTTTTCTAATTCATCTGCCCAAGGAACAGTCCCTTCTCTAGTTCCCATGGGGGTCACTTATAGACTAGTGTGGCCCTATTCTTGGGAGGGGGTCCCATTTATATGCTCCATACCCTCCACTAGAAGTAACAATTATACTGAATTAGACTGAATATAATACTGATTTTTAGATTACTTATTCTCTCATTTTTCTTTAACATTGTTAAAAAGAAGCAACAGGCCCATGGAGCCACCAGTGTGTAACCCCACCAAGACTTGATACCTAACATAACTGCAATTTCAGCCTCTCCTAGGACTGGAATTTTAAAATGGTCAATCTGGAATTTTCCTGGTCAGCACTAGTGAGGTAATCTGTCTGACAGACCCCCCAGCCTTTTCCTAAGGGAAGGTAATTTTGCCTAAAATAATCCACGGCTTTAACTTCCTTGTCCCATCCTGCTTCTGCCTATAAAAACCTTCCATTTTGAACTCAGAGCTCCCCTCTATTTGCTAGATGGGAAGCTGCCCAATTCATGAACTGTTCAGTAAAGCCAATTTTTTAAAAAAGATTTTATTTATTTATTTGAGAGATTGAGAACACAAGCGGGAGGAACAGCAGGCAGAGGGAGAAGCAGGCTTCCGCTGAGCAAGAAGCCTCATGTGGGGCTCCATTCCAGGGCCCTGGGATCATGACCAGAGCCGAAGGCAGAGGCTTAACTGATTGAGCCACCCAGGCACCCTGCCAATTTTTTTTTTAAACAGGATTTTACAGTATATTTCCCTATGTCTCTTTTTTTTTTTCCCCAAAATTCCACTTGCCTTTGTATTTATCTTTAATATTCTACCAAACTGCCACAAACTTAGTGGCTTAAAAATGCAAATTCATATATGGGGGCAGAGAGTATCTACAAGGTCTCTACCTTCTGTTCCGTTTTGCTGTGAATCTAAAACTGCTCTAATGTCCCTGTGTTTTAGAAAAAGGCATCAGGTACTAGCATTAAGAGAAACTGGGAACTCTCTGTGTGATCTTTGCAACTTTTTTTTTTTTTTAAGGTTTCATTTATTTATTTGAGAGAGCACAAGCAGGCGGAGAGGCAGAGGGAGAAGCAGGCTCTCCAATGAGCAGGGAGCCCACTGCCGGGCTCCATCCTGGGACCCCGGGATCATGAGCTGAGCCGAAGGCAGACGCTTAACCAACTGAGCCATTCAGGTAAACTGAGCCACTCAGGTACTCCTGCAACTATTTTTATTAAAAATTTTATTTTTGGGGCACCTGGGTGGCTCAGTCGTTAAGCGTTTGCCTTCGGCTCAGGTCGGGACCCCAGGGTCCTGGGATTGAGCCCCGCATCGGGCTCCCTGCTAGGCGGGTAGCCTGCTTCTTCCTCTCTCACTCCCCCTGCTGTGTTCCCTCTCTAGCTGTGTTACTCTCTGTCAAATAAATTTTAAAAAATATATATATTTTTTAAAATAAAGATTTTATTTTTAAGTAATCTGTATACCCAACATCGGGCTTGAACTCACAATCCCAAGATCAAAAGTCCCATGCTCTACCCACTGAGCCAGCCAGGCTCCCCTCTTTGCAACTTTTCTGTAAACCTAAAATTATTCCAAGATAAAAGTCATTTTTCTTAAAAAAAAAAACACATGAATTTATTACCTCCTAGTTCTGCAGGTGAAAAGTCTCAATTGGGTCTCACTAGGCTAAAATCAGGGCTTTATGGGCCTCGAGGGAGAATCTGTTTCCTTGTTTTTCTTAGCCTTTAGAAGCTGT